>SPJY01001434.1:776323-894721 GCA_005191435.1 Raddia distichophylla
CCGCTGTCCAAGCACGAACAAGAAGAAGGGAGGAGGAGAAAGGGAGGATGGGGAGGAGGAGAAGGGGTAGGGCGGGGCCGCCGCCGCCTAGACTAGCCGCCGCCGGTGGCGGCGGCCGGCTAGGGTTCCGGCGAGGGGGGGTCTCTGGCAAGGGCCGGTTGGGTCGCCGCCCGTGTCGCCCAGCGAGACGACGCGGGGGCCCTCCTCTTCTTCACATCTCATTGTTGCTTGATACTGTAGCAACCTGGCTTCTCCTAAATCCAAAATGTTACCAACTTCCTAAAACATTTGAAATTCCGGCAGTAATGTATCTAAAAGTAGTACATCCACACAAAGAGACATTCATAGCATGTAACCAGTTCAAAACATACCAATATACCAATCTTGGAGTCACTACCCCAAGGGGTGCCCTTAACAAAACCTGCTCTGGTGCGGCCAGATGCAACTCGTTTGCCCATAATAAGCCAAACACAAGTAACAGCCCACACCCGTAAACTATGTATACAAGACCATTACAATAAACTTAACAATTCTAACAACTCAAAAGAGACCTAGATCGCTAATGTATTTTAGATTGAAATTAAGACATCACGTCCTTCTCTTTTGTTTTAAGCAATATGGTCTTCTTTGATTGAGTGGATTAGCCCCACATCTACAGGCTGATCTGGCTACAATACAGTGAACAAAGGCAGATGCCTTGGAGGCAGGGGATACCAATCGCTCCAGATGGGTCTACAAGGAATTGGGAATGGAGTAATTGCAACTTGCAAGGCAGCTCTTTGGACATACACCTTCTTTTTCTTTCTTTATTTTGCTGCAAATGTATGGCAGTTTGTTTGATCGTGCCAGAAAAATGAATGAAAAAGGGACTGACGCAGGCTCTCTCTTGAATAGTAGTTGGCACTTTGCCAGAAGGACTGAAGTTGTGAGCCAGTGATTACTATGTTGTCACCACGTGTTTGTCAATTTTGAGCAGATCGATAACATCTTCTCTACTTCCCTCAAGGGTTCTGTGTGAATCGTTTGATAGCCTTTATACCAACATTGCCGATTTTGATTGATTATTACACAAATATTCATTGACGGTTACTACTCGATGTTGAGCAGTCCTATGATCTATTCTTACGGATCGAATCGCTAATATCAAAGCCTGTTTTCGCCAAGAAACACATTTGTCAATTCGGTTATGACATTTTTTTGGGGTGGAATTTTAAAGTGGGATGATGATAATATAGGGTAATCTAGATAGACATCGCTGCAAAGTTAACTCCAGAGGTTCAATGTTCTATGTGTTAACGACATGTTATCTTATTTCACTGCTTTGTAGTGGCAACGAATGTAATTAATCCTTATTAATACCAGGTGTATTTTTTAAAAAAAATAGAGGAGTTGCTTATGTTAGAGATAATCTCGGACTAACAGTCCGTACGATCACCTAGTTATGAGTTTATCTCTAAATTGAGCTTATCCTAAGTGAATTCCTGACCATGGATGCCAACAATCCCTATTCTACTAGGTTTCGGCCCTCCTGGATGGAACACTATATAAAGAGAGGTGGAGGGCATATGGTTGTTCAATCTAAGTGAATTCTAAGCTAGATGTGTTCAACCTAAACACGCCCTAGTTCTATATTTCGATAAACCACATATTGGACTCCTTGTCCATAGGGCTCCCCATCCGTTCATCAATAGCACGAGTAACCCTATACTCAGAGGTAAACCATAACCATAACCACCATACCCAAATCAAAACCCACATGCTAACAAACAGTAGCTTAACAACTCAAGTTTCGTCATTAACCACAAACACAACTATCCAGATAGTTTAAACTTTTAGGGAGGTGTAAAACTTTATCCGCACAAAATAAATATTCCATCGTGCCATGCATGTCATGTAATACCATCAGTACCCGTTTGAGAGTTCATAACAAGACCTTCAAATATACATGCTAGGTCATTGGGCCATTCGGATTAACACAACACCACTCGGCTCTAATTACATGGACCAAAGAGTCCGTGGTAGGAAAGATCTATGACCCTCTCTGGTCATGGAATTCCAGCGAGTGACTGCACCGCCCCACGCCACTCGTACCCCAATGATCCCAGCATGTATTCATCAAGTCAAGCGTGTCTCTTTCCACGCGTGTGGTCGCACGTATAGTTATTTGAGAGATTGTACCAAATGTTCGGTTCTTAATTGACCTAAACATAGCTACATCTCTGGGATTCTAGGACATCATCGTCTTATCACCTGTTCAAGTCTAACTTAACTGACAACAACACTTCATTATCCAAACATATCCACGAATCTGTATCAACAATTGATAGAAGAGTATCAACAAATCAAATCATTGCAACTGATGGACTAATCCACCAATCAGTTTTTATCGCAGACCTAAACATATTGTGCTTGCCACTCCACATTTCTTTCTGAAACCACACGAAATCATCTCTTTCCCCATCAAGCTCATTTTTCAAAGCACATGGGCAAACTCTAGCCGTTCATATTATTTACTCTTCGTCATACATGCCAAGCCACCAACACATATATAAATAGCCAACTCCTCCCTAAGTAGCACACCTCAGGATGATGAGGGAACCAAGGAGCTATATATACAAAAGGAAGAGTAGTCTATTCGGGATATATCTATGTGAGTCCCCTGATGATCCTATATACACTTCTAAACAGCAGAGAGCGACTCCATGCAAACCGTAAACATATAGTGGGAACGGTAGGTGTCAGGAAACGAGTTGTACTTGTATGTGTGCCCCATACTATTGCCAAAAAGAGCGAACCAGATGGCGTTGATAGAGAGAGCCACTGGCCTACCCATGCATCGGCCCTGCTTCTTGAAGAAGATGCAGGGACATGTCTTGACGATGTATGTGAGTCCCCTGATGATCCTATATACGCTTCTAAACCGCAGAGAGCGACTCCATGCAAACCGTAAACATAGTGGGAACGGTAGGTGTCGGGAAACGAGTTGTATGTGTGCCCCATACTATTGCCAAAAAGAGCGAACCAGATGCCGTTGATAGAGAGAGCCACTGGCCCCATGCATTGGCCCTACTTCTTGAAGAAGATGCAGGGACATGTTTTGATGATGGACTACTGGTCTAGTTGGGGCTGGAGGATAAACGATGCGGCCAGAACCTTGAACCTTGAAGAGGATGAGGAAAGCAACGCTGCAGTTCATCCCAAGAAGCTGGAATTGGAATGGTGCAGAGATTGGCTGCCTGGTGCAAGAGAGCTGATGAAGGGGGTCGTTCCGTACTGTCTACCGTCGAGTCTTGTGAAAGCTCGTAGTGTCCTGTGAAGTGGAAACTGCACTCTGGCGCATCATGTATTCCATACTTTTAGCTGAATGAATGAAATGGATGATGATCGATTAAAAAACTCAGTGCTCCTGCCATGTTTTCGGAAAACTGGAAAATGCACAGATTGCTCTCTCTTTTGGAATACAGAGAAGGATATTACAGTGATTTCTTCGAGAGCAGCACAATGATCTTGTTTATTTCAGCTGAAAGTTGCTGAAAAAGTTATTACCTCTCGGAAGACGTCTTAAAAAGTTTTTAAAAAATATTTTACGAACTCTAAAAAGACTTTCTAAAACCCCACAAAAATAACTACAAAGTATTACATCATTTGGCTTATACAAAAATAACAAATTTTTATTTCATTTCATTTAATTTAAATTGAAACAAACTAGGCCGATAGCGTAAGGCTCTTTTATCTCTTCCTAATGAGACCACCTAAGCTGCAATCGACTATGCTATGCACTTCTATGATTCGAATATTCGATATTACCGGGGCTCAACGTACAGCTACCAAAATCAGAGTACAATGGCTTGACTCGGAGGAAGTTCCGTGAAGGAGCTAATGAAGATGGAGACACAGGAAACTGCAACTGACTGCATATACCTCAACCCTAGCGTCTTGGATCATAAGATATTTTTCATTTTAAAATTGATTGCATATACACTTGAAATCTTGAATGAATCCAAATGCTGATGTGTCCTCTTTGTTCACCCTCCACATGGACATGGTTTTAGTAATTCTTTCTTGCGGTCAGTAACTCGTACAAGTACAGAGTACCTTTGCTCTCATTTATTCAGCTTACAATCTTCTCATCAGTAATTCATTTATCTACCCCAAGCGGCCAAGTTACGTACGTCCAACTAACACCTACCTGTCCTTGCCCTCATCCTTTCCCCTTGCCATTGCAGCAATATATACTAGGTCCTAGTCCAGCACAAGGAAAGAGAGTACATAATTCATACTCCTATAATGTTCAAGAGAAAACAATGATACATGAGAGGAGGAAGGTTTTTATCTCATGCCTCGCGAAATGCAGCTGGTTGCAGCACAACTCTGACCAGATAGGCTTAGGAGGCATCGCGAAAGTAGTTAGAACGTCAACTATTTTCTTTAGGAATAATTTTGGCATGCCACTACAGAGATTTCCTAATTAGGTCGGTGCTATCACTAAGATAATATTTGGTTTACTGGTCTGAGATGGTTCACCTGAGTCCACGGTTTTCCCTTGTTTGGTTTTGCAATCGGAGCATCATATCATCTTTGCTTCATAGAATCCACGAGGACGAACCCAAGGATGGTGAGGTCCTCGGGATAGGTGATTAGGTCTAACTTTCTTGGCTAAACTGCAAGAGTGGAACTTTACGAGATGAAATAGGGAAAGACAGAAGATAGAACTTAAAAGGATATTTGAAGTGACTCGCCTTCGAATCAACTTTGTTGGTTTGGGGTTCGAAAAAGAAATAAAAAAAGTAAATTCAAGGAAGAGCTTCCCTTTTTTTAAAGGGTCCCTCGGGGGGTCATGGAATGTTTTTCTTTTCCTCTTATTCCATATGGAATACAATCAGTTAAAATAAGAAGGAATAGGGGAATATTCGACCGTTTCAATTCTTTATTTATCTTTTATTCCAAAATTCTCCCTAAAATCCAATTTCATTTTTCAATGGGGTTAGATGATCTAGTTCTTAATATTATTACTTTACTTTACTCAGTTAACAGATTCCACAATGAATCTCTTGATTCGGAATTTTGGGACTCATGTCCCATCTGATGAATCGATTTTCTTTTACACTTCTATATCTCACTCTATCTAGTTATACTCTTCAAGTATATTGACAATTGCAAAAAACTGCTCATACTATCATTATAGTATAATGACGAGTGGTTGTATATGCCCCTATCGTCTAGTGGTTCAGGACATCTCTCTTTCAAGGAGGCAGCGGGGATTCGACTTCCCCCGGGGGTAGGGAGTATTATGAAAGGAGGCCAATTTCCCTTCCTTTTTCTTAAATTTTAAATATTCGATTTTTTTATTTAAGCTCTCTTTTCTCCATCTCACTTCTACTGCTTATTTGGATGTCTATGTGACTCATAGAAAGTTGGTCATATTATACATACATTATTGTATGTATAATTCTAAGAAAAAGGGGCGAATATCAATATGGTAATCTTCGTCGATTACCAAAAGCAAACCATTTATGGATATTGTCAGTAAGTATGTGCAGATCCAGTATAGCGTCTTTTTCGCTCCACAAGGACCAAGATCAAATGAATACTTATTCTTTTTCTGTTGACGGAAGATATATCTTTGACCTCTCAAAGGCTAATGATCAAGTAAGGCATAGACTATTGGATACTTTTTGTAAAAAAGATAGGGAAATTCTTGATTATTCAACGCCGGATCGAATCATGTCCAACGGCCATTGGAATTTACTCTATCCTTCTATTCTTCAAGATACTTCGGATTTATTGGCAAAAAAGCGAAGAAATAGGTTCGTCATTCCATTACAATATCATCAAGAACAAGTCATGATTTCTGTTTTCTTTCTTTTCCTTTTTGTTTGTTTCGAGAAAGATATCGTTCGATTCTCCTTCTATTGATTCTTTTCCGATCGAGATGTATGGATCCATGTGTCTACATACCTAGATTCTGTTCATGGATTAACGAAAATGTGCAAGAGCTCGTCTCACCTAAAATCCAGGGCCCATTTATATCTAGATTAGAGTATAGAGCATGTTTTGATATTTTGGCCCGTATGTGGGGCATTCGACTAGTCAGATGAACGGCCTATTTAGATGTGTCCCACCTGTATTTTTATCCCGCATCCGGTACTGTATGCAGTTATGGCCGACTATAAAGGAGAATTTAATATGGGGTACCATTAAGTCTAAAAAAAGCAAAGAATGATTTAAGTACATTTCAACTTAATCAAAAACTTCTTACAACTCACCAAAATGATAAATCAGGCTAAATAAATAAAAAGAAACTTTGAGATCTCGATTGACAATGAAAGGAATGTAAAATCACCAAAATTAACCGCTAGACTTTAAATGGGTTAGTTGATATAGGGCTACATCTATCTATATGCCATTACCCTGTTCTTTATAGCTTAAAATCATAATGAAATCTACGTGTTAATTTATTTTTGTGCAAGACATACATTGCAGTACTTTAGCCACTTTTTAAGTTTTTAATGGTTCATAAAGATCCAAAAACTACTTTTAAATATATTTTTAGCCTTTTCAAGACTCGTTTCCGAGGGTCCTGATATTTTAGATTATAATATATCGCTGCTTTCTTAATCGGATATCGTAGAATGGCCATTACAAAAACAAAAAAAAATATCATCATGCCATTATACTCTACGAATCATTTCATCTAGCTCCTTCTATGTCATAGAACCCCAAAAGAAATGGCCACGAAGACCGGCACCTTGTTCACATGCGCACAATGCAGCGCATAGCCGCACGAGATTGAGGTCAAGCAGGACGTCTTGATCCGCCTCCATGTCGACGGTGGAGACCAGCGGTGTGGCCTTCTTGAAGCAGATGGAGGCGAGTTCTGCACACCGGAGCTCAAGCCAGGTCAGACCGGAGCAGTTGAAGAAGGTGTCGGTCTTCGTGGCCGCGGAGGGGATTCCATCGGGGTTCTGTGAGTAGCCGGATGAATACACTTTATAATGGCGCGATGATTGGTTTTCATTTTGTGATGGCATCTCCGTAATTTGATACTTAAGTGTCATGTATGTAATTAACCCTTAAATATATGCCACAACAGATTTAGACCCAGTTCCTTTCAGCTTAACAGCTATTTTGAGTTTTTTGAGTTTATTTTTTCGCTGTTTTGAAAACACATATGTTTTGAGTTTTTTGAATTTATTTTTTCGCTGTTTTGAATGTGGGTCCTAACACTTTAAAAAGCAAGTCAAACGAAATATATCCGAATCTCGAGACTACCTCGAGAAGCTCTCAAAATTCAGTCATTTCAGCCGTTCAGCTGTTCAGACAGGGCTTAGCTATTCACATGTTTTGCTATTATAAAGTTCAAAATCATAAAATAAAAAAAAGTCGCTGCTGGTTCAACAAATGGTATACATGTCGTTACAAAAAAATTAAGACCAAATTAATACTTCTTCCTTCCTGCTCCCTCGTCTACCCTCGTCCAGGACGTGCTACCATGGGTTGTCATCTGCCGTCGCCAGAGTTGGCCAGAGCACCCACTAACGCACGTGTGCACCATCTTCCCCACCTCGTTCCACACCATTGAGCTCACGGTGAGGGCAGAAGTAGAGCCACCGGTAAGGGTAAGAAGCACCAGCTCGATCATCTGTTGGGCACCCGTGCTTGAGCTCGATTTCTAGCCACCAGGTTTCCCACCAATCTTTTCTACTCGAGCTCAATTCGCCAGGATTTGGACAATCAGTTGTCGGAGCTCATCCTCTCTTTACCCAACCTTTAGCATCTCCACTTGAACCACCAAATCTGCAGTGGCACAAATCTAATTAACCCTTTTTAAATAGTAGAGATACTACCAAATAAACCAGAGTTTGTGCGATTAAAAAGCAAATCTCTATCTCTATTATTAAAAAGAGAATAGTGGTGAATAGTGGTGATCTTGATTTTCTTTTATCTTTACCACTTGTAAGAAAACTCCAATTTAAATTTTTTTCATCATAAGGTTCTTTGTTTTGTTTACATTGGTATCTTGCAAAGCATATGATCGAGAGCACTAGGCAGTGCAAATAAATTATCCAAAAGAGCATTTCATTACCTGCCTGTCGAAGCAGACGCATGCGGCATGCCCATCCTGCTGCGTATCATCTCGCAGATGTTGATCCTGGCCATCAACATGGATTGGGTTAGCCTAGCCGTGCACCTCGCCAGCATCTGCCACCTCGCTTCCGTCTCCGTGCTCAGCTAGAGCGTAATTGTACAAGTCGGCATGGTTGATCAAACAGGTAGCCAGGGCCCAGGTGTAACTGATTAGCTGTGGTGGCCTGGTGGGCAGCGGCCTGCAACTAGGATGACCAGTAGCCACGTCATTTCTGTCTGCACATTTGGCACTATAATGTCAAGCGGACTCATGCAGCGGCCCACTTAGTGGTTACGCGGCCATTTGAAGCGACCACACATTATGCTGAAAAGTCAAAACTAATCAGCAGCGCACTTGCATACACATTGCTTTTGGAAACTCTTAAAATATTTTATAATTCTGAAAGATCATATCAACACAAGCATGCATAGAGTAATCAGTTGATGCATAAATAAATAAAATCATCTTACTCCAAATCAGCTATCGTGGCACCCCAGCCCCCACCCCAACCAATCTAACTCTGGGACCATGAATCAGAAGTTACTAAAACTGAGATGAACAAAGCGATGCTTGCAAATCAGAAGCTATCAAGCTAGAGATCCCAAATCAGAAGTTAACAACGTACATATCCTTGTGACAGCTGAATACCAAGTAAACTTGGCATAAGCAGCTACTCAACAGTTCTTTTCAGAGGTCCCTGAAGATCACCGTCCAAAAGAAAATCTGCTGGCTAGGTTCTCCTGGAGTGAAAACAAATAAGTATAGTCTCATATAGAACCGTTTCTAACAAATGCTGGTATTTATGCAGAAACCTGATCAAAAAATATTTCAGTGATTTCTAACACATATTGGTATACTAATACAAATCCTGATCAGCTGAACCTATTCACACGTATACAGATATATAGACAAGTATCAAAAGTCAGTTGGCTATTGATAAAGATCCCTTGTCTTAAGATGATGTTTTATACATGAAAATTATACTTTGTCATCACCATAAGCATAACACATGATTGTGACGCCACAAAATTATTGGGAAAATGGTATTACTGTTACATTGAAAATGCAACTGAAGATGTCCATGCAACATACTTTTCCAAATTCATAAAAAAAACATACTTTTCCAAACTGAACTAATTAAGGAGCTATTTAAATTTTTAAAGTACAGGTGAAGCCAACACCTGCAGATGTTACTGCCACAATGAAGAAACAATGGTGTTTCAACTAACCTAGAAACTACATCAATTGATAGCAAATGGGGTATAGTTGAATCTGATGTGTACAAGTGCAGAAAACCAGTTCCCAGCTGGAAGAACACTGCACTGTACCACTATCCAAAGGAAAAATATACTTCATCTATGGTAACTGAGTTTTAAACTGCCTAAATCAATCTACTGGAGAAGCAAATTGATGGGTTTCTTTTAATGCAAATGTTAGGTTCCATTCAAAATCTTAAATACTTGATGACCAAAAACTGTTGCATCGTAATTTGTAAGAAATTACCAAAAAAATAGTGCTCCCATATCCTTATGGTCATATCAAGAAGCAGGCCGGATCATCTCTATTAGCAAGACCATACTTGATAAGCAGAGCCAGGAGTTTACACAAAAGATGATCAACTGAGTCATAAAAGACAGAAAATGTTTATCAGTTATCATGACTTAATTAAATATATCTTAATATTAAAAACAATGTGGCGTGTTCAAATTACAGATCAACCTGAAACTCCAAATCACATATAAACCTCTTCATCATCATCTATATCCACTATTGGGTTCTTTTTGTGAGATGAGGCTGAAACATTAAACCGAAGTTCATAAACAGGAAAATGAGCATTAGTGTATTATCAAGTAGCAACAACTAAAAGAACTTACTAGCTGCCTTAAGCCAATCCTGAAGACAAATTAAGGCCTCAACAGCATCACTGGAGAGCCTGCTCCTATAGTCATTGATAATTCGTCTCCCCATGCTAAAAGCGGACTCAAATACGACGGTAGAAACAGGGACAGCCAAGACATCACGTGCCATAT
Organism: Raddia distichophylla; assembly: GCA_005191435.1. Taxonomy (NCBI): domain Eukaryota; kingdom Viridiplantae; phylum Streptophyta; class Magnoliopsida; order Poales; family Poaceae; genus Raddia; species Raddia distichophylla. The sequence goes on from SPJY01001434.1 coordinate 786,482, forward strand.
GAGAGAGAATAGGAAACTTCGGAGATTGTAGTGCCCACCATTGCAAAATATCAAGAGCTTCTCGACGAGGGAACAACTCTTCCTTCAGATATATATCAAGCTCATTGTTTGTTTGAACCTTTTTTATGCTTAAATGCTGATCCCAATCTGCAAGAGGGTCATTTTCAGCCTCTGAATGGCCATCACCACTTGTTCCTTGTAAGTTTCGCCCAAGAGAGTCTCTCAGTTTAGTGGAGTATTCATAGAAAAGGTCTCGAATAGCTTCATTAACCAAATCAAGGTGCCTTTTAGCATGACTTCCAAATGCTGTCTTTAAACGAAACTCAATGTAGTCGTACTTGTACCTTGGATCAAATATGACAGGTATACAATTAGTCAAGAACGACTCTTTCCAGTACTTGTCAAACTTGCCCTGCATTTCTTTCACCATGACCACAATAGAGGGGTTTCTACTTCTAGCTCCATTTTCCAAGGATTTTTTAACTAACCACAGCTCATGGAAGTGATGGTTGGATGTTGGATGTTTTGAGCCATAGACAACTTTACTGGCAGTGTAGAAAACCTTTAACAGATCAACAACATCTTCAGCCCTTTTCCATTCTGAAGATGAGGGAGCACATTTATAATTTAAGTCTTGTTGTCCTAAGGCATAAAATGCAGCTTTGAAGGGCAACGCTGACTTGAGCATCAAAAATGTTGAACTCCATTGTGTGCCTACATCAAGTGAAAGGTGTTTCCCAGATACTCCCATTTGTGCGATGATTTCTTCAAATTTCTCTTTCCTTGATCGTGAACTCATAACATATTTAACACTGTTTCTAATATTATCAACCATGGAATCTATTTCCTTTAAACCATCTTGGACAATAATGTTTAAGACATGAGAAGCACACTGAACATGAAACAATTTTCCTTGGCAATGCAGAAGATCCTTCTTTACTAAATTTTCCTTAAGAGAATTGATCATTGCAGTGTTAATTGAAGCATCACCTAGTGTCAAACTGAATATCTTATCCTCAATGTGCCAATCTTGGATACTTTTTAAAATGGCACTATACATGTTCAAAGCATCATTAGGAGTCTTCATTAGACAAAATCCTATAATTCTCTTTTGAACGTTCCATTCATTGTCAATAAAATGACACGAAATGCATAAGTATCCTAGATTCTGGTTTGACATCCACATGTCGACTGCCAATGATACTCTAGAATTACAATTTTTCAAAAGATCTCGCAAAGCCAATTTATGCGCCTCATAACATGCGATACAATCAGCTTGAACAGTTGTTCTAGAGACCATTTTGAAGTTAGGATTTAAACTTGCCACAAAAGATTTAAATCCATCAGACTCCACAAAGGAAAAGGGCAACTCATGGAGAACAATCATTCGCACAAGTTCTTTTCGAGAGACCTCATTATCAAACCTCCAATCTTTCAAGACAGGTGCTTCAGGTTGAATTACTAAAGAATGCATGTTATCTACCACATTGTGTGTTTTAGGTCTCATTTGGCATACCTTCAAATGCCTAGCAATCTGGCTAGTCCCTGAACACCTTGAGGTTGGAAATATTTGGTGGCAATGAATGCACTTTCCTTCTACAAGTTTTCCATCATGATAAATTGGCTCGGCATTCATCCACACTTTGGATATCAGTCTGCGTTGCTTACGTTTGGAGCCTACCTATATTATGAAAGAAAATAATACATCAATTTCATAGAGACAATGACAATGCTTTACAACATAACAAAAAATCAGAGCTAGAGAGAAGCTGAACCATAAGGGTTAACAGTGAGTTAACAATAATTAAAACATGTTATAAAAACAATACATCTTAGCATGTTGGTGACGAACAAAAGAAATCCAAACTACAAGCCTACAACACAAAAAATAAATACTTAAACTATATATATCCAGCTTCTACCAAGACGGCGTTGTGTAACAAGTTCCCATGATGATGTACACAGGAAGCATGATGGGTGTATATCCCTGCTACCCAACCACACAAAAGTTAAGTGATGGTGGTTATAAGCATAAGCTGATAATTCAAAAGCATAGGCGTATCAACACATTGCCATCACCATTTGCACCTTTCTTATAAGCATAGGCTGATAAGTCATAAGCATAGGCGTATCAACACATGGCCATCACCATTAGCACCTTGTTTATAAGCATAAGCTGGTAATTCATATGGATATACGAGTACATGGCATATCCTAGTTGGGATCAACAAACCATCCTCGAACAACATTTGAATCTTCCGGTTAACACATGGAGAAACAGTAATAAAAAAACTATGCAAAACTAAGCTATTGGTCTACCTTGGTCGTCTTCGCGGCCTTCTTGGATCGGCTATCCTCTTCAGCCCTCCTGGACTTCCCTAAACTCCTTCTCCTCCTCTTGTGCTCTCTTGTTGGTATGCATTCGGTAGGCGCGCCACGGAGCGGCTCCACGCGGTCGCCGAGCTCACCGCCAACCACCGCCTGCGGCTCATCCCACAGCCTGCAGAGAGCCCCGGCAATGGTCAATGGAGGCTCTTCTCTGCCGTCCCCGCCCCACATCGTGGCCCCGGCGTCTACTCCCTCCATCGTGACACCGATCTAGCGACGGCGAAGAGGCAATCATAGGCGGGGCAACCGGGTCGCCGGGGAGCTGTGGGCGGGGCGAGAAGCCATGGGGGGAAGTGGTGGGCGAGCGCGGGGAGAAAGACAGAGAGAGCAAGAGGGAGTAGGTCAGGAAGCCGGGGTTGGCCCGCAGCGGCGTGCGGGACGGACGCGCCGCCGCGGTAGGCTGTGGCGGCGCGCGGCGAGGAACAAGTACGGGAGTCGGGGAGGGGCGGCGGGCCGGCGGCGGTGGCAGCGGCGTGAGCCGTGAGCGTGGGATGAAAGTGGGCTATGCGGGCCTGACACGCAGTGGGCTAAAACGGAAGCCCGCGTCATGGATTTTTTGCGGGGTGTGACATCGCCGTGGACTCCACAAAAGGCCAAGGTTTGCAGTACCGCGCGCCCTGGATTCGATGATTTGTAAGTCCCAACATTGTTGCTCGATAAAATGCTACTTTGATCTACTTTCATACATACAGATGGTTCCACATGTCATACACATAAGTCATAAGTGGCATATTTAGCGAACTACACATGTTGAGGGTGGCAAATCATCATTTTTTCATCTGCAGAGTGCAGCCTCTCTATTCTTTTCAGAGTATTGTTGCATTGGCATATTACTATAAAGATTTTAAAAAATATTTAAAAATAGTTTTAGGATATTTGGAAGGACTACTAAAAGCCACGAAAAAATCGTTACAAATTATCACAACATGTATACTATATAAAAATAACAAAATTTGCTACAGTAATACGCAACGGTATTTAACGATGAAAAGAACAAGGTACACAGTAATAGGTACTTCACTGTGTTTAAAATGGGAGGAATAAAGAAAAAATAATTAAAAAGATAAGGGTGTCATCTACCGAATCAATACGTTGTTTGAGTGTCACTGGACGAAAGCGCAGCGAATTGAGTGTCATTTTTACCAAGTCCCGCAAATTGGGTGTCATACAGCTACATTTCCCGATCCTCGGAGACCATCTCGCGGAGGCGGTCCACCCCACCCGCGCCCCTGATCGCCGCTTCCATGGCCCGCACCACCTCCTACGGCGTGTCCACGGGCACCCCTGGCGGCCACTCAACGCCCGCCTCGTCGGTGAACAGAACCGCTGCGAACTGCTCCTCCGACGGCGAGGAGCTACGCATCTCTTCTGCACCCTCCGCCATTGCGAGAGCCGCCCTACTCCATCAACACCGAATCCGAGCAAAGCCCCTAGAGAGAGAGCAAAAAAAGCGGGTGGAATCGGTCAACGATAGAACCGCCGCGAACTGCTCCTCCAGCGGCGCCGGTGAAGAGGCATGCATCTCATCTGTGCCCTCCGCCATTGCGAGAGCCGCCCCTATTCCAACGATAGTGAAATAGCCGAGTGGGGAGGAGGCGGGCGGAGGTCAAAAGGTCGGACGAAACGGCAACGCACAATGTGGGTGTACATCTGGGAAATGGTTGCGAACTTGCAATGAGAGGAGGTGGGGATGATCAGTGCCGGTGCATAGCGAGGACGAGATTCGGGAGGCGGAGATGGGACGGGTGAACTGACGACAAAGAGAAGGGGGTGAGGAGAGAGAAAGAGAGAGAGAGAGAGAGAGAGAGAGAGAGAGGAGACGACGTGGCGATGGGTAAGGAGGTGGATGGGTAGTGGTTGTTGCTAATTACGGGCGGGAGGGCAATTGATCTGATGCATGGAATGAGATTGAATGGCTCAGATTTTTAGTTGACACTACTACTACCAACGGCTCCATCACCACCATAAGCTACTTTAAAATAGTAGAGAGAGATAGAGATAGAGATATATTTATATATTTCATAGAGTAAATTGCATCAATGCTATTATAAAATTTTCACTTTGCAAAAATTTCACTCTTCTGTCTATGACATGTGAGTCCAGAGCACATGTTTCATTGTTGCATGGAGTGATATTTTTTGCGAATCAACAACTTTATAATGGCATGTGTATAAATTTCATATTTCATATACTGCATTTATATGTAATATAACTTATAAAAATTACTACCTCTGGTCACAAAAAGAAGTCGCCGTTGAATTTTGGACATGTCTTTGATCATTCGTCTTATTCAAAAAATTAATTCATAAAAATAGTAAAATTTAAAGTACATTTAATAATAAAACCAAATCGTAACAAAATAAATAATATTTAAATAACTTTTTTGAATAAGACGAATGGTCAAAGGCGTATCCGAAAGTCAACGGCGACTTCCTTTTGTGACCGGATGGAGTATATCTTTAGAATATTCTAACATAAGTATGAATATCGACTTTCAATACATATTGCAATTAGTTTTTTAACTATATCTCATTATGTCATTGTTTTATTTGAATTAATTTATACAATATTGATGTTGTGACGTCTTGCACCCGTTCATCTCGAGACGGGTCCGGATTAAGGCTTTCCCCGACCTGACCTAGACCCGATTTTGTATATTACGTTACTCGTGAGCCTAACCCAACCCATTAACCATATTAATGCATGTATTACTATCACGCCATTACTATATTTGTATATGTGGTTGGATTTTCATGTACCTATGCGACTGGATTTGTGTATTTGTTGGGATTTTTATATGCCTAATTGCCTTTGGTTGGGATGACATTACATTAATTTTCTCTGCCCGACCCGGGTCGGTGCACCGCCGATGCATCGGTGGGCCAGGGCAGATCAAGGTTTTGTACATCTGGGGACTATGTAGAATCGGGGTAGGGTGAACGTTGAGAATGGGCGGGACAGGTCGGGTCGAGTCGAGTCTTAACCTGGTCCTACCCCACCCCATTAAGAACTCTAAACATAAGGTGCGACAAAATTAGGCAAAGTTAACCTCCAGCCAAACAACTTGACATGCGAATACAATGATTATCCAGTCGATCATATGATTACTTTCTTATAATTTCACTATTAGTTCTGTTACTTATTGTTCAAGGCTTGTAATTTAGCAGCTATGAAATTGCTATTATGGGAATTAGCCAACAACATGATAGACATGTGTATGTGTAATGTTTGGTTCGAGAATTTTTTAGACCATATTTATATTTTTGTTGCGGGTGGTGTTAACTAGTCAATTTAGGTGTCGTGCTGGTTTCTTAAAAAAAAAACTTCTACACCATAGCTGTTGCTCAAACTAGACCTATGCACCGGACCGTGCCGGGTTTGAAAAAACCCGCTCACATTGGACCAGGCCCAAGCCCATCTCATCCCAACCAATCGGGCTTAAAAAACAGGGGCAAGTCCAACCTAACTACAATTTAGGCATTGTCTTTAAATAGTTCTTATTAGAGTTCATAAAATAATTTTTTCATAATTGTTTTAATTTTTTAAGACGTTTTTTGAGAGGGTCATAAATTTACTACAGTAAAACTCAACTCAAGTTAATCTGAAACAGGCCTTAAGCTGAACAAACACGGCCTTAACTTTTGTTTTCGTCGGGCCTATGCTCGGCCGGGCCGACAAACGGACGGGCCGGGCGCTGGACCGGGTTGGCCAGGGCCTTGTTTGTTTTAGATTAATGTATAGTTGCGTTTTACTGTAGCAAATTTGTGACCCCCTCAAAATACGCTTTAACGAGTTCAAAAAATTATGAATTTTTTTTTTTACAAACTTTAAGAAGTATTATTTAAAACCTACAAGAATGACTACAAAACATTACATCATTTGGCTTATACAAAAATAACAAATTTTTATTTAATTTAATTTAATTTAATCTGAAACAAACAAGGCGCAGATCTCGCTGGCCCATGCCCTAATTCCTCCTCTTGCCTCGCATATCGCCGATGCCTCCTCCACGGCGCCGCTAGGCCGCCGCCTCAGTCCGCCTCGCTCGCTTGTTGCCTCGTTGGCGCCGCCTCGCCGCCGTGCGTTGCCTCTCCTCTGGTACCGCTGCCTCACCTCCTCTGGATCCCAGATCCAGTGCCGCCTCTCTCTCTCTCTCTCTCTCTCTCTCTCTCTCTCGCTCGCTCGCTCGCTCGCTCGCTCTCGTTTGGTTATCCCCTGTCGTGTGATCTCGGATTTGATCCGAATTCGACGGGATAGTTCGTGTGTTGTTTCAATAAATATAATTTGGTTTTTTTATTTTGATGATGAACCCTAAATCCCTTGAACATTCACGGGAGCCCAGGCTGCTCCCCCCCCCCCCCCCCCGCCCGGCGGGGGGGCGCGGGGGGCCTCGAAGGGTGGCAGCAGAGCGGCGAGTGAAGTGACGGGGGCCGTTGGGGAGAAGAGGATCTCCGTATTTAATTTTCTATATCCATTCTTTAAATCCGTCTTCGATCCCTGTATTTCTATCATCTTCATCGGAATCTCTATCTTCAAAAAGATATAGAAATCCTCTAAAAAGTCTTCAATTATAGAGACTTTGGAGAGGGTATCTAAATTTAGATATATTAAGATAAAGACTCTGTTGGAACGTTATAAAGACTGAACTTGTCCGCAAAAGTGTTTTAGGATTCGTTTGGTTGATTGTACGAAGTTGTATGGAACAAAACAAAACAGATTAGAATGAAACTGGATGGAACAAAAGTTGTATGGGATCATTCGACCAAAATAGCCGAACCACACCATACAACACAAACAGGGTATATTTTATAAATTTAAACCATGTTGGCATATTACTATAAAGATTTTAAAAAATATTTAAAAATAGTTTTAGGATATTTGGAAGGACTACTAAAAGCCATGAAAAAATCGTTACAAATTATCACAACATGTATACTATATAAAAATAATAAAATTTGCTACAGTAATACGCAACGGTGTTTAACGATGAAAAGAACAAGGTACACAGTAATAGGTACTTCACTGTGTTTAAATGGGAGGAATAAAGAAAAAACAATTAAAAACATAAGGGCGTCATCTACCGAATCAATTCGTTGCTCGAGTGTCACGGGACGAAAGCGCAGCGAATTGAGTGTCATTTTTACCAAGTCCCACAAATTGGGTGTCATACAGCTACATTTCCCGATCCTCGGAGACCATCTCGTGGAGGCGGTCCACCCCACCCGCTCCCCTGATCGCCGCTTCCATGGCCCGCACCACCTTCTGAGCGCGTCCACGGGCACCCCCGGCGACCACTCGACGCCCGCCTCGTCGGTGAGCAGAACCGCTGCGAACTGCTCCTCCGGCGGCGCCGGCGAGGAGCTGCGCATCTCGTCTACGCCCTCCGCCATTGCGAGAGCCGCCCTACTCCATAAATACCGAATCCAAGCAAAGCTCCTAGAGAGAGAGAGAGCAGAAAATGCGGGTGGAATCGGTCAACGATAGAACCGCCGCGAACTGCTCATCCAGCGGCGCCGGCGAGGAGCCGTGAATCTCGTCTGCGCCCTCCGCCATTGCGAGAGCCGCCCCTATTCCATCAACACCAAATCCGAGCAAAGCCCATGGCGAGCAGAAAACGCGGCGGAATCAGTCAACGATAGTGAAACAGCCGAGTGGGGAGGAGGCGGGCGGAGGTCAAAAGGTCGGACGAAACTGCAACGCGCAATGTGGGTGTACATCTGGGAAATGGTTGCGAACTTGTGATGCGAGGAGGTGGGGATGATCAGTGCCGGTGCATAGCGAGGACAAGATTCGGGAGGCGGAGATGGGACGGGTGAACTGACGACGAAGAGAAGGGGGTGAGGAGAGAGAGAGGAGACGACGTGGCGACAGGTAGGGGAGGTGGATGGGTAGTGGTTGTTGCTAATTATGGGAGGGAGGGCAATTGATCTGATGCGTGGAATGAGATTGAATGGCTCAGATTTTTAGTTGACACTACTACTACCAACGGCGTCACCACCATAAGCTACTTTAAAATAGTAGAGAGAGATAGAGATAGAGATATATTTATATATTTCATAGAGTAAATTGCATCAATGCTATTATAAAATTTTCACTTTGCAAAAAATTCACTCTTCTGTCTATGACATGTGAGTCTAGAGCACACATTTCATTGTTGCATGGAGTGACATTTTTTGCGAATCAACCTAACATAAGTATTAATATCGACTTTCAATACATATTGCAACTAGTTTTTTAACTATATCTCATTATGTCATTGTTTTATTTGAATTAATTTATACAATATTGATGTTGTGACGTCTTGCACCCGTTCATCTCGAGACGGGTCCGGATTAAGGCTTGCCCCGACCTGACCCAGACCCGGTTTTGTATATTACGTTACTCGTGAGCCTAACCCAACCCATTAACCATATTAATGCATGTATTACTATCACGCCATTACTATATTTGTGTATGTGGTTGGATTTTCATGTACCTATGTGACTGAATTTGTGTATTTGTTGGGATTTTTATATGCCTAATTGCCTTTGGTTGGGATGACGTTATCTTAATTTTCTCTGCCCGACCCGGGTCGGTGCACCGCCGATGCATCGGTGGGCTGGGGCAGGTCAAGGTTTTGTACATCCGGGGACTAGGTAGAGTCGGGGTAGGGCGAATGTTGAGAATGGGCCGGACGGGTCGGGTCGAGTCGAGTCTTAACCTGGTCCTGCCCCACCCCATTAAGAACTCTAAACATAAGGTGCGACAAAATTAGGCAAAGCTAACCTCCAACCAAACAACTCGATATGCGAATACAATGATTATCCGGTCGATCATATGATTACTTTCTTATAATTTCACTATTAGTTACGTTACTTATTGTTCAAGGCTTGTAATTTAGCAGCTATGAAATTGCTATTATGGGAATTAGCCAACAGCATGATAGACATGTGTATGTGTAATGTTTGGTTCGAGAATTTTTGAGACCATATTTATATTTTGGTTGCGGATGGTGTTAACTAGTCAATTTAGGTGTTGTGCTGGTTTCTTAAAAAAACTTCTACACCATAGCTGTTGCTCAAACTAGACCTATGCATCGGACCGTGCCGAGCTTGAAAAAACCCGCTCACATTGGACTAGGCCCAAGCCCATCTCATCCCAACCAATCGGGCTTAAAAAACCGAGGCAAGTCCAACCCAACTACAATTTAGGCATTGTCTGTTTCAACGTTGAATAAAGTTGAGTTTTACTGTATCAAAAATTGAGAGTTCTCAAAAAGTGGTCTAATAATTCTAAAAAAACTAATTAAAAAATAGTTTTACTATTTTGAGAAGAACTACAAATTACTACAACTTGTAGGCTATATAAATATAACAAAATTTGATATAGTAAAACTCAACTCAATTTTAGGCCTTGTTTGTTTCAGATTAAATTAAATTAAATTAAATGAAAGTTTGTTATTTTTGTATAAGTCAAATGGTGTAATATTTTGTAGTCATTTTTATGGGGTTTTAAATAGTTCTTATTAGAGTTCGTAAAATAATTTTTTCGTAATTGTTTGAATTCTTTAAGACGTTTTTTGAGAGGGTTACAAATTTACTACAGTAAAACTCAACTCAACGTTAATATGAAACAAACAGGCCTTAAGCTGAACAAACACGGCCTTAATTTTTGTTTTCGTCGGGCCTATGCTCGGCCGGCCCGACAAACGGACGGGCCGGGCGCTAGACCGGGCTGCCCAGATCTCGCTGGCCCAATGCCCGATGTCCTCCTCTGCCTCGCATATCGCCGATGCCTCCTAGTCCTCGGCTTCTCGCCTCCTCCACGGCGCCGCTAGGCCGCCGCCTCTGTCCGCCTCGCTCGCTTGTTGCCTCGTTGGCGCCGCCTCGCCGCCGTGCGTGGCCTCGCCTCTGGTACCGGTGCCTCACCTCCAGATCCAGTGCCGCCTCTCTCTCTCTCTCTCTCGCTCGCTCTCGCTTGGTTATCTCTCTCTCTCGCTCTCGCTTGGTTTTCTCTCTCTCTCTCTCTCTCTCTCTCTCTCTCTCTCGCTCGCTCGCTCGCTCGCTCTCGTTTGGTTATCCCCTGTCGCGTAATCTCGGATTTGATCCGAATTCGACGGGATAGTTTGTGTGTTGTTTCAATAAATATAATTTGTTTTTTTTATTTTGATGATGAACCCTAAATCCCTTGAACATTCACGGGAGCCCGGGCAGCCCCCGCCCTGGCTGTGGATCCGCCACTGCTTACTGGTTTTCTGATCCATTTCTTGGGTTCTTTTAGCGAATCGTTAGATATTAGAGGATCGCGTTAGATTTCTGAGTAGAACGACTCGGAGATTAGACGTTTCTTGCTGTTTCTTGCTGCAGTTTGTTGATGCTACTGCACTTGGTGCTTTTTATTGAGGTCTCTGACCTTGCTAGATTTTTGGCGTTCTTGCAGATATCATAGGGGCGTAGGGCCCGCGTTGATATTGGAAGAATCAGAAGCCTTATCAAGTAATCAGAGCCGAGCAAAAGGTGTGCAAGATTTGCGACAATACTTGTTCATGCGTTCTCTGAACTCAATCTCCCAATTTCACCTGCAAATTTCTTCACGTCTCCAGGAGGGTGCTAGGATTATGCACAAGAACTCGTAGAAGAAAGAAGAGGAGGGAGCATCAGAGCAGAACATCTGTAAGGAGAAATTGTGATTTCTAAGACCATGTGTTCATCTTGTGATGCATTTCTTGGGTTCTTGAGTCAGCTATGTGCTATGAACTTCTGGCAGATCTCCAAGATGCCTGAAGTGGGGAATGCCAGAAGCGCGGATCTCGCCAACCTCTCTGGCGGTGGGTTCTTTATCAGGAGGATCACGTCGCCAGGAGCTGTGGTGGTGAAGGGCGCCGTCCAGCCGCTGGCTCGACGGGTCCTGACACCGTCGAGCAACAAGGAGAACGTGCCGCCAGCGTGGGCTGTGAGGAGTGCACCAAAGAGGAGCCCCCTACCAGAGTGGTACCCCAGGACACCACTCTATGACATCACATCAGTTGTCAAGGTGATGAACCATTTCCATAGACACCACTCCGTGACATCACAACAAGGAGAATGTGGATGTTCTCTAAATGATGTGGCCGTGTTGTGCTAATAACAGAATTAAAGTTGCATTTATTGCATGATATGCTCTTTAGGATATGTTAAAATGTTGATCCTTCTGTTCTCGTGATTGTGGAACTGTGTCTGGCCTTGTTTTCAAAATGCCATGTTTACCAAAGTAGGTTGTGTCAGTTTTTGGAATCTAGTTGGAATAGTTTGAATATGAGTAGTAAATCTTGGAATGTAGGAGTTACTGCCTTGCTGGTATTTGACTCCAACCGGCAACATGCATTTAGTTTTTATTATAACAACCGCCATGAATTTGTGTTAGTCATTATCTTGATGACTATAGTGAGGAAGGCAGTATCATGGGATTACGGTTCAATATTATCTTATGCTCTGCGAAGTCATGTAAAAGAACTTTTTTATTAATTTAAATGAAAATGGCAAGCAGCATTGGAATATGGGACTTTCTATGACCAGTGCTTTGTTCAGTTCTGCAACATGGAAGTTTTGCAGAAATAAGTTGTAAATTCCATTAAAAGGGCCATGGAATTAAATGTTCAACTAATCATGTGAGAGCTTTTACTTCTATGCCGGAATTGAGCTGTAAAAGACCTCATTTGCAACAGCCTAATATAAATTATGCTGCCTGTCTTCCTTGCGGCTGAAATTCATTTAATCTGACCTGGTAAAATTAAGCTTCCTACGTTTCTAGTGTAATTTATGTGCTACTAATTCAGTTTAGCTTTGATAAGACAATCTTTTGGTAACCTTTGTCTGTGTCAAAGTTTTACCTTTTTCTTTTATGTTCTGGAATTATACTCCAGTTTGTTCTGTATACTGTTGCTTACGTAGAAAGTATAATTTTAATTTCTTTTCGAAGTTTTGCAATATAATAAAAAACTTGATTGTATGAAGTCCTTGCTAGTTGATGTAATATTTTTAGAACCATAATGACGAGCTATTGTAGCCAAAACAAGTGTTCTTATGCAGTATTGAATAATAATAAAATCCATATGAGATATATCCCTCAGTACATTAACAGTTAATCTAGATTCTCTTAACATTTTTCTGTCAAGTTGAAAGTGCTTAAAACCTGATTGCCCACTGTCAAATGCAGTAGGGCAACAATGCAAATACATCTTTTGACCTAATAGATTGTAATATCATGGACTTAGCTATATTTCCATGGCAACATGCTGCTATAGGTATACACTAACTACAATTTGTAGGCTCTTGAGAGGAAAAATCGCGTAAGAGGTGCTGCGGCTCGGCAGCAGATCCAATGGAATGAAGATTCTTCACAATCTGTGGATCCAACGACTCCAGTACAAACAGAGCAAGGTGTTCTTCAGGAACCACCAGCTCAAGAAACCCTGGCCGTTGTTGCCCCTGTCCCTCGTTCAGCTCAAGTTGTTGCAAGCACACCAACTTGTTTGGACAAAGGCAAGCTGGTGGCATCTTTCCCTCCATCTGACTGCTTGCAGACTCCATCAAAACCAAATGATCCAGCTCTTGCTGCTCTCATGGAGAAGGAACTGTCCAGTTCAATAGAGCAGATTGAGAAGATGGTAAGCCGAAACCTGAAGAGAGCCTCGAAGGCTGCTCAGCCTTCCAAGACAGCCGTCCAAAGGCGCACCCTGATGTCTATGCGGTGAGCTGACCACACCGCTCACTCTTGTCTGCTGCTTTCTTAGCTGCTAATCCTAACCAAACCCGTTATATCAGCTGCTCTTCTTTTACACTTCCTTTGCCCCGACGCTTGTTGAGGCATGGTGCTCAATTTTGTCCTTAGGACTGGGGAGGTCCTGGTTCTCTGCTTGAGGACCTGGGTATGGGGGATACCACGCTCTCTGCTTGAGGGCATATATAGGATTAGCTGTTGATATTTTTTTCTCTCACGGTAACTAGCAGTAGACCTTGGTTGTGTATATAGGCATATAGAATCTGTACGTTGCGTCATCCTGCTGGACTTCATGGACTGTATAGTTCTATGTCCCATGCTGTATTGAGAAATATGAACCACTGTTACAGAGTTGCAGGGTATAGCTTTGTGGAATAACTAGCATGACAATTTGCCTTGAATCTTGGTGAGATCTCTTATCATCCGCAGTAGAATACTTTTGTCGTGCCACATAGCATGGTGCCTTGTCGAAATACTTATGTTCTATCATGTATATGACATGGAAACATTGCATCTTGTTTGTAATGTCCCTGATGCGAGTCATCAGTCATATGTCGATATTTCTCGTGGAAAATTTATGGATTGGGGTTATTGGCGTCATCTCAGAATGGACATGCTAATGCATCCTGTATGCGCGTTCAGCATTTTGTGCGATGCTGTTACCTGCTGGACTTCTTTTCTGCTTTGACGTGGTGACTATGGTCCCCTGTGGAGCTGAACAAAGTGGCAGGTTCACCTACACTTGAGCACATTACAAGCTACTAAATAGATGCGGCATCTGCACATCATTGGGATTGTAGGTGTGATAGACAGTCCTCATGTCGATGCGATAACCTTAGGCTCGAAACAAATCGGCTCCTTTGAATTCTGAAGTTTACTACAAGTATACAACTCATTGTCGTGTTATGAGAATTGCAGCAGTCTTAGCTCGGTTCTCTACGCTCTTACGGTTTATTTGATCTATCTACTTATTTACTTATATTTGTTTAAAATATAAATAAATTATTTTTTTTCAATCTGTCTTCTCTCTTTCTATCTTGAAGATGTGTCTAAATCTCTATAAAAACAAGGGGAAAAAAAATCTATTTTAGACCCAGAACTATCACGATCCGTTTACTTTAAGGCCTCGAACTATGAAACTAGGTATTCAATCCTAGAAAACTAGAAGAAAGGTACAAATAACCCCCCGAGGATGGTTTTGACGATGGTCTTGCCACTTGACTGTCCACTCGAGTCAATTTTCCATGATGTCATCACATGTGGCATAGCCACCCCAATGGTCCCACTTCCACATGTCATGCTCTCTCACCTCTCATATCTTCTTCTGCCTCTCTCTCCTCTTCTTCAAAAGCCCAGGCCACAACAGACAGCCTCACCAAGCGCCCCCACCCCATGGCGGTGGCGTTGTCCTCGTCGCCAGTGACCTTGCCATCGCCGGCAGCACCATCGTGGCCAGTCGCTCTAATGGCCGTCGGCGTCTCCGGAAGCTTCAGCCGTTGCTCCTCTTCTACATCCTCCACTCCTACATCCCAAGGGGCACCTGGCGAGACGGCGGCGCCCTCCACCTCACCCTCTCCGGCAATGAGGTCGAGCTCGCCGTAGATGTTGATGGTTTTAGGGTTATTTGCATCTTTTTTTTTTCTGGTTTTAGGGTGCGGAATACGTGGTTTCGTAGTTCAGGAGAGCATGTAGACGAAGGGTCATAATTCAGAGTGTGATATAGACTTTTTCCTAAAAACAACAAACAATGGAAACCCCGCTCTCGAGTCCATCTTGAAAAGCTCTCGAAGCTAGGAGATAAGTAAATAAGTCAAATAAGACGATATACATGATCCACTCTCCTAGAATAATTTACTGACCAACAGATGAACAGACGTCAGACAATAATTATAGGTAAGCAACCCTTCTGAGTCCCCGAAATCATGCCTTCAAAGTATTGGCATGGCAGCAGCATCATCCCATCAAGGAACACTTTTTCCTGTCATGAGCACTACGTTGATTCCTGTGGTGACCTATCAGTCAGATTCAGACAGCCTGTGGCACCAGCAGGAAGGTCCCATGCAGCGCAACATTCTTCTTTGGGGGCAGCCATGGGCTAATGCACAATTGGATAAAATACCTTGGGAGGAAAAATCCAGATGTGCCTACACACCACTACTCTGAATTTCTGGCAGCCTCGTATTTTTGTGATAGCATGAGCAACGATGAGAACTGAAGTGAACAATGACTAATCAATACCGTTTGACTAATATCTGATATCTAATTCTGAATGAAAGATAACTAAATTATTTGAAATTCTATACAGAAAGTAAGACATAGTGGTGTTCAATGTATACATAAATTCAATATGGCTTATCACTGAGGAATCAGATTTTGTAAGCTCTACCGTCAACCAAAGATAGGGCACTAACCTGAGTACCCGCAATTATGGTATGACTCAGAGGGTGGGCTGCACACGAAAGCACACTTTGAGATAATGGAATAAACTTGTTTTCTGCAGGTTGATATTCCCCCAAGCCTCTTGTTTCCTCACTGAAACATGGTATACCAAGTGAGAAAACGAGAATAAAGATTATAAATAGAGTTGGGGGAAACCAGAGTTTATTTCCAAGAAAAAAATGATGGATGGTTCGCTCGAACTTCTCTAGACATGTTCATAGGAAAAACTAAAAAAAAAAAAGATTGGATAGCCAACACAAGTCGATTATATGGAAACTCTCAAAACAAAACAGAAGGGCAGGCAAAGAAAAGCTTACTTGTAGTCTACATGGCATACGGAGCTTTTATCTGGATGAAAATCCAGTAGATACAGTCCATTATTGGAGGAAGATCC
Organism: Raddia distichophylla; assembly: GCA_005191435.1. Classification (NCBI taxonomy): domain Eukaryota; kingdom Viridiplantae; phylum Streptophyta; class Magnoliopsida; order Poales; family Poaceae; genus Raddia; species Raddia distichophylla. The sequence goes on from SPJY01001434.1 coordinate 802,440, forward strand.
AACTGCATAGATCTGGACAATGTAAACATATGATATGCATCATATTCCTTTAGATGTTTCATAAAATCCCAATGTTATGTCCTGCCTGGTATGCAGGAGTGTTTTACTTAAGAGGAACAAACGGGATGGAAAATTCCCACCTAACGATTCGATCCAAAAAAATAATATCCGATTATATCCAAATTTGAATCTGTCTATCCGGAAAATATATGGGTTAAGATATGGTAAGATCAATATCCGATCCGTATCAGATTCGCACCCGTATATCCAATCCAAGATATCCAAAAGTTATCAATGTAAATTAGCAAAATAAATATCCGATAAACATAACTTTGTGTTTTTCCAACGCCCACCACATGACATTCTTTGGTATCTTATCATAGGCCCTTCTCTAGATTAATGAAAATCTTCTCGAGATCAATGAAAATCATGTGTAAATCCTTCTGCTCCCTATACCTCAGTTAGTTGTCTTATCAAGAAGATTGCTTCTGTGGTTGACCTCCTAGGCATAAAACCAAACTGATTTTTAGTAATACTTGTTGGCCTTCTTAATTGATGCCCAATAACCCTCTCCCTCGGCTTCATCCTAGTGTTACTCAGCATCCATAAAATATTTTTCGCCTCACAACCGCATGGGTTCAATTGTAAGTTAAAGCCTTGCATATGCTAAAATTTAGGGTGCTCAGTGAAATTCTTACTGAATATGTCGACAGCCAGGTTGGTTTCCTTAAATGCTTATGCAATGTGAAGGCCATACTCTCCCTAGTAAAACAGCCGGTAGAGCACAAGTACACCACAAAACAATTAGGTCCTTAGTAAAGCTTACACCACAAAACAAATATATTGCGTGCAATCCATTTCGGAAGAATCCATAGGGCAATACTTACAACCAAGCAGGAGGAGGGCAGTGCAGGTGGCTAACACTGAGGGTGTTAACATTCAGTACTCCAGACCTAGCAGGGAATGCAGATACAACAGGAAGTCGCTAAAATCTAGTCTATAATAGTAAAACATGGCAGCCAACTGAAACTAGTAGAGTAGTTATTATGGACTAGATGTCTAGACATGAAAGTATAATGGATAGAAAATTCTTAGTGTTATCAGGGCAATTTTACCAAAATTTGTAACAAGAACAATGTAACCCTTGATTTACGAGCAACTTGGGTTGAAGTCTATCGACAGAATTTGCTGGAAGGGCAACTGTGTAGACATTATATCAAGTGTAATGATGGTTTGAGGAAACAAGATACTTACCAGCCATCCTCAAGATGGAAGGCCAACTGATATGAGCAACTTGGGTTGAAGTCTATTGACAGAATTTCGCTTGATATAATGTTTGTTTGTTCCTGAAAACGGTAATTTGAGTTCAGCAGAAGAAATAGAGTTTACAGCCTAGTAACTGGCAAACATAATAACTTATGTGAACTGCCTTATCTCTACAGATGATATGCTTTGGGACTGGCTCAATGTCTTACTTTTTATGTCCAATATTACAAAAATAAAGGAAACCCACACTTCATTTGTATCATTTAATGTAGCACACAAATGATAGTCAAATTGGAGGATGCATGATGCTTTGAATGTTACAAAATATTCGCTAAAAAAATGTTACTAGTTATTCCCTAAAAGATGTATTCCTTCATCTATTTGATGGATCTCAATTATAATTGTTTGGACCTCCTTGTCCCTTTCAAGCTATAATGGCTTTTTTTTTTCTTTTGAAGTTTGAATGCTAAAAGGAATCAAAATTAGTCATTCTAAATATCTTTACAAAAACCAATAGCCAGAGTTTGAAATGCAGTTAAAAAAACTCTACCAGGTGGTACAGTTGGTTACCATTTGACTGCAGTCTAGTGTGGAATAGTTTTGATGGGTTTGCTTTAATATGCAGATTTGATGTGCATTATTTTGAAGCACTGTAATTTGTCAAAAAGTAAGTAGAATCAAGTTGGTTCTCCCCCACGTATATGCTTCAGTAGACGCCCCAAAATTTATGTGACAGAAAATGAGTTAGGCATTGTAACTGCACCAGATTCAGGAACCCAGAGGAAGGATAGCCTAAAGGTGTAAGATGTATTAACAAAAGAAAAATAAAAGGCAGGCATTTAAAGTTTTCAAAAGGATTGCTTGGTGAATCCTGCAACAGATATGTGAGAACAGCAATGGAGGAACTACCGTAAAACAACATTATACCTTGCATTTATTTGTCTGGCTTCCTAGCCATTTCGGTTCAAACTATGTCAATGGCATTAAGAGCCTGAACAAATCATTTGAAAAATCCCAACATTAAGGAAACCAACAAGAATAGGTCAGATCTGGTTTTTGGAATTCTTGCTTCCCACAAGATTTTGTAATCCAGCTGGTTTGGTTTTGTATGGAATATGTGTGCTAATGCCTACTATGCATGTTTCAAATATCATGATTTCAAAAGAAAAAAAAAAGAAGAAAAAACTTACCAAAAAATGGCAGGAAAATTTCCAGAAACCAACTGTATACAGCCAGAAAAACTGCTGAATAGTCTAATTCTGATTTTTACCCAGTAAACAATATCCTTGTTTCTGGACAACCCTACAGCTACATATCTTGGTTCATAAAATACTACATGTTTATCAAGTAAGTTATCACATGTACAAGTTCTAAATTTAACATTTTAGATGCTTTCATGGCAGGTGGCATACAATTCTATGTTCCATTAAGCTAGTTAAAAATTAATGTGGATGACCTCAATATATAATCATCTCACTAATACCATGTCTATGCAAGGTGTCAATGTGGCTCAAGGATGGAAAGAGATACATCGCATGTTAATTTTCTTTAGGGTAGTTGTTCATAATCATAAGTTTATTTTTTTTCCATACCTTCAATGATGTAATTTTGCCCAACAATGTTGATATCTTCACTGATGATAATTGTTGAACCTAAACATAAGTTTTGTCAGATCAGAACCAATGCAAAAACAGTGTTTTGGAAGGCGCTAGGTGCTACTCGGGCAGTTGACTGGCACCTAGCGCCTAATCCCGCAAAGACGCCGCCTAGGCGGGGAAAAACAACCTAGGCGGTCAAGGCAAGCACCCGGCGCCTAGGTGCCGAAATGGGCTGATTTTTAAAACGCTGTGCAAGAAACACAAATCCTTGTTAAGACGAGTATGACATGCTGCATAAAAAGGTTTACAGGTAATAACCATCCTTTCTCCATTATACAAATGGTATTGGTGTTCTCATGGAATGAAATCCAAAGTTAACACAAAAACTAGATCAGTTAAGTCTTCAGAATTGCACGCCAATTCTATTTACTCCATGGATTTCTAATTTTTGCCATCAAATTTAACTTGTTAGTTAGAGATGTTTCTATAATTTAGGATCCTTTACTATCTTTTAAGCTTAAATAAGTTCAATATAACATCCAATGGTTGTGGTTTCATTATAGTTAGCGCCCGGTGATTGCGAGCTGGATACCTCTGAAAAATTTTATATATTTTCTTTTTTCATAGCACCTGTAAACCACTAATCATCAATATATAGAACATAAACATGGCAGACATGAAGCAGATTTTGGGATGTTCTTTAGAAGTATCCTGGTAAAACGTTTGTATTTCAATCAAATGAATAACTTGAACCACTTATAATTTGGCTCTGCCAGCACATGGTTTGCATATGCATGCTGAATTAATATTGCATACATAAAGTTTGAAATCAGCAGTATGCTATTCTAACTCTCTAAACATTGAGATAATCACACTGGTGGAGAGCTAGCAGAATATTTATTTGCTGAATGTACCTCATTATGACTTTGAAAAGCGCCTGATGCCCTCCCTCCACGGAGATCCCAAACATGAATGGTTCCACTTCTACTTGCACCAAACAGAGTCTGAAAAACAAAATGACCATCCTCATACATGAGTGGTCCAAAATTTGTGGACAAAATAAACTGCTGAAGCTAACAGAACATGTGTAATAGATAAAACTACTGAAGATAACAAAAGAAGTAGGAAGCTCAAAAATGTAAATTGTTATTTCCTGTTTTATAGTAAGTTCATTGTAGAGGATCTAGATGATATTGTGCTATGTTTAGTCATTCAGTAGAACTATAGAAGCATTTAGACAGCTTATTATAATTAAGCAAACTATAAAACATATCAGTGGTTTGAGTTTTTCAACATGTGTTAGGTAGTATTTAGAAAGCAATATAGAATCTATAACATAGGTTGGCGTATATGAGCAGCATTCAGAAAGCTACAAACTTATTGTTACGAAACATCAAGCACTAAGCATGAGCATTTGCATACCCGATTATCCATATTTAGCTTGACACTGCTAAATTGAGAATCTGAGAGTGCTGTAAGCTCAAGACAGTGGGTCTTACTTAATCGCCTGTCCCACATGTAGACCACCCCATCAAGGCCAGATGCAAATAGCCTATGGAAAACAAGAGCCAATAAGTGCAAAACCCACAAGAGCCAATAAGTGCAAAACCCACTCATAATTTCCAGCAAGCAAAAGTTCCATTAGAATAACAGTAATTGTATGTGTAGATTATACCTCCTAAAATACAGACATATCAGTAAGTAACACCATTGCTGGTACACTTAGCAATTAATACTGCTAAGTGGTAACGTGTCTTCACTTTATAAACCAAAACTTGCCATAAGGATTTATGTTTCACTTACAAACTAGCATCCAACATAGGCAGAATCTACTGCATAGCAAGCATTCAACGTCCCCCGCCCCTCCCCCCTCTTCCTTCCCCTTTGGTACTCATCCCAACCCCACACAAACAAGTAAAAAAAAGACTATCATGTTGGTGACACCAAATTTGTAACACACTCGGTTTCTTCAGTCTCACAGCCGTTAATATTCCATTCCATTCTAAATAAAAAGAACAGAAAACAGAACAAAATACTCCCTCCATTCCAAAATATAAGACATGCATATATTCAGAAAAGTCAATGTTTGTAACTTTTGACTAATAATTAAGCTAAAACCATATATGTTTAGTGTTATGCATGTGATATAATTGGATTCATATTTGAAAGTACTTTCATATGATGTTAATTTCATAGTTGCTGATAATATATTGTGAGAGCAAATAATGGTCAAAATCTATGTTAAAGACCGTGTTAAAAAGTTTTATGCCTTATATTTTGCAAACGAGGGAGTATGTAATAATATTCTTATAGCAAGCTTCAAATTGATTATTAATTGGCAATATTTGATGGGTGTCTTAATTGAAAGAAGCAACTGTGAGTCTGTGATGCCATGACGAGGTCAATAAACGTGAAATTTGATATATACCGGGATTTATCATCTGGTGCGAATGCTAGATCAGTCAAACCCTTGTGAGATTCAGAGTTGAGAGCACCATATCTGGACTTTCCTTTCAGTAAAACCTACAAATTGCATGCAGTGACTAATTTACCCAAAAGGTTAAGCTGATGAGGAAAGGTGAGCAATATATTTCAACAATAGTAACTTCAAGGGTTAGTGAATGGTGGGTTGAAACTGTGTGATACATAAAGCTAAGAAGTAATTGGCCTAGAGCTAGCAAAAAAACATTACTTTAAGATGCACAACATCTGGAACTGTTTTCTTGAGATATTCTTTCAAAGCAGGTTTTTAGAATGGGGTGATTTATTTTTTAGATGGCTGTTTATGTATCTCCGTGTGTCTGTACAGCTACATTCGCTAATTAGAGAAATAACTAAAGGACAAATGGAAGATACAAAGTAAATAAATATAAAATAGTCGATGTGATAATTTAGGAATTGAAAGCAAAAAGGAAAAACATAATCATCTAGTCATTGTTCTAAATATTTCTCTAAAGTGCCACAACAAAAGATGTAAGTCAACATGGGGAAAATATTATGAAAGTATTCTTGAGTAACGTGCAAAGCATTTGTAAGGGACAATGCAAACTGGAACTTACTTCAGTTGGCACAGATGAGACATAGCCAATATCAAACAGGAAAATATTGTCGGTTTGGCTAGATGAGCAGACAATCTGCAGCAGACATGCTCAAGAATAAGTACACTAGCAAAAACCAAATGAATTCGCAAGAACTTCCTTTACATAAAAGAAGCCAGCTAAATCTGGTAACAATTACCAATCCTCATTAATAATAAGTTACCAGCGTACTTTCTGAAGTCTGAAGTGAAGTAAACGAAAATTGAAAACCTTAAATCGCATGTAGGTCAATGCTCAATACAGACCTCATCTTGATTTCCTGGATTCCATCGGATGGCACACAGGGGTATTCTGTTTGATATATGAAGCAAACAGTTTGATGACTCATCTGGCAAACCTACAAAGAAAACAGTAAATGAAAGCATAATTGTAGCAAGACCTGAAACAGTAAACTATGTATACAATAACTTTGAAAAAGACATTTAAAGTGCCACTTCTCCTTCAACTCATAGTATGTCATTTCAATTTTCATCATTTTCTATGTGCTCCCAGGATATATAACAATTTAGCATAATGTTTACAATGGTTTACAAGGCCATTTTGCATCAACAAGAATGCAACAACAAAAGGTACTATACAACAATACATTCATATGATTGGGAGAAAAGAACTTCCAAACCACATGAACATGGCAAACCAAATCGATCTTATTGAAGAGGAAAACTATTATTCAGAAGCACACAAAAAATTGAACTAGAAAAGAGAACATGCAAGTGTGAAAAATGAACCATCACGTATACAGAAGTTGTCATTGTTTATTTATAACAAGAGTTCCAGAATTGTGATCCATATTGCAATACAATACAATCTTAGAAGGAATAAGTACATTTTACACCCCTCAACTATCTCAAAAATCCACTCTACACCCCCAAACTACAAAACCGGTTATTTAGCACCCTCATCTATCAAAACCAGGTCATTTTGCATCCTCAGTGGTTTAGGACGGTGGTTTTGGTGATGTGGCATCTACTTTTTGTCCACACCACCTATATAGGTTGCCTAATTAGTGATTTTTGTACTACAAAAATGCGAATAAAATTTAAAGAATATTTTGGTTCATGACAGTACTAGAAAAAAAAATCGAAAGTTCAAATTTTTTCAGATTTTTTTTAAAAAAATAGTTGAAATATATTTTTTATTTCAACATTCATTTTGTTTTTGATATAGCTGCAATATATCCAATTTAAAGTTTACATTAATTTTATACATTTAAAAATTATTTATAAACAAATATTAATTTTTGACTCTGATGCGTTAAAATATTTTCAGCTTTTTCTAATTTTTTTGCAGTTCCAAAATCAATAATTAGGCCACATATACATGCAACTTGACAAAACGGGATGCCACATCAGCAAAACCATCCTCCTAAACCACTGAGGATGCAAAGTGACTCAGTTTTAATAAATGGGGGTGTTAAATAACCAATTTTGTAGTTTGGGTGTAAATGAACTTTTTAGATAGTTGAAGGGTGTAAAATGGACTTATTCCATGTTAAAATCATGTCATAAGATTCCAACCCTAGCCGACAAAATATCATAATCTCTACAAATAAAAGTCTTCGGTGGTGGTGGTGTGACATCCATCTCCACCCTCCATCAGCCATTCAATGGTCAAATCAACATAGGACTCTTTTTGTACATTTGAATTGCTTTCTTATTTAGGTGCATTGTATTTTAGGAAGTTTTTTTTTTATCAATTCAAGATATATCAAATCATCCTATTTATCTAGATTCCTTATTTTTTGTGTATTGTACTTTAGACAACTCCATAGCATCTTAAGATATATCAAATTAGAGAGTGAAAGAACAAGTGCGGAAGTGGAGCTAAGCGTGCAGAAGACATGACGCGGTCAAGTGTGAAAGGCTGGAAATGGAGCTAAGGGCGTGAGTCAAACAAATAAAATGTAACACGGTGGAAAATAAAGTGGTATTTGTTCATAGCAAAGCATGGGTGATTGGCTAGTTATAAAATAATGGCCTAGATCTTTGATCTACACAATAATGATTTTAGACATAAGATCTACCATAATCCTATGATCTGATCTTACAATCCTAATTCTGCAAACACCACCAAAAAAAACTACTAGATTGGACATTTGTTGAAAGTTTTTTTTGTAGCAAGGTAAGGTTTTAAGTTTCAACTTACTACATGATGGGCCATATATGGAACAGTACAAAGTCTCAAAGTCATGCACAGTTAAACACCCAGAGAATGTCACTGATGCAAGGTATACTCCCTGCACAAATAAAACAAAAGTGAGGTGTTTAAATAATTTATGTATCACAGTTTGTGACTAAACATTAAGGAAGCAGTTGCAATTAGTAGCCACTAAAGTAGAAAAAATGAAAGATTTTTACACATTTCAATGCTACCTTCTTATCGAATTCCATCGCTGAAACTCCCTCCCTACCCAAAAACAATAAAACAAGTTTATTAACCATTCTAACAGGAATAGGTCGCTACAAATTGCAAAATGAAACTTTAGGAAGGTGATTGCAACAGCTATTCTAAAGTTGTTATTATGCAATGAAATAATCTAACCAGTATAATAGAGAAATGTGGACCTTTCTGAATGATAAGACCCAACCATAGTTGAAGCATTAATCATGTGGTTAATCTGATACAAGCAATTATAGTAAATGGATTAGTTGGATAAGACACAAGCTTTCAACATAACAGGTACAACTCAAAGTAATAATGAGCATTACATATGTCTGACACCGTTCCTCGCCATATGTGCCATACTTGTGATCAAAGGTCCTAGTCTTGTCAACACAAAAAAAATACAAAATCAAACAAAATATTATCCAACATTATAGCCTAATGGAGCATGACAATTGTTTAGTTAAAAAAATATAATCAGCACAAGCACTGCTAAAACAGTAAAACTTCCTCAATTTTCTGGTACAGAAATCCAAATTTAACGGACAGTTAGGATACTTGTCAAAGTAAAGATTATAAACTACATAGAGGATTCTTAATGTTGGAGCACAAATGTATGTTTATTTTCATGAAATGATCTTGAAACAATACTTCCCCGTGCCAAAATCAAAGATAAAACACCACTATATTTAGGATTTTCACCACCTCGGCGAACGAATCGAGGAGGCGGCGCGACTCCCGGTGGCGGAGCCTGGCGTCGATGCGTCCGTCCAGCTCCACGGCGATGCGGCTCCACCGGTGCCATCTGCGGATCAAAACAAAATAAAGGTCAGGATAGCGAGGAGGTGCGGCAGGCGAGAGGAAGGCGGGGCACCTTGGAGGCGGCGGCCGCGGCGCTGCAGGGCCTTCGCCGGAGGGAGGAGGCGCCGGCACGAGGAACTTGTCCATGGCGCCACTTCGCTTAGGGGGTTAGGGTTTGATGGATTTTCCCGCCAAAATGGTACGCCGAGTGTAGTTCGATGGCTTGGCCTGCGACTGGGGCCACTGAAAAGTCAAAATATAATCGGTTACTGTGTTTGAGCAAAATGGCAGGCGCCTCTGCGATTAGGGAAAGCGAGCAGAACATATTACTCCACCCGGGATCTGTTACCGTCGTCTACTTTATTTATATCTTCGATCAGCAGGTAAGATTTCGAGTTCAAGGTGAAATGAAGATTGGGTCCTTGGAGTTAAGAGGGACGTCACGTGAGGAGGTGGACCAAGGAGAGGTTCAATGTATAGGCGGTAGCGGAGCCGCGGGCATAGTTAAAAACGATGGGGATTACGGACATAGTAAAAGACGATGGGGGATTAGTGGAGATTGCGTTGGCGTATTATTGTAGCAATTTTAAGAGCTCTCGAAATATGATCTAAAGATTATAAAAAAAATAATTAAAAATAGTTTTAGCATTTTTGGAAGGACTACTAAAAGCCACGAAAAAATCGTTACAAATTATCACAACGTATAGGCTATATAAAAATAACAAAATTTGCTACAGTAAAACGCAACGGTACGATACGCTGAAAAGAACAAGGCCTTAAATGCGCGCACAGATAACCCAATTGGGAGAATCACCCACCTGTCGAGGTTTCTTTTAAAAAAGTTTTGGAAATAAAAGGTAAGCTTTTTAATACAGCAACAGCAGGGATTAAATAAAGAGGAGGCAGCAGCAACGATTAAAAAAAACAACTTTGATTGGCTGACGCATGGGTGCATGCAAGACTGATGCATTGATTGGCTGAGCTTTTCCAAAGTTGCTGCTATCGACCGACGACAATCCCATCGCTAGCGGCAAGCAAAAATATACTATCTCTCCTTCATCTCAGCAAAATATCCTATTTGGACTCTGCTATAGCTAGCTGACATGGATCATTGGAGATGCTCTTAGAGAAAGGGGCAGAACATATTACTCAGCCGGTATTCTGTAGGCCACGATTGCTTTGGTTGGGGGTGGGGAATTGGCGGCGGCGACGGAGGGCGTGGGGGTGGGGTGGAGGTGGGGATTTGGTCCGAACTCCGAAAGAAGGGAGGGACTGGGGAGAGAACGGAACACCAGCCAAAGCCCAGAGGCCAGAACAGCCTGCACAGGTCGGCTCAGCCAGCTCATGAGCCAGCAAATACGCTCGGCTCGGCTTGTTTGAAGTTCGGCCCGTTTCATTGATCCCCTGATTCCCTGCCCTTTCCCTGTCCTCCCCAGCAGGTGTGCAAAAGGCCTAGCCCCCGGCGTCACTCTAGTATATTGTAAACGAAAACACTTGAGGTCGGTAGGTCGGCGCATCCGGACGAGCGCACAGCGCGCGCGAACGCACTAGGAACGACACTGTGCCGGCATGCAGGGTGGGTCCCACAGCATTTTTTTCTTTTGGTGACCATAAATTTTGACTAGGTGTTCTAATTCACAAACCTTTGCACCAACATGTTCCTCTATTTTTACGAACAAAACAAGATATATGTTGCCATATAAATCTTCAAACTTACCTGATGAAACTTAGGTTTCGCCTACTGAAACTTGGATTACATAGTCGTTAAACTTGTCGAACTGTCAAGTTTCATCAGGTTTAATGCAAGTTTCATCAAGTTTCAACAGGTCTCATACAAGTTTCTTCAAGTTTTATCAGGTCAATTCAAGTTTCAACAGGTTTCATCCAAGTTTCATCAGGTTACATCAAAGTTTCATCAGATTTCATCAGCACACGGCCAAGTTTCATCAACACACGGCCCAGGTTCGCTACTATAGGTGTAAGTTTCATAAGTGACTTCTCCTAATTTTACATAAAAAAAAAATGAAAAAGTGAAAAAAATAATAAAAAAAAGTATTTAAAATGGGTTTCTCTCGATTTTAGAAGAATTATGAAATTTATTCCACGCATTTTGAACATTGTTTGATTTTTATACAAAATCAGAAATTTAATTGAAAAGTTGATCAACTGCACGGCTAACAAGCGCTCGCATCTGATCACGCGGGAGCACGGGCTGCGTCGGATGGGCGCGGTGTCGATGATCCAACGACCGAGGCTGGTCCGGCGCGCGTGCGTCTGGACATACATCCGACGCCTGGCGCTCGCCAAGCTTTTATTTCCAAAACTTTTGAAAAATTCTGCAAGTTTTATTTTAAGAAAAAACATCATAGATTTTTCTTACAAATTTTTAAAAGTTTCACACAACTTATAAAATCGTGAAACTTTTATTTTGAGATCACGCAAATTTAAATTCACACGTTCATGATGGCAGTTTTAATATTTTGCAATATTTTGAATTCAAAGCCTGTTTTCTTTTTCATGCCCTTCTAAAATGGCATAAAATCAACACTCGCAATAAAGGAACCATAGTTGGACCGAAAAGGTTCATAAGAAGTTTAGGTTTCTTTGGATTTTTTTTGAAACATTCACAAAACTTTATATTAGAAAAATCATGTGGTTTTCGGTAAATTTTTTAAAAAAGAATGAAAACAAAAATCATAATGATAAATTTCACATAATTTGAAACTTAAGAAATCTAAAGAGTATTTTTGGGAAAATCTCAGAAAAATATCACGTGAGTAATAGCAAGCTTTAGAAAGAGATGCAATTTTAAGAAGGCACGAAAGAAAAGTTAATATTCATAGGTCTAAGTAAGATTTGTTACAAGTTTAGAACAAAGTTTATAATTTTCGATAGATTATATTAGTTTTTTACGTCAGCCGGTGTGAATTTCATTGAGTTTTTTCAACATTTATAGGGTATTTCAATTACTAAATCGTTGAATCAAACATGATGCGCATGTTCAGCTCTTATCCTTAAGAGTCGAGATAAATGCTCATCGTCCTTCCAACTTAAGGCTATTTTGTTCCGCAGGAATAGAAAAAAAAAACGTCCGTATGATTGTTGTTCGAAATCGTTGGAGTATGGTTGAGCTAGCCAGCCTCACCGTAGCCAGGCTATGGCGATGCAGGGCACCTTGTTTGGTTGCCTCTCTATCACCGAGCCTGGCTCACACAAACAAGCATTTGGTTGTTCGCATGTTTTCGCCTCCCCTACTTCCTTTGCGAGCTCCAGCACACCACCATCATCGGATCCGGCCCTCCCAAACCACATCAACGTTGGTTCCGACCTCCCTTTAACCCGCCACCACCAATTCAAGCCTCCTATAGATGCGTCACCGACGAATATGTGGTCTCTGAGCACCACCGTCACTGTACCCGTCATCCGCGAGTGTCGCTGTCATTGGATTTGTTTGGTCCGAATTGCTTTGTCGTCAAAGTCACCATTGTCCCGCACGCGCACTGTGCTGGCTAGGCTCGGGATAAATGGTTGCTCTAACCATTTCCATGGAGCCAAAACCGCAAGGTGGTTTTACATGAGTGCAGCTTGGTCTCGGTCTCTAGGAGGGATCACAAGGAACCAATCACGAGTTCGCCCATGAAATCATCGCACTACAAGTGCAAGGCATCAAATCTGAATTGAATTCAAATACTAGTCCCCTTGAAGTCCAACTCCGAGTTCGAGTCCACACACTGCGCACCCCCGTCCACCCACTGTGCGCCCATGTACGTATCACATAAACACGCATGCCACTACAATTCTTCTACAAATACACATGTCACCGATGCCTCTCACTGCCGCCACAATTGCTCGTTGCTCCCCTGAACCCTAGACCCCATCTCGTCAAAGTTGTACCCGTCAAAGGATGACCTCCCATACGAGGAGATCCTACGGGAGTCATTCAAGCTCGAGGCATGGTGGCGCTACCTCGCCGCCCACACCACTGCGTAGTTCGCGAGGCGTGTCGCCATCTATAAGCGCACGCCTATCTCCTGAGCGTGCTCGGGAGCTACAAGCCCTGGCAGTTTGGCACGCCTATCTCCGGGAGCGTCTCAACCATTGTACTAAATAGCGAGCCAATGAATTCCCTTCTTTTTGCTATTGAACTTTCCAATCAAATTGGTTGTAAGACCCGTACGAATCAACTTTACAAAAATTCCATTGTATTCTAAAAGCTCGTAACATTGACCTTGATAAAGGAGGAGGATCCTCTGCCGTTGCTCACCCACTGCCATGTGGGACGGGTGTAACTGCACTCGTATAACTTCGTATAATGTATGCTATACGAAGTTATTACGCGAAATATGATCTAAAGAATCTGGCCTCCACTAATGAAAACAACTCCTTCAACTCGTTCTAAGAAACGAGATTCTGTGTATTAAGCTGTCGATATTCAACAACCCTTCTAAAAAATAATCACAGAAATCTAATCTAAGCAATTATCTATCCATCATAAGGTATATCGGCCGGCACCATTTCCCACCCGGCATACTCCTCCCTCGACAACGCACAGGACGCCGCGCGTGTGGCTCCTCTGCCTCACCCTCACCTCGCTCCTCGGCGCGCGCGTGCGATCGCGCCCTGCGCGCGCTGCCGGTGAGGCGGTGACGCAGAAGTGCAGAACCAATTTCGATTGAGCTACATGGCTAAGCAGATCAAATTTATGCGGATCTTTTCCCCCAATTTTATCACTTCTGTTAAATAACCGAACAGTGCTTTAATAAATAGAGAAATCCAGAAACAGCCTAAATTATAGTTCAAGCTTTTTTTTTTTTTGAGAACAGAGAAAGTTTCATTAAGCTGACAGATTAGTACACTGATCAACTAGAGCACTGTGCATTACATCGTCATTACTAGTAGCCTGGCCGGTCCAACAAAAAGGAATATTAAAAAGCTGCAGACTTTCCCGTAGTTTTCTTGGCAAAAGGGAGAGGCGCTGCTTCACCCAAGCTCCTGTCAAAGCAAACTTAGCTCCCCACTGTGGTCTAGAAGAAATTCTAATCCAAATGGCAGAATTGCAACATTCCACTCCACCCACAGGTACTGATGTGGCATGGCACCACAGTACCCCCACAACGCTTCAAATTACGAGATCACAACATATTGTTAAACCATGGCATAAGCTTATGCGGAATCATCACCAGATAAAACAGAAATGGATCCAAATTGCAGCTCTAATAGTGTAATTAAATGATTATGCCGCAATAAACCACCAATGGGACAGCACTTAATTGGATCTTCTCATAATATTTGACGGGCAGACCTCAATAGACACAGAAAGTTTCGGTACCTGGTACAAACGTGAGAAATGCAGAAAAACACTAGGAAAAAAAGACAACATATACTGAATGACAGAATACAGACACATACTAGCTAAACCTTCTATAGCTAGAAAAAAAGACAAAAACATATGCTGAATGACAGAATACAGAAACACACTGGCTAACCCTTCTATAGCTAGTTTTGTTTTGTTTTGTTTTGTCGAGATAAAGAAAAAAGAATTTTAAAAAGAGACATAAAAAGATTTAAAGAAATATTTTAAAAAATCTTTAAGATCTTTGAATAAATTCAACAAAACCACGAAAAAAAATTATTACAAAATATTTCGTGGAATGGTCTATACAAAAATAACAAAATTCAGATCAACAAAACTAAACTAAACAAGCTACAGAAGAGGGCCGACCTTATGCAGAATCGTCACCAAAACAAACATAGGCACCAATTGCAGCACATGTATAGCTAAAAGTTGTGCATTGTTCAATACCACAATAAACCCCACATGCAGATAACACTTCGTTTAATCTTCTCATAATATTTGACAGCCAGACTTCAATAGAAATAGGAAGTTCACTAGCAGGGTACAAAATTCAGAGGTGCAGAAACATACTAGGCAAAAAGACTTTCTCATAGCTCCAAACTTGTAACAACTAATAACTTAGAAGGTCATCTCGTGTGGCTTGTCACCATCCCTGAGAGAGAACCGGGCACCAAGATAGGTTTTCAGGTCTGGAACTGCGTCGATAACCTTGATCAACTCAGCATCCACAGCCTTCTGGTCATCCTTCTTGAAATCGGGCAGATTCTTAGTTGCCTGTAAGTTTAACAGGGCAGAGGCAAAATTAAGTGCTGGGAATCTGTGAAAAAAGACTGATAACATTAGGGCATGCCATAGTGTACCTCCTTCTCTGTCTCAAAAAGTTCACCCTCGGTCTTCTTGGCCTTCTTCTTCTTGTCCCTAGCGAAGTACTTGTCATCAAACTTCTCCACATTAACACCAGAGATGTCAACCTTAGTGGATGTGGCAATGACATAAGCCTGGTTCACACGGCGGATTGGCACCCCATTGATCTTGAAAGGCCCTGAAATCAACCAAAAAAATAATTAAGCATGGCAAAAAGTCTGTATGACCAGGTACAAATCAATTGCAAATATCAAAGCACGAAAGAAAGGAACTCTCATCCAATAAATTGACATTCCTACTTACTAGCCATAAAACAATCAGCCACAAGAATACCTTAATCAATTAAAGGGTACCTCATACTCCCTCCGTCCCAATATATAGGGCGTATAAGTTTTTTTGAGTTGTCCCATAATATAAGGCGTCTTCCCATTATTTCCTTGGGAAAGACGAGCAATTAACTCATAGTTAAGCTATTCACACTATAAAGTGCATGTTTTTGCTAGCTTTAGCTATTAAAGCTATTAATTAAGCGCATGGGAAGGAGATGCATGCTTCGAGTAAACCATTTCTTGGTCTTGATAAAAAATTTTATACGCCCTATATTTTGGGACGGAGGGAGTATTATTATTTTTGGATATTGTCTTATAGCACCAGACATGGGCTGAGGCAATTTACATAAAAAAAAGATTAATTTACACCCACCAATACCAATGAGACACCAAGAACAAAGATAACCTTGACATTTGACAGCTCAAAACCTATGCACGGCAGCATTTGAGAAAAAAAAAAGAGTGACCAGCAATAAACGGTAGATGAATTCTTCAATGCAACATTGTACCAATAGGACGAACAATTTACAATTATACTATTAGATTAAACCATTTAACAAGCTGGAGGTAGACATCTGAAGCCAAAAGTACATGTCTGAGGCTTCCACAAGGCAGCAGTACACACAGGACACAACTACTTCAAATACTCAAAACTACAGCTTACTTCGGCCTTGTACATTTCAGTTTAGAGTAGCGTTTCAGCTAAATTTGAGTCTTTAAAGAGAGGTTTAAATATTATAAAAAAATTTAAAAGTAGTTTTAGGATCAAGGACTACTAAAAATCTGGAAAAAAAATTATTACAAATTATTACACCAAGTAGACTATATAAAACAAGATAAATTTTGCTGAAACGCTACACTTCGCTAAACTGAAATGTACAAGGCCTTCACCCATCAATAACTACAGATAGAGAACATAGATCTATGCCACCATCTGATAGATTGCAACAAACAACACCTTAACAAACGAATCCATCCAATCATCATAGCGCAAAAATGGAGCGCGGCTCACCAGAAATGAGGAGCAGACCAGACTTGAGCTGCTTGAGGAACACCACGCGCTTCCCCATGTACCTCCCGGCGAGCAGGATCAGCACCGTCCCCGGCGTGATGCTCGACCTGCAAAAATACCAAGGTACGCGGCTGCTCAGAAACCCCGCAGAGAACGAGAGCTAGACGCCCTAGATTACCACACGCGCTGCGCTGCGGTGGCGGCGGTGGCGGTGGCCACGGACGGACCTGAGCTTCGTGGGCTTTGGCTTGCGGGTGCTGGGGGCACGGGGCTTGACGTCGTCGGCGGGGTAAAATTTGGGCGCGGCGGCGGCGGCGGGCTTCTCGGCCTTGGGGAAGGCGCCGCCGTTCTTGGCCTTGATGGCCCACAGCCCGCGGCGGTGGTACGTGTGCGACCGTGACGCGCGCTTGATGCCCATCGACAGCTTCGACGTCGGCGGCATTGGGAGGTTCTTCGGTGGATGCGGAAGAAAGCTTTGGCTCGCGGGGAAGGAGGCGGCGGCGGAGGGGAGGGTTTGGTCGCGCGTTTATGTGGCGACGCAGAGGTGGAAACCCTAGGCTCTTGGGGTTTTCAATGATCAGTATGCTAGTGGTGGGCTTAACTTTTCGGCCCATAAAGCGCACTCGTTGATGTTTTGTCATTTATTTGCAAAAGGAAGAAGTTCACGTTGCCTCCCTCTACTATTGAAAAAGTTCACTTTTCCTCCCTCTGTGTTAAATGGGTGAGATCTGGCTGTCCAATCTTGCATCGAACGGCCACAAATGAGTTGAGGGAGGAAAAATGAACTTCTGCAATAGTAGAGGGAGGTAAATTTGACTTTTTCCTTTGCAAAACAATGTTTAGCATATCAATTGAAGTAAAGTACAAAATTTTTAAACGTTCGGTATTGGAGAACTGTTTAATGAAATTTAGCCGGAGAAAGCAAACACAGATACCAAACTATCAAACTAGTTGAGTTCGATATTTTTTTTATATTATCGAACAAACATACGACAACAAGGCACTATGGAGATGCAAGCAAGCAGATGCCACTCCATACTAGAATCACAAGCTAATTATGCAAGCAAACAAGCTATATATGATTAAACACGAAAAAAAACAAGCTAAGGATCGAAATGTGTACCGAACTAAATACCGAAAATTTTATTTTTTTTGTTTGATTTGATTTATATATGTAATGTGCCCCCTTTATTTATACGTGTACAGCCACGGCCTATGTGGATGTTAAAAGTGAAAACCCTTTGTATGCAAGCGTTGTGCTTGATTTGTTTAGACTGACACAACCTAAGGGTTTATTTTGAAGAGTTTATTGCCTATTATAAGAGAGAATTTAGTGACCATGTTTAACTCTAATTAAATTATTGCAAGTGTTGGTTTTTATTTCGCGAATATAGAACAACTAGGCAATAGAATGCCGCTGTCCCTAATAGTGATGGTACAAGCCATCCCACCCGCCCATTGTCCAGCCGCTGGTACACCTTCTTCCGTCCACTGCCCAACCATACCACCTGCCAGCCATCCCTGGTACACCCTCTTCCTCCCACTGTCCACCCATACCACTTGCCCTAACTCCGGCCACTAGCACCCCACCGCCTTCAACCATTCCTATGCCCCCTTGTCCCACCACCAAGCCGGCTCCTCTTTGGTCTCCCTCTAAGTTTACTGGTTGGGAGAGCGAGGGGGCAATAGTGAATCCATCCTTAACCCAAACTCTAAGGGGTAGGTGACGTCAAGACGACATATCATACAGATTACGGAGGGTAAGGAAGAGAGGCGGCCACGAAAAGGACAAGGAAGAAGAAGGATGCACAATCAGGTATACTTTGCCGAGTAATTCTCCGGCTAACAATGTATTCACCACCTGTCTTCTTTTTTGTGTTTTTTTTTCAAAAAGTGTATCCTTTTTTGTTTTTGAAGAGGCCCGTCTGTCTATTATGGGCATATCCAATGGACTCTTCTTTTTATTGACAAACATTACAAATAGGTCAATAGCTTAGTGAACGTAAAAAAAATTGCTGGGAATAGTGTTTGGATTATAAAAAGGTTTACCGTTAGATTTGCTGTAACAATCACTACTGCCGTGAACCGATGAACAGCTTCGAGAGGAGGTGACCAAGTAATTAGTAATACCGTAAGGTTTCTGAGCTTTTGCGTAGGCATGCAAATATCAGACGCAAAAGATCCGCAAGGGACCAAACACGTGACTAAACACAAGAAAGACAAGGTAAACACGAGAAGAGATGGACAGTTCAAAGGACAAGGTAAACAAGAGGGAAAAATTGGGTAGTTCAATCTACAACTGAAATCCAGTAGTTGTAAAAAATAATAAACGCATGCTTTGTGATATAAAATCTTCCCCAATCATTACTGGAGACAGCCAGTACAAGTAGTTCAGTTCTTCGATGGGGTATCACTGCCCGCGAACTAGTCCTCCCCTTTCCAAAGACCAGAAAACTCGTCTGGCTCAAGGGCGTTCTGCATCTCGTGCATCTTCCTCCTCACCCTAGCCTTCACTTTCTTGGCATACTTTCCTGCCTTCTGTCGCTTTTGTAGTGCACGGATCTGGTAAAAATAAACAGCATCCTGAATATGACTTGTGGCTAGTAAATACTAAGAGCATTTTTATGGCATAGTATATGGTGGTAATAATATGTTTTAGATCTAGCCTGCTAGTCGTTCATTTACAATATATATCGTAAAAAAACTGAACTAATCTAAATTAGTTGTTCATTTACGATATATATTCCCTATGCTACACCGAGGTGTAGCTAGATGAAAATAACTATAAAATACACCATATGTAACTATAATTCTTATTCTTACAAGAATTAACCATTGATCACTACATATATATATAAAAATAGAAAGGATTGCATGTGATATGTCATAATTAAATTAAATAAAGAACATCATTGAGTCATCGATGAGGTGAGCAGCAAAATATTTTGTCTAGTCAAAACAGAAACACAAGAAACCACACTATTCAGTACTTAAAGTTCACATACCAAACAACAAAATGGTAAAGTTAGCTCTAACACAAGAATAGAAAGGCAAAATAATGTATAATAATGCGGTGAAACTGAAACTGGAAGATATGTGTTTGCAGTGTAATAGAAAGATATGCAAACATATGTACAAGTTGTTTAATGTGTGATGTGTGAATGTGTCGTTGTTCAATTCGGAATGTGCTGCTTATTTATACCATATTTGAAGTCAAATATCATTTTAGAATACTCAATCAAACTAATGCAAACCAATGGTTCCATCTGAGCAATTATTTTCCCTAAAAAGGTAACACGGTGTTACAATATCAGAAACATCTATCAATTCTCTTAAGAGTAACTTTTCAGTCTAACATAACACAAGCAATGAATATTATGCCTACATGTCGATGAAGTGAAGTAAAAAAATAAACCCACATTTTTTTTGGTACAAACATTAGTGTCCAAAGAGATGTTTGCAAGACATGTACTGTAGTATACATCAAATGATGAAAATAATACCTGGTTGGGTGACACGTAGTATGGGTTCTCATACAACGTGGGGCCACCAAAACTACCGCCAAATATTTTGATTGGATTCAAACAGAACCTAGGGCCAACCTACAAACATCGATTCCATTTAGAACATGATCAGCAAATAAGAAGCATGTTATCCAGAATTCCAGATAAAGTTCTCTACATTTTTACCTCAATAAGCGTCATTTTATCCAGGCCTCCTTTATCAACTTTGTCCATCTCATTGTGGGGTACAGAAATCTACCAAGCAGAACATTTGCTATAATTCAAATGGAGCTGATAACTTATATTGATTTCTAGTATTGAAAATTCATCAAAAATACCAATCAAATAGACTAATAAACTACCTGGTAATTTCTGAACCAAACATGGTCATCCACGATAGAGAAGACAAAAACATGATCATGAAAAGGTTTGGACTTTCGATGATCTTTTGGAGTTGCAAATATCTACAGGTACAGCAACAAGTAGTGTGTTAGCCCTTAACTTCTTTGTTTAAAAGTAACATGTATATTCCTTAAGAGTTTATTAAACCCCATAAAGTTGCAAGTTTGTATCTTACAGCAACTAATTTAAAAGACAATACTATTGCATCAGTCATACTGATCCCTTAGACATAACTCTACTTTTGAGTTCACAGCAAGCAATGAAGATTAAAATATTTATTTACATATAAGCATGAAGGTTTATTTTTTCACTGAGTTTTCTAAGAGTAAAGGTGTAGCTAATAAAGGTAAATGCTTCTTCTAGAGGCCGATGTGCCAACATGCCAAAAACCAACTAAATGTAGACAGTTTCTCACATACAGGATAGACAGCACAGCATGTACCCATAGGCTAATATATGATAACAATAGCAGACTTTGGGAGCTTATAAATCTGACTATCAGAAAAATGTCTCAACATCCAGTTATCACCATTTAAACACCAAGTAAAAACAGAGAAAAATCAGAATAAATTTTCTACTTGTTCAAAATGTTGTATTTGTATAGCATGTGCAGATGATAATATGACATGTCAAAACGTACACTGCTGCACTCACCTGAGTAAGCATTTCCTTCACAAGCTTCCAGTGAGGTTGCTGGTCAAAATTCGACGAAAATGTTAGAAGTGGGCGTGATCCTTTCAGATGATTACCAGTGAGCTTCAATTCCTCCATAGTGTGAACTGCGCATAAATTTTACAGGACGGTCAATTCCTCGCAAGCTTCCATTGATGAATCAGCACGATATGTGTTACAGATCATCGTGATAGTGCAACAATTGGACAAGTACTACAGGTGTGAGAGCATACCAGCATTGACTAGAAATTTTATTGATGGCCCTCCAGGTGACTTGACCATCCAAAGGTAAAGATCTTTCTGTTTTCTGCACTGTAACATACATGTATAACAAGCTTCGTTATCAGAATTAAGAAGTTGGCATCATATTTAATTGACTAAATTTGGAGGCTTGGAGCTGTGGCCCTGTGTGAAGAAACAATGTGAAACTGGTATTTCTTTACATAACATAGGTCAGCAGGCCTTCATACCAGAGCAGAAAAACTGAGAGACGGATTTAAAACTAAAACTTGAAATTGGTTATTAGCAGACCAATTTATTCCATGTTAAACAGGAATATAATTGAACTACATATCATGTTCCTGATATGTAGATATCGTGCAAGCATACTTCAAAACGTAAAAGGTTGAATCTTTTGCACCAAACAAGCAGCAAGCAGAGTAGGTGTTTTATACCTCGAAGAAGAGGCAGCTCGAGCAGCTACTGAGCTCAAGCAGCTCGTTGAGAGCGTTCCCCTTGCTCTGCTTCGACTCGACCTTGCTGTCCTTCTTGGCGTGAGGCAGCAGCGACACCACGTTCTGCATAAGATGCCTGTACCTACGCACACCACCAAACCAATCCCTCAAAAAAACATTTTCGCACACCGATCGACCTATCGACCACCGCAGGACACCAAACTAAGAGGGTCATCGGAGCTCACCTGTAGATGATGCGGCGGGAACAGGTCACGAGCACCTTCTCCTTGTTGCGGAACTGCGGCGCCCCGGCTTCGCCGTCGCCAGAAGAGAGCTCATCGGCGGCGGAGGCAGGCTGGTCCTTGAAGCCGAAGAGGGTGCGCTCCGGGCGCGGCGGCGCGGAGTCATCGAGCTTCTCGACGGCGGCGGCAGAGGCGGCGGAAGCGTCGGACGTGCGCTTCCTTTTCTTCGCCATGGATGGGACCTGAGCTGCGAGGCCCCGGGGCCGGCGGCGAGTGGTGGAGGCGGGCGGACGACGTGACCGGACGGAGCGCTCTGCTTCCTGGGTGTCGGCGAACTGGAAATTGGTAGGCGCGGCGGCGGAGGAGGCAGCGGAGAAAGAGAGGGCGGCCAAGCGAAGCCACCGGCGGCCGCGCGCGGGGAAGAAGGTGAGGCGGCGCCGCGGCGGCTGCCTGCTGCGGGCAGTGGCCGAGTGGGACTTGGGAGCTGGGGTCTTTCGTGAGAGTTGCGCATAGGGTTTTGTGGCAACAGAGTTGGGCCAGGCCGAGCTCGAATGATCATCATACCTTTAATAGGTTTAGGCCCATATGCTTCGTCACCGATGTTAAAAATCGAATACCTCTCATCATCGAACCATCATCTTTGACCTTGTTTGTTTCAGCTTACATTAAATTAATTTTTATTATTTGTGTATAAACCAAATAATGTAATATTTTGCTGTTATTTTTATGAAGTTTTAAATAGTTTTGTTAGAGTTCAAAAAATATTTTTTTTATAATTTTAAAAATTCTTTAAAACGTTTTTCGAGTGGGTCACAAATTTATCGTTGTTGTAGGGGGTCTTCTCCTTTCTCCGAAGATCACGGCGAAAATCCCGAAGATGGTGGTCGCCGAGTCCGAGGAATCCGAAGATTGTGAAGATCTTTGAGAGTATCTTCGGAACATATAAGCGAAGGATTGGCGAGGAAGGATTCCCCGAAGGTGGTTCTACCTAGGTAACGGTAAAATTAACCGAGGATTCGTGAGGACAAATGGACCTTGATTGGAGGCTCAGGGGCCCAGTGACTGATGGGCCAAGCATCGAATATGGGCCATAAACGTGGCTACAAGGAGATGGGCCTACAGTGGTTTGGCCCAATAATTCAATAAGGACTTTAATGTATTGGGGGTAATTAGGGTTTTTCGCATGCCCAAAAAAGGGGATCAAGTGTTGTAAAGGGCCGTCGATTTAATATCGACGGTCCGGATTCGAGGGCAAAATTGTCCCGTGTATCTTCACTGTAAACCCTAATCACCAGTACCCCTATAAATACATGAGCACCCCATTCGTTGGGGTCGGAGCATTTATTCCTAACCAATCATTGCATCTCCAGTTCCAAAGCCTTATTATTACTAGCGATCTTTCTATCTTGGGGAGACACTCGAAGTTCTGTCCGAGACACTTCAACGACAATCGTAGTAAAACTCAACTTAACTTTTAAGATGAAACAAACAAGGCCTTTGTTGGTGTGCCCTCAGGGCAGCTGCGCACTCATG
Source organism: Raddia distichophylla (assembly GCA_005191435.1). Taxonomy (NCBI): domain Eukaryota; kingdom Viridiplantae; phylum Streptophyta; class Magnoliopsida; order Poales; family Poaceae; genus Raddia; species Raddia distichophylla. The sequence goes on from SPJY01001434.1 coordinate 826,172, forward strand.
TACTCAACCCTCCATGGCTCCATGTCCATGCGATCTAAATCTAGTGGCTTGGGTCTGGACCCGTGAACTTCGCAAGAGAAAAAAAGCTCGCCGTTCTCTGCGTATTTTGTGAGAAAACCCCAGCTGCTGCAATCGACTCCCCACCACGAATTTATGGATCCCCTCGCCCTCACGGCGGATCGCGTCACCGCCGCACCATCGTCAAAGATCATGGACGTCCTCACAGGACAAGAAAACTGTAAAATAGAATGCATAGAAATAGAGTGTCTGGTGGAGAAAAAACTTTTAAAATATAGTATAAAATGTAAAAAATGTATTACCGAAAAACTCAACACTAATTATTCTGGATTAGTTCTTTTGAATGCCGTAGACGTAGCTTTTTTTGTATCTTGCAACTATGACCAAATGTAACATCTTGTATATTTACTGTATGATGGCTAACTATTGACAGCTCAGCAGGGTCGGATCTATAGTGTTTGGATTGGGGTCAAGACCCCGGTACCTTTCTTATAAACTATTCTTATTTATTGCTACCCTACTAGTATTACATATACATATAAACTACAATTTGAAACTTAAATATAGTGATTTAGCGTTAAAATAACCCCAACGACCTCAGCGACTTGTTTTTCTGTATCCGCCCCTATAGCCCATACACGCATTATGCAATTGCTTATCAGTTCAATTCCTGGTACTGTAGCATCATGTCCATGTGCTGTATAAATCAATATTGGTGATGCTCCAATCATATTCTCTAAAAGAATTTTCTCAATTCTCCAGCTGGTGCCATTATTCAATCATCTCTCTTCTACTAATATATACGTACGTACCTTCCGCCTCTTCAAAAAGAACAAAAGATGCAGCTTTGACATTCACTCAATCCTCCGCTAAGGTAGTTATTGACAAAGCAATGTAATCCGAATACCGGGATTAATACACGGGAATTACAGGCCTTTATTTTCTGGTCCGGTACTTTTCTACTTCGAGAGCTCAGATCATTTCATCTGCTTCATTGCTTCGCGGTTGGATTTGGTTGGGTTAAAAGTTGTTAGTTTTCTAAATACTATTCTGTATAACATTTTATAATAATTTTTTCAAGACTTTGTAGACTTTTACTTGAAGTTTTTTAAAATATTTTTAGGTTTTGTTTTTTTGGTTTGATCTAAACGGGCTGAAATAACTGCCAAGCAAAGAGGGCCTAAAATAAGATGGTAGCGCCCATCATAATATCTAGGTAAAACCGATTATACGGTGCCATTTTCATTGTCATGGAGTTACGGGCTCACGGCTCATGTATGCAATTTAACCATCATTTAAATATTGAAAATTGTAGAGCACCTAGCAATGGGCATTGGCTACCTTCAGGCCCATTTAGGCCTAACTTAAAAGCGATAAATCGCTGTGAAAGCTCGGTTTCCATCGAAGATCGATGATCCTTTGATGGAACATGTTCGATTAGACTTTACTTGACGAGCTTTAAATTATTTGTTGCATGTGGAATATGTGATTTGTTTCGGTGTCACGATGCTATTAGAGTTCTCACCTGATATCTTCTCGCAAACGAGAAAAAAGAACTTCAATATCCCTCCCGTGTTCTCAAGTGCAGCACCACCTTGCATCCTTGAGATTAAAAAAGTTGGGAACCACTCCATATACTATATTGTTGGAGCTTCACGTTCACCGACACAATTTTTTCGCACCACACCGCTTCATCTTTCTGTTCAAGGGTGTTTCGTTGGCCGTGCATACATCTTTCCTGTGTCATTGTGGAGCCGTGTCTCGCGCGACGTGCAGCCTAGTGTGCCTGACATCAACGCATGACCAGCTCGGAGAATCGCACAAGCACATCATGTGGTTTTGGTTTGGTTTCGGCCCAAGGATCACAGCTCAACTCATGAGCGAACGGCGCAACCGCAAAAGCAGCGACACACAAACAAGCGCCGTACGACGTCGGTTAGACGGCGAGATGGGATGGCAAGCACGAACTACAAAATGATTATCAGAGCATGGCCAGCTACGAATGAGCTTATTGGTATTCATCGCCTTTTTCTCTCTTATAATTTATTTCTACATTAACTGCTAAGGTTGTTTTAAATTATAGTAGGATTGGACTTATCCTTATGATCCTAACAATTTATACCCAGCTCGATCAATAGCTCATGGCATCCATGAATCTGGACTTTATATTTCATATATCATTCGATAGAAAGAAAAGATGCATAAAGCTCCTTACCCACTTTTCTAACGATAATTTTGATAGGTGTAACATAGGACTCGAATTGCTAATTCAATCAATGTATATGTGCCTTCTCTTTTCCTCCTTTCATTGACCCAACCCTCTCGCTCCTCTTCTGGATACCAACACCTCTCTCAACATGGGGCGCACCACCATGTGCACCGCCACCACAACAAATATTTGATATTTTCTCAGAGTGTGTCCTACTATTTTTTTATTATTTCTTTCTTACGGACATGTCTATGATAGTGGGTTAGAGTAACAAAATGGTGATGCCCATTATTAAGAGTGGCATATTCATGGGATAAGGTTAGGTTGGGGGGCACTAAGCCTCCTAGGTTTATAGATAGGTTGAGGAGGTGGAGGAGTGGTGAGAGGCGGTGGTGGCACCACACCAGAGCTATATATGGCTGGAGCTCATGGGGTATCAGTGTACGAGAATCGCGAGTTAGGGTGGGTGGGGCTAACGGGGTGGCAGGAGGAAGGGGAGGGTGTAGGGATGAGGACGACAAGGATACCGTGGGCATGGATGGTGGTGCGGAAGGGGTGGGGGCTTGTGGAGACATGTAGATCAACACTACTCGGAGAGAAAGGAGAGAAGGAAGGGGAGTGGTGATATCGGCTAAAATTGTTGTCTTTTTTGTTTATTTTATTGTCAGTGATCTTTTTTGAAATCTCTAATGTTTGTAAAAGTTGTACCCTCTAATTGCTTGCCTACTCAAGTATCATTCACGTCATTTGATGAAGTTTGTTTGGAACATGAAAACATGCATTATGGAAAGTAGTTAAAATTTAAACGGTTGGGTTGTTTACTTCTTGAAAACCCTAGTGATCGCTCGGCATGAACGATACACACCTATAATGTGTAGCTCCATTAAAAAGCCAATTTTAAACTTTTCGGGATCGAGATGGAAGGTATGGATTTGAGTGCGCTCGGTAACTATTCTATTATTGGAGGTTTCATGGTGAAGAAAAATGATCCATTCAGAAGAAGAAAAGCAGTTATATCTACAGTAGGAATACGTTCATGAATTTTATCTTAAATCTCATTGCTATGTTCGAGAGCATCTCGCCAAATCTCGATCTACTTCCTATCAGATGCTGCTGCCTATTCAATCTTTTCTCTAGATAAGAAACGCGATATGGATTGTGCTCGGCAAGGATTGCTGCATTTCGCCATCCCGAACAGCTTAATTTTTTTTCTTGATAACATGAGTTTTGTGGCGAATGCACTCGCTTCCCGATCTTTCGCTGCCTTCTTGACTATCGTAAAAAATCCAATTTTAAAGCTCAGAACAATTTAAAAAAAGACCCTACTCCTGTAATACCGACCACAACTCTAGATATTTTTTTAAAAATCCGGTGCATTTCTTTACGTATTATCCTCGTCATAATACCGTGCAAAATCTGGCCATATGAATAAAAGAGTATATCAAAAGAATTCAATTAGATTATTTTGGAGGTACGTCAAACATTGGAAAAACGTACTTTATAAAAAGCATTTAAAATTTAGACCTGTGGAGCTGGCATGTTTACCTTTTTGCCTATCGTAAAAAAATATATTTTTAAAGCTAGAAACAATTTAAAAAAGACCTCCTGTACTCCTGTAATACCGACAGCTACACTAGATATTTTAGAAACATCCAATATATTTCTTTTCCTATTATCCTTATTTCATAATATTGTGTAAATCTAACCATACGAATTACAGAGTATATCAAAAGAATTCAATTAGGCTGTTTACGAGATACTGCAAAAATTGGGCTTTTTCACGATGTATGTTGAATGGATAATGATGCCACACTTACTGCACTCATTCACGGTATTTTATCCTCTAAAATCTTTCACGCAGCTTAAATTAAATTAAATCCTACCATTTAAAAATCGTTATTTTCTATAATTCATATGTTGTAACACTTTGCAGGCATTATTTTAGACTTTTAGTGATCTTTCAATTTCTCAAAACTATATTTTTAAAATTTTTCATTTTTTTAGAGCTCTCAATTTTTAAAGCGGTTAGGTTTACTCTGATTTTTTAACCTCAATCAAACGGACGTAGATCTAATGATGTTCTTACGTTTTCATTCTCGGAGTATTCTACTTTCATAAAGAGACGTCCGATTTTTTTTCGTGACCTTTTTCGCAAAACACGTGGATTAATACAGCTTCTACTCCACTCGGGACCCAAAAATAATCATGAAAAGAAACCAGAACAAAAATATTCCAGAAGGAAAATATTTGTAGCCACACCCCAGCCCCACCTCCACCTCCACCTCCACCACCTCCACTCCACGTCGCGGCTTTCCTTCCTCCCACCCTCCACGCTCCAGGCATCCGCAGGTACCTTCTCCCCCAAAGCAGATCGCGCTCGGAGCCCGGCCGGGCCGCGGCGTCGGCGGCCGACGGCGACGGAGATCCCCGCGCGCCGCCTTGGATCTCAGAGGTGTGCTCCCCCTCCGCGTCGAGCCCTGCCTGACCAGCTTTCGCGGGATTCGCGTGCCGCTCGAGGATTGGCTGGCTGGCTGGCTCTCCGTCCGTCTGGCCACCCATCCCTGTGGCTGGATTCGGTTTCCGTGGTGGGATCGGAGCTGCATTTCGCGTAGGCCGGGGGCGGGGGGGGGGGGGGGGGGGGTGCGGGTTCGCCGCGATCTGCCGATGGAGCTGCACGGCAACGTTTGGTGTGCTTCCGTGTTGCTGTAATCTGGCTTCCGGGGCAAGAGAGCGTGGTAGATTGAATCCGTTCTTTTGGGAGATTTTCACGCAGTGATTTCGTGGAGATCGTCTGATCTAAGACCGAGGATGATACCGAGTTTAGGCTGTTTAGTTGCGGTAGATTCGCTTCGCTTAGGTTGTGAGTTGTGACCATGTGGATTTTTGGTGAATGCTGTGGAGATTAGCAGTGCTGCGCAGCGCAGCTTATGGGCGTTAACTGTTGTAGTGTAATAAGTGGGATTTGATGCAATTATGCTGCAGTTGGACTATGCAGCTGGTTGCAGCAAGTTAAGTTCATCTTGTTTAGGTAGGTGATTGTGTTTGGCATCGGTTCATATCAGATGCTGTTGCTCGATGAACTTGGGTTTTGGCCTTCTGGGCTTGGCATAAGTGCTTATCCTTTAAGACCTTACAAATTCAAATTTGGGTGCCTTATGATTAACATTCTGACTGGAGCCTGATCCAAAAAAGGCTATTGTGCTAGGAAATGGAACTATACTACCCTGTTTTCACATGGCTTGAATGTTTATGCATGTGTTTGACACTGGTTCACGGAGAAATGGAAGTGTGAAACATCGGCTTGAAACTTGGAGATGAAATATCTAGTTTGCCTTAAATGATAAGATAATTCTAGGAGGTATGTTACATAAGAAATTATCATATGCCGGTGCAAATAATAAACTATTGTTGCAAAAACTAAAACGCTGGGCACTATCTGCATTTCATATGTGGCTTTTTAAACAATCGCATCCTAAATTCTCTTCTAGTGCACATGTGGCTTCATGGTGATTTTCTGCATATCTGAATTTGATTGAGTTGTTCTTTATTTTAAACAGAATCATTTGGAGAAGCACGCTAAACAAATTAAGCTGCGGGGTTTCATTTATTCTGACTCAGATATTTCGATAATGTGGAGGTTCAATCCCTTTGGGGGGAAAGTACAGAGTGGACTGGAAGGTCGCACCATTGATGTTGGAAATGTGAAGATCACAATACGCAATGCCATTGCACAAGGAGGTTTCTCTTGTGTATATCTGGCTTGTGACGCGTTACACTCATCAAAGCAGTATGCATTGAAGCACATCATCTGCAATGACTCAGAATCACTTGATCTTGTCATGAAGGAGATCCAAGTGATGAACCTCGTTAAAGGGCATCCTAATGTTGTCACGCTGGTTGCCCATGATGTTTTCGACATGGGCCGCACAAAGGAGGCACTGCTTGTGATGGAGTTCTGTGAGAAGTCCTTGGTTAGTGCAATGGAGAGCAGAGGCAGTGGTTACTATGAGGAGAAGAAGGTACTTTTGATTTTTAGAGATGTTTGCAATGCAGTTTTTGCCATGCATGGACAGTCACCACCAATTGCACATAGGTACGTTAAGAGATCCATTTACAAATACCAAATGAAGGTTGCATTCCCATTCTTTGAGAATGCTTTATGATATTTGTATGTTTAATTATTATAAGTATGTGATGTTAGGTACTTAGGTTTTTGCGCATCATGCTGTTGTGTTTCATTATTTGATATTACATAGAAATTACCGATAATTTGCCATTTGAGTTCTTCATTTCTTTGCTTGTAATACATTTGTATGCTGCTGTATCCTGGTCTGGAGTATGAATCCCTGTGCCTTTTAGGTTGTAGTTTGGTTATCTGCATGCAAAAATATTATATAAAACTGGTTCTATCCTGCACTAGCGTTTTTCAGATTTTGTGTGAACAAGGGGCTCAGTATGAACTTTGAAGCAATTGAAAAACAGTTTACTGTCATCACTTACAAATACCTCACATTTACTTTTTACATGTAATTGTAGGGATTTGAAAGCTGAAAATGTTCTTCTTGGATTAGATGGTGCATGGAAACTTTGTGATTTTGGGAGCACATCAACAAACCATAAATGCTTTGATAAGCCAGAAGAGATGGGGATTGAGGAAGATACCATTAGGAAGCACACAACCCCGGCATATAGGGCCCCGGAGGTTAGTGAACTGCCATATGTACAAAAGATTAAAAATGTTCAAATATTGCATAGCTCACAGTGATCCTATATATGCTATTCTGTTTTTTTTGGGGTGCAGATGTGGGATCTCTACAGAAAAGAAGTTATTAGTGAGAAAGTCGACATTTGGGTAAGTGCACAGTATATCAATAAATGATCTTTAGGATGCATATGCTTGAGTCTTCAGTAAACTAATGGCGTAGCATGTGCTATGTTCACTTTAATTATCATAGCCACGCACATCTACTTCATAAAAATTAGATGTTTCTGTCTTTTCATGCTAATGAGTGATGCTCAGAGTGATTAGGTTACTGGATCACACTGCAATCAAGTTTCAAAGTTTGACTATTTACCTTGCACTGCAGTCTGCAGAAGTATGACATAATCGTTTAACTTTTTTTAAATTCACAATTGGCTTGGCAGGCCCTGGGGTGCCTTCTATATAGAATATGCTACTTCAAATCTGCATTTGATGGAGAGTCCAAGTTGCAGATACTTAATGGAAATTATCGTATTCCAGAGCAACCAAAGTACAGTACTGCTGTCACGAAGCTAATCAGAGACATGCTGGAAGCCTCTCCAAATGCCAGATCAGATATCACGCAGGCAAGAGCTTTGATTGATTGGCCATTCATCTCCATGATACTAGGTTAGTTATAGATAACATGTAGCCTTAGGATCCAAACAAGCATAGTTTTCCTTGACTGATGTTAAAATTTGTACAATTGGCAGGTCTGGTTTCGTGTTAATGAACTACTGCCGCTAGAGTTACAGAAAAATTTACCTGATGGGGCTTCATCAGCCAATCCCATAGGCTTACAAGATGAAGGTGAGGTGTTGTTAAAGAAATGCTATTTGTAGAAGTAGAATACAATCTATGGATCATTTGGGGCCACCCTTGATTTATACTAATGCTCAAAGTTGGACATTCTTGTTTCTGTTGATGGTAGAAAAATGTAGCATTGCTTGAATTTTCTTAATATATTCGATTAGTGGTATTGTGCCCCCCTAGAATAGCTCCCTGATATCAAGGTTTTAAAGTCGGTAAGTCGAGTCGAGTCGTATGGGTACCGATTTGTGGACTAGTCGTGACTAGGTGAGACTAGTCGTGACTAGTCGAGTGCTGTTCATTAATTATACTCTCTTATTTTCTATAAATATACCATATATTTTCGGTTGAAAAAACCCTTAATACAAAGAGACGGTGAGGAATTGTCTTTATTGGGCTTTCTTCAGCCAACTAGCACAACTCAATGGGCCAGCCCAACATTACACCCAACCCTAACATGAAGCAGGCAGCCTCCTCACACTCTCTGCCTCCCAGATCCAGCCGCCTTCTTGGCTTCTTCTTCACGTCCAGCAAGCAGCAACTCTTCCAGTCTTTCTCTCCTCTCAGATCCAGCTGCTCTTCTCCTGCCGCAGCAGGTCTTCTCTCTTTCTAGTGTTTCTTCCTCTGTCTCCTAGAGCAGCGCAGAAGCAGGGATTAAGGGAAGCAGTGGGAGAGCATCTTAACCTGTAGGCCTTTGGCGGCAACTGGCGGCGATGCACCGGCGGCTGCGGCATCTTGGGCGGCTAGGGATTCTTCGCAACGGAACAGGGGGAGCGGCGGCTGCAGCCTGGGCTTTATGCGCGCACTGTTTTGTGGGCCGGCCCGTGGAAACTGCAAGTCGTGCGACTAGGTAACCCCGCCTAGTCGCTCCTAGTCGCCGACTAGGCGGCAGGTCGGCCGACTTTGCCGGCGAGTCGGGTCGAGGTCCACGACTTCTTCTGCCGCATCGACTTGCCGACTAGTCGCGACTAGTCGCCCGACTTTAAAACAGAGCCTGATACATTCCATGGGTGCTCATTACTTCATTAAAATAAGCTCTAATTGTTAGTGTTTTCTGGAATCCAGATTAACACCCATAGTCAAGTAACACAATTCTGGAGATCTTGGAGCCGTTCTGGTTCTCAAATTTAATAATTTTTTAAGCTTTGTTTGAACAAGTCAAAATCAACTTGTAGAGTTTCTAAAACAATTAATGTTGGACTATACTTCATTTTCAAATCAATGCGATTTTCTTGTTGGATAAATCCACTGATTCTATTGCTTAGTTAATCTAATGATTGTCTGCCCTTATATAAGATAATCTGTGCCATGTTTTGTCTTATATATAGTGTCAGTTTGACTCCATTTTCTCGCAAGCTTATCTTTGGATGCCCTGTTTAACTGAACCATCCATAATGGTCTGTTTTAATGCCATTCTGATCATAACTTCAATGCAATTGCCAATTTCTTCTTCTAGTCTTTCTCTAGGCTACACAACCTTGCCGTCATGCCACGATGCAACACACACCATGCTAGAATAAAATCATTTAGTGCAGTAGCCTGGGCAATTATACTGAAAATTTTCTGAAGAGATTGTGTATCAATGACCTCAGCATCATGTTACTTTATTTGGCGTGAATCACCAAGTTATGTAAGTTGCAATTATTTGTGTTTAGAGTTTGGAGTATCATCTTTTTTGCTTGTGTAGGTGCTTATAAAAGAACACACGTGATGCCTAGAAGAAACCCTCCTCCACCTCCAAGAGAACAATCTACCAGTTCATCGTCTCATGGAAGTTCAAAGGCTGCAGATGCACCTCTAGGTGCATTTTGGGCGACACAGCATGCACAAGGTTCTCAGGTTGCAGATAGTAGGAAGCCTTTGTTTGATGAGGAACCAATTAGACCACCACCTTCATCAAAGCATAGCCAAAGCAGGGTGGACATCAGCATCAGTACACCAAGTAACTCTGCATCCAATAGTGGCCACACGAGTAGTTCTGACACAGATCTTTTCATGGAACCACAAACTTCAGTGAAAATTAAAGCACCATATCAAAGTAGGCCAAAATCTGAGAAAGATCCCTTCAATAGCTTTGTTGCAGACTTCGACACAAACAATCTCCATTCTGGGGCCAGAGCTACTGCTAAGGCATCTGAGCTTGAAGCTGAAGTGTCCAGTCTAAAGGAACAGTTGAAGAAAACCACATTGGAGAAGACCGAGATGACAGCCAAGTATGAAAAGCTGTCAGCAATATGCCGCTCGCAGCGACAGGAGATCCAAGAGCTCAAACGTACTCTTGCTGAGACTACACCGCCACCATCAAATAAAGTGAGCTCAAGGATTCCAGAATCCGGATCTCAGGTGCTTGCTCCATGCTCATTAATCTACTTCTGAGTTCTGAATTTGTTAGCTTCTTACTTGAGACTTACAAACAATCTATACAGAGAAAGGAGAAGATTGAAGGGACGGTATGGGAGCTCGAGCAAGGAATGCTCGCAAGCAACTCTTCATCAACCAGCTCCGAGGCTAAGACTTGGCAAGCATTCCCTGAGCCAAAAGCCCAGGCCAGACCAAAGGTCCAACCTGCAACAAATGGCAGGCAAAACCTAACCAGGAACGCAAATGCAGCGCCTCCGCCTGATGCGTGGGGTTTCGGAGCAGATAATTTCAGGACATCACCGGGAAGTGCTGCTGCTGCAGCACAGATCAACCGGACCAATGCTCAGGGGAGCTCCTCCCAGAGGTTCAGCACATTGGCAGCGAAGAACGTAGAGCCGCCATCAGGGTGGGCAGGATTCTAGCTTATCATCATGCGCAAATCGATTCTAGCTTCTCGTCAACATTCGCTAATCGATTGTGGCTTCTCACCAAAATGCGCTAATCGCTATTCTCCTTTGGTTCTACCAATTGCCCTACGCTACGCTGCATTGGCAGGGCGGGAAGCTAATGGTAGCCGGCAGGATGTGTGTTCATAGTTGGTTGGGAGAGCCGACCTATGCTTTATTGTGATGTTTGTTCGTTACCTTGTTAATAAATATATACACACATTTACAGCCTCTGTATGTGGTTCGATGCGCAAGATATTTGAACATGCGATGCCTCTTGAAATGATCTGTATGAAAGTGCCCATGTTTATTCTTATTTATTAACCAACAACAAAGGTTCCAGGCGCACTTACTATGGTATCTTATGTATGCCATCGCCATGTCACAGATAGCATTCAGAATTGGTACTTTTCTCCGGTGGCTTCTAAGAAATTGCCCCTAAATTAAATCAGACGCCTGATGAAAATCAATACTCGTATTCTCTTGGGCAAGATTAAAAAGTGGACATCCGAACTCAGTCTTTTCTAGTTCAATTAGAGTTATAAAACTTACTCGTTACTCGAAGATTTACTTGAAAAACTATAGGAAAAAAGTTTGAAAGGGTGATAGGTGATGCTGCGAGCGCCTTAGCAATACGAATTTGGAGAACTCATACGCAACAAAACTGGAACAACCAAGAAGACGCGATGAAACAATACAAGGATAATGCATACAACAACTAAAAATATGCAATACGATACCGCTTGTACAACATTCAATGAAAATAACAGTAACAAATATCAATTACAACAATAACACAATTGACCTTTTGGGTCCACTTATTCTTGGAAAAGTGACCATTTATACGAGATTTAATAGATTGTACCATAGGCAATGGAAATTAGGGATATACCCATGCAGGTCTCCATTCTGCACAGTGGCAGTCGCCATATGGGACAATGACAACAAGGAGAGGGCACCGCGTGGTGAAGACGCTGGCTAGGGACTGGGGTGGCGATTAACATGCCGAATTTTGAGTGGATGTGCTAAGAAAAATTATAACATAAACATACATCATCATTGCCGAAAACCGAAAACATGGACAGACTACGACGACCATCACCTAGGTTGGCTATCGTCATCCCAACAGGCTACAACAACCAGTTACAATGGTAGACAAGTGTCATCCGAACATTAATAAACAAAGACCACTGTATTGTCATTTATTCTTTGATTACTGTTGCTATTGTCTGAGAGAGGGGGAGAAAGGATATGACGTGAGATAGAATGGGAGAGGTCGAGGAGGAGTAAATTGCTTATATGACAATCTCATGAGTGGGATCCATCACATTGCCATCCTCGGTCCACAGAACTTTAAAATGTTGCTTCATAGGTGGACGCACATTTCAACCTTTTTCTGTAAATGTAGGTACACAAAATGACTAGTGTGCCCTTTGTATTTCCTGTCTTCCTCCATGGCATGGTTGTCGCCTCCCGATCTCTAGTCGAGCTCCTCCGCACGCCCAGCTACTTTTCTGTCTCCGGCCGGGCATGCCATGGCCGCTAGCAGCATCACAATCTTAACCGCCTTGATCACATCAATAGTATAGCTAGTCAGTAAGTAACAATAACTACCCCTGAGTCTCCTCAAACCAATATGGGATAATTTACTTTTTGCCCTAAAGTTCATTGCTTATCTACTATTTGCCCCAAGCAACTTTCTTCTATATGTTTTGTCCCAAAGTTGGTTGGGTTATCTATTATTTGTCCTTTTTTGAATTTTTGTCACAAATATAAGCAAATTTAGACATAAAAGATCATCCTACCCTTCTCTTATTTCCCTTCTATTCAGCCTAGCATCTAGTTGTCCTCTCGTTGCCCTTCTTCTTAGCCTACCGATGGAGCCCGATGTGGCGGCCCTCCCTGTTTCATCCCCAGCCTCAATGCCCTCCCAATTTGCTATCTCCCCGACCTCACTCTCTTTGAAGACGGCGATGAACCAGGTCACAACATGGCCGACTCCAAGAAAGCGAAAAAAGTGACCAATGAAATTAATCAGGCTTGATACCATTTTGTTGCATTGAGTGTACACTGTAGATGCTCTTTTGTTACATTGGATGTACGCTCTGGATGCTATTTCTGCTAACATTCATATGAATATGATGTTACATACAAACTCTGTATGATGTGTTTTATTTTGATATGTCATGTAATATATCTAAGGATACATATGTCTGGTTTTTATATATATTGTGAAAGAACTATCACTGACAGCGAAAAAGAGGCAAATATTAGAGAGACAGCGAAAAGGAGGGCAAATAATAGAGAGGCAGCGAAAAAAGGGCAAATAATAGATGTGGCATTGGTAGGGGTATAATGGTCTTTTTATGTCTAAATTTGTTCATATTTGTGCCAAAAATTCAAAAAAGGGAAAATAATAGATAGCCCAACCAACTTTGGGGCAGAACATATAGAAGAAAGTTGCTTGGGGCAAATAGTAGATAAGCAATGAACTTTAGGGCAAAAAGTAAATTATCCCCTTCACGACGTCTCAAGGTGATGGCATGATCAAGATCAGATCCTTGAATTTGTTAGGGTTTGTATCGAATATGTATATGAGGATTTTGATTTGTAATAGGCAGGGTAAATTAGGGTTAGAGTCGAACTTATAGCTTGGTCTCCAAATATAAAGGGGCCAACCCTAGTGTAATAGGAAACGATTAAGACAATTGTAGCGTACACTCGCAAGGGGTCTCGACTGGCCTATGGCCGGAATCCCAATGGCTAATATGTTATGAGATTGTTGATTGGTAGGAGCGTCCGTAGGCATGCCCGTAGACATAGGCAATTGGGCTGAGCCGCGTTACCAAATCTTATGTCTCCTTGTCGTTTAGATATTTCATCGGCGTCAGGTTTTTTAACAAGTGGTATCAGATACAAGGCCGATAATCTAGAATATCTCCTGGATATCACACAATTGTCTGATGGGATTTGATGTGTGGAGAAGATTGCCTAGTTTAGTCACACATTGCATATTGGTTATGGGAGAGTACAACTTAAAAGGTGAAGACAATCTCACCCATCAAGCTAGTCTTTTGAGTTGAATTGGGTTAGGATTTTGGTATTAATTCTAGTTGGGCCAATGGATGTACGATGCCTAGACGCGAAAACAAGTGTTGGTCTTGGGGGATAGGATCACAGCTGGCTCATTCTAAATTCCTTATTTGTATTGTAAAGTGGTGTTATATTTCTGCAATTAGTGAGGATATGCAATAATTAAGTGTTCGATAAAATTTACAGGTTGCTCACACTAACCCCTTTAAAACAAGTCCAATTAGAAATCTACCTTCTTAGATGATTTTACCAAAATTTGGGCAATACATTCATGATTTGGCTCGTGTTCGAGTCGTAAACAAAGTTTGGCATGCACGACCGTATTAAAGTTGAAGTTTGGCTAGCCTTTATGAAATACTGGCTTTCGACAGTGGCGCATAAATGTGATGCCGACACTGCCAATGAGGTCATATCCGATCAAACACAAAATGTAAACCGATAATTTAGGATTTTAGTCTATACATGATTGGATCATATATGGTGGCAAATCAAAACATATTCCCCATGGGGAGTTTCACCCAAGCCGTCCAGGAAGCGGAGGCGGTCCAACGCCCGTTGGACCGAGCCTGCCGTCCGACGCCCGCGCTGGCCGTTGGATCTTGATCTAACGGCCAGCGTTAGATCTTGAGTAAACATTTGTTTTTTTTGTTTCGCTAAGTAAAAAAATTCAAAAAAATCAAAAAACATCATAAATATGCTCTAATCAATGTCAGGTACCACATATATTTTTATATTGGTATAAAACATTTATAAATTTAGGTTATTCTTTAAAAAACGTTTATAAAAATGAATATTGATCATGCTGATCTGAATAAAATATATGGGGTACCTGACATTGATTAGAGAATGTTTATGATTTTTTTTGATTTTTTTGAATTTTTTAACATGGCGAAACAAAAAAAACAAATGTTTGCTCAAGATCTAACGCTGGCCGTTGGATCGAGATCCAACGGCCAGCGCGGGCGTCGGACGGAGGCTCGGTCCGACGGGCGTTGGACCGCCTCCGCGTCCATCCGTCCAAGCCAAAGCAGGCCTTCTTTCGTGGATCGTGTGAGCCTATGTGTTCCGAACTTCGGATGGTCTTATCTTTTGTGGGATTCCTTTATTATTATTTTTTTGTTTAGCTGTATTTTCTCGGTAGATTTCCCAAACATTTCGTTCAAACAAAAACGCTTTGCTCTCGTAGCGGAGATCTGAGCAATATCCAAAAACTAACACTATTTAGATCATAGACAACGCCAACAGTCTGCGTTTTCCTGCTTGAAAAACCAGTCTCGCTTTTGGTTTTGTGCAGGACAGAGTTTAGTCCCATACCGCGAATCGCAGGTGCACCAACGCAGCATATAAGCGCACACCTCCCGAGTCAGCGCCGCCGGGCTTGGTTGCGCGAGCCTGTCACTCCAGCATTGGAGGGCAGAGAGTTGGTGAGTGAGATGGCCCGGTCCAGCAAGGGAAAGGAAGTGGGAAAGCCCATGAGACTCTCCCGTACTTGTATGGGAACGGGCACAAAGGATACTTTCCGTTGGCCGGGCCTGGATGGCGTGCTTGAGCCCACGCTCAAAGCTTCAGCAGCACCCCTTAGAGTGGGTCTCTCTTCGAGGCCGAGAGAGACCGTGTTGCCGTTAAGATTTGATGTGGGCTGGTTTTTGGCCCAGAAATTGTTTCGCCATTATGAACGAGGTCTTCCATCCGGAGTGTGCCTGACAGCGTGCGAAACGGGGTTTGATGGTGGGTCCGGGCCCATCATCGTTAGGATTGACGGGAGCATTGCTTCCGGTCGAGCCCGATGTTATTGCTTTCTGGGTTTCCATAAGGGCGCTTCCCATGAGGAGAGGTGGGCCATGTCAATGTGGGCTTTCACCGGGGGCTCCTATGGTTGCGCGGGTTCGCGCGCTAATCCCTCTCACCAACTCTCTTTTTTCTTTTAATTTATTTTTCTCCTTTCATTTCGTATTCATGCAAAATAATAGAGTAGTCACTTGGATTAGTAGTGAAAAAACGTAATTTAGCTGATTAGTAGTGAAAAAACGTAATTTAGCTTCTTCCTAAGATTTGTTTTTATGAGTTCTAAGCTCCCACTGATTTTGTCATTTTTTAATCTTACCTTGGCTCGCAAACCCCATGCAAAATAATAGAGTAGTCACTTGGATTAGTAGTGAAAAAACATAATTTAGCTTCTTCCTAAGATTTTTTTTATGAGTTCTAAGCTCCCACTGATTTAAAATACATTGAATATTGTCTAATTATATGGTAGTATAAAAAATTCTTGGTTATGTTAGGGGCCTTCGTTTGTAATTTCGCCCCGGGCCCCAAAAAACCCAGGACCGGCCCTGTCTCCGTCTCACCGTTCCCACCACAATCCCTCCACCACCGTTGGGCCAGCGCTGACCCAACCTCCCTCTAAACCTAAAGGATGCAGAGAACCCACTGTGAACCCTAACCCAAACCTAACATAGCAACTTGGCGGAGGCCAAAGACAGAGATGACAACGGCGTCGGTGGATCTAGGTAAGCAAAAAAGCAGTTACCTACGATTGAGCAAATTTATTATATTTTAATCCCCATGCTATTACTATAGTGTTAAACATTACAAATGAACAGCAAATGATAAAACCTGTGCAGCCAGGTTGTCATGTCTGTTCACCAGTCAGATGATAAGAATCCTCATGGCTAGTTTTGGTTCTCATACATCATTCAGAAGAGAGATGAAGTTGCCTTCGTTGGGAGCGAAAGATAAACCATCTCTTCGTTACCGATCTTGTCTTCTACCGGACAAAACGAACGGTGATGGAAAGAAGGTAGACCAACACGTAACCTTCAAACAAAACCACGCACATGGAAAAGCAAAATGCCTTCACAGCGCAAGTTCATCTATTTCACATAAAATTTTTCAACGTGCTATACAGAGAGACTGCAATTTGTTTGCTACATCCACCCATCTTCTGTTGCCATTGCACTTCGTCAGTGTGTGTGGTTCGACTCTGAAAATCTTTTGTTTCTACTTTCTGTCGTCTTTACTGTATGGCTATTCCATCTTGAATTTCCAAGGGTACATATTTGTAGCAGACAAGCAGGCGATTCCAAGCAGCACCACAGCGATGACAAAAACTGTAGGAAAAAAATTATGAATAATGAGGACAGTACGAACATAAGGGAGAGATGATAACGTTGGGCTCAGCAGCAAATGCTAGGAAAGTGAGAGATTATGATTTGAAATGTTGAAGAAAGATGCAAGTAGCATACCAGCTATGGTGCCAAAGAACAGCAGGGCAAGCCGGTACCGTACTAGCCATGTAAGCTCTGTTTCGAGAGTACAATGCCGTTCAAAAGAATTCCCTTCTTTTTTGCTTACCACCTGTGCCTTTCGTGGCTGCAGTTCAGATATAGGGAACTCCACACCACCAACAGGATTCCCCTGTACATCTCTTAGTTCAACTTTAATTTGGGCAGGTACTGCACTCCAATTTATTTCAATCGCTCCAAAATTTGGTTGACCTGATAAGTACAAGCAAAACTCAAACACGGCAAAAAATAAACTAGGTAGCAAATGAAAATTCTTATTCTAGCGCTCACATGTTTCATGGAAACATTTTAACATAACTGTTATTTTAAAAAACTTAAGTGGAGCCACTAGTAGTAAGGTGTAACTATGAAATGGCGCCAACAAACAAAAATCAGCTGCAGAAATTCAGAAAAGAATATTCACACTACTGCATCATAAAAAGCAAGTAAATTCCGCAACACGAAACCTTTATAATGCATCTTAAAGTAATTGATTCTTATGGAAAAACATGCTTTCTCCATATTTCTTTCTTTTAAAGAAAGCAAAGCTTACCATATGTGCATGATTTGTATCGGCAGTTAGGGCAGAACACTCTCATGGTGGTTGACGTCAGCAATGCCAGAAGTCTCAAAAGAGGTTGAAGTACTGCTGGCACAGAATTCTCTACAGATTGGGTAAGGCCACTTGAGGTAATATCATATAATGGATATTGAGCTCCACAGTCAAAACGAGCAATTTCTCCAAAATGAACATCGCCACTAATAAATAACACTCCATTTCTCTGCACATAGTCAGCACATGCCTCAAATAATTAACAAGGTAAATATCCATTTTTAAACGATATTGTGCTCTTGTGGGGTTCCAAGGAATTCAACACACCTTTATAAGACAAACAGTCCTAAAAAATATCATAAGAAAAGAACACCTGCCATAAAAATGGACAGTATATATTTTTTCTTTGTACAAGGCATGAGTAAAGTAAAATTGCAGGAAATATGTCACCAACTACTCAACTAACGAATTTTTGAATTGGTACATGTGTGCAGTCAAAGGAAAGAAATAGTAAGCAACCTTACTGCTATCGATCAGTCTAAATAGCCGTTCTCTCTCCCTTGGAAAACGTGCCCAGGACTCTACGTAGAACAAAGGTCCAGTGGTGGCCGAAAGGTTAGACACTACCTGTATTCACACATGGGAAGAAAGTTGCATTTTTTATTAATACTCCAATGAAAATTTAATTGCATATAATAAGGGAAGCATCAAAGGCGAATAAAGAAAGAGTCGATCCAACAGCTATTCAGCTGTTAAATATGTGAAATACCATAAGACGAAAAGCAATCACAGATGCCACCTGGGTCATTGAAAAGTTCTATCTATGTAACTATAAGTAGTCCTGGAATTTTATCACCTGTTATAAAATTATCAGGAAGAACTATACCCAAATCTATAAACTTGAGGTATCATAAAAAAATTCTGCTTGTTTCTAATTTACTATTGAGAAACCCTTGTTTTAACTAGTAACATATTGATCTTTTGTTCATTTTAGGACCAGTGAGAGAGTACCTTTAGTTTTTTACCTGGATAGAAGATCCAATGATGGTGATCTCTGATTGAGGGCCATGCAGTTCCCTCTCCAGCCACTGCCACTGAGGATCTCCCAGTATAGTTCCATCACTTAAGAGTGGGTCTCTATGATATCTGGTATCCAATAGAATTACCTGCAGTAATATATGGACTATACTTTACTGTATGTAAAATTAATGTAGAAATGGGATCCGCAAGGAAGTTGGCAAGCACAATAGTTTTAACAATGGATAGCAAAAGGTAAAATAAAATCATCTACATAGGAAAAACAATATTAATTGGAAACACAAGCACAAACCTGACCCAAAGAGTACTGGATTTTAATAAACTTCGCTGTTGCACATCGTTTACTAATAAAGCTTAAAGCATGGTAAGAGTTTCCATGTGAGGAACAGAAACAATGAAGTGAAAACTGTTAATTAGAGAACCAGAAGAGATAGTATTATATATTGTGAAAATGATACAAGATGGTACTATGTTGTGAATTGTATGGTGATTATGGTCATCAGGAGAAAACGTGCAGGCTGAAACAGTCATTAACTCACTACAGAGGTACCCTATTTGAACAATAAAATCGTAGATGCTAACAGACTCTACCTTTACCCGTTTTCCTTCAGGACCAAACATGTAAGAGGTATAAACACCAGCTTGTTTTCTCCTAAATAAACAAGAAAAAGAGTTCTATGAGGCTTCTGAATTCTGATGTCCTACAGCAGAATGCGAACATCCTGAAATCTACGCAGGAATGTGTAGTCACAGAAGATTTGAATATGCTGTCTGACAAGAAATATTATGAAGAATAACTACAAAAGCACTCTAGAGTACTATCATGTATAAGCAATGGCTGCATAAGCATAACAAATGAACGTGACAAATTTCAAAATTAAATCCAGTATTCCTGTATACATACCGTGAGCTATCTTCAGGTTCATCCAAGAAATCTAATAGAAGATTCTGAGTATACACTTTCCCACTAAATTCTTTCCCTGCATCATTTAACCCATAATCATGATCATCCCACGTTCCAATAACCTGCAAATTGTAGCGAGTGATAGTGATACAAAGTTCTCAACTTGTGAAAGTGGAATCGTGGAAGGAAGAAGCAATGAAGTACTAAGATGACAGCTACTCTCTTAAGCCAGTATCAAGTACCAACTACCAAGATAACAACAACAGAGGCGGCCATCAAGAAACAGAGCAGACAAAAGCTCACGGTCCACCACTCATTCCGTCATGCGCTCGACAACAAGAAGCAGATTCCAATTTCCAATGCAGCAAACGAGCGGGGCAGGGAGATCACTCACGACTCACCTGAGCCTTCTCCCTGAGCTTGGCGTAGCCCGGGTTGGCCTTGGCCAGCTGGTACCGCCTCCGCAGCTCCTCCGGCGACGACGGGTAGAACCGCGGCACGTTCCTCCAGGGCCCCACCGTGCACTCCCTCCCGAGCGCCCGGAACGGCCTCTTGTTGTCACCGTAGACGTTGTCCCCGAGCCAGACGAACACCTGCGGGTCGAACCCCACGACGGCCTCCCACACGGGCTGCAGCAGCAAGCGACGGGGCACAGAGCCAGCACCATGATCTCCGCTCAGCCAAAGCCACGGACCCATAAACCTCGAAAAGAGATGACGGGAGGGGGATTCCGTCGAGCACCTGGGGCGCGCTCTGGTTGGCGCAGGAGCCGAATGCTATCTTGGACACCGTGGCGGCGCCGGGGTCGGCGCGGAGGGAGGGGAGGAGGAGGAGGGACAGGGCGAGGGCGACGAGTGGGAGGGTGGCCATTGGCGGCAGCGAATCGAGCGAGCTCGGGGAGGAGAAGAGGACGCCGGTGGCGGGGGAGGGGGAAGGGGATATTCCAATTTCCAAGGCGTCTCGGATCAACCGATCTCTGGATCTCTTGCTGCTGCTTCGTGTGGTGTGGCGAAGGGAGAGTTTGGGGAAGAGTCGCTTCTAAAAATATTTCTAGCGCCGCGGAATTGTGTAGAAAATCGTCACGTGTAAACTTGGCATGCACCCCCCATATAGGAACGAGAAATTTCGGCCTTTCAGCTCAGGTGTACCACAATTTTGGCGGGTGTGGGCTTGTACCACGGTGGTGGGAGTGACGTTGTTTGACATAGGCCATCTTTAAGGTCTCATTTCAGTATTTGTTTCGAAATTTTAATTATTATTATTGTAGACAATTATTAGCATTTTCTATGATTTTTAGGCCTTATTCTTCTCAGTTTAAATTAAATTAATTTAAATGAAAATATGTTATTTTTGTACAAGCTAAATGATGTAGTTTTTTTATAGGGTTTAAAATAGTTCTTTTTAGAGTTATTAAAATAATTTTATCATAATTTTTAAACTCTTCAAAGCCTCTCTCAAGGTCGAGGGGTCACAACTTTTTTAGATTAAAACTTTCAACAATTTTAAGATGAAAAACTAAGACCTTAAAGGTGATCAATTTTTTCAACTATAACTAAAACTGAAACTAAACAAGAAATGAAACATGGCCATAATGTATTGTTATAAAAAAAATGTTATAGCTTAGATAGATGTCAATATTTTATATCATATATTTTATAAGAGCAATGAACAATTAGATTAAAAATAGAGTAAATTACAGGGCATGCTTTTAGAGTTGTCCCATGATTTCCTTTCGGTCCATAAATTTGAAAACTAGATATTTGAGTATATAAAAGGGGGCTGCTAGGGAACGGATCATCGTTGCAACGGATTAGCTGTTTCAGGTTGTTTCATTTAGTTTCATACATATAGTTTCATGTTGTTTTCATGTAGGTTCTTAAAATTTCATTGAAGTTTTCATATAGTTTCATGCACTACACACCTTGTTATCAGTTGAACGATGATGATTGTTCAATAGCATTTTCTATACATAAAATTGTGTTTTTGTTTCACTCATATCCAAAGATGGTTTGCATAAGGTTGTTTGATGATGTGGATTGCCACCTCATCAAACATGAGGTCGATTGTGGGCCCATCTCATCTTCCTCCCACATATCCCTCCTCTCCCCCATGTGCTCTCTCTCCCTTCCCTCGACGGAGAGGAATAGGTCTCTTCCCCTATGGCTTTCTCCTAGGCCCATACTTGGGCATGTTTGAGGTGAGCAACCGAACAGTCCCCCAAACATTAGAGGCAAGTAAAATTTTTATGAAGTACATATGCTTAGCTACAATTAAGCCCATCCTACACTGCCTTGGCGAAGACCCCTTTCGCATTGGCGCGCCCACATGCAAGCTTGTGGCGCAGCTTGCCGAGTAGTTCTGCGCCCTCAGCATGCCACTAGTCCATCCCCGCGCTACCCGGTGATGCTCCATCCCTACACGGCCGGTGCGCGACCTCCTCGTCCGGCTGGGACTAGGGGCAGAGAGAGAGGGAAGGGAAGGAGAGGGGGAGGAGAAGAAGGTCACCGGGATCGAGAGCCCGGTCAATGGCCGATGAGCCCTTGCACCCCTGTCGAATTCGGCGTCCTCCCCGTTACTACGTGTGCCGGTGAGTAGGGGTGGAAACGAGCTGAGCCTGAGCAAGCCAGGCTTGTTCAGGCTCGGGTCTTTTTTACGAGCAAGCTGGCTAGGCCGGGTTCGGTAAATCTCGTTTGTTGTTGGCTACTTGGCTGTTGCTCGCAGTGAATTAGGGAACATCCATGGATGCTTTAACGAGTGAACTATGTTTTTATTTTAGAGTGAACTAGGTTCTTAGTGGTATTCCATCTCGAGCTTCTATTTCTTCCGTTAAGGGGGATTCAGGAAAAGATGGAATAGGAAGATGTGTTTCCAAAACGAACAAGATACGGGTAGAGAAGGGGAAGTTAGCAAAGTTAGACAAGATTGGAATGGGCATAGGAACATGTATTGATGTACCAGATCGGCCAATGCTCCCAAGTTGATGCGATGTATTCAACCAGTTGACTGGAGACTTTATTATTGGTATATCGATCGGTCCAACACGGATTGAGGTGGTTCGACAGGAAGCTTTTGAAAACGCAGTGCACCTAGGTAAATAAGGAACAAGATGAATACAGAAGTTAAATGAGCATCCCACACCCGAAAGGTACCCTAGATAGGCCTTCCCCGAAACCCCCCAGTCACTAACGTAAACAAAGTAGAAAAGGCACCAATTTTTGTACCGATTCTGGAAGAGCGAAGAAAAAGGGGACGTTTTTTAGGCCCTGATTCCTTTACCGGTTTTAGTCCTCGATGGATTGGGGCAAGTGCGTAGAAAAAGTTCCAATTGGGCATCCAAGCATAATTTTGTGTTTATTTTGAGAATGGAGTGGAGTGGAGTTACCCGAAAAAGAGGAGGCGGGGGATCCACGACCCAAAGATATAGCAATAACTCAAGCCGCAGAGATCTCCCCTTTCTCAAAGTTGTTGAGCTCTCAAGCGGTGGCTTACTGGGTTATTCCTATAGTCATGGCCTCATGGTCATGCCAGAAAGGAAAGTACCAAACTTATCTGCGCCCGCAAGCAATAAGAATAATAGGAATATTATGCAGGAACACGCACACACGGTTTTAAGACCACTCCCTCCGGATGATGATATGCACCCAAAACACATTGATTAGGAGACTTGTTGGTACCAGCTAGATAGAAAGAAAGGACACACTCGCTAGTCGCTAACACTCACACATCGTTAAGGTTTTTGCTCTTTTACGCCCACTAGAGTCATGTGTTTCTTCGCCCTCTGTGACCAACCAATACTTGCTCCACCACTCTTCCCCAAGTCCGTACTAGCTTTCGCTCCGGTCGACAGACTCGCTCAATCTTCATTCCCGAGCTCAGACATCTTTTTGATTCGCCACCAGCCCGAAGAGCTATATACTCTGATTTGATTGCGGATCAAGGACGATCACAATGTCCGGCAACCTGGAGAGTGTTTGGGAAATCCATACCGATAAACCAACATCCTATGGAATTGTTAGGCCAAAGATCAACAAAGATCTGTCGTCTTGTTTCCTCGGAGGAATTGAAGAGTTTTCTTTCTTCTAAAGCGGAATCGAGAAAAGGCTGGCTAGGAATACTCGAGATGTGAATTCTCTAAGTCAGGCCACCGAACGGGGAATGGATTGAATCGCCGCTCGTTTATTGGACATGGACTAAAAACCGTTGTTGGCTCGGAGTTGGGCCGCTATTGGTTGTTGGCCAGTCGGCTGTCGCATATGGGTATGCCACATTTTGTTGTGCAACTGATTTGTGTACGAGCTACCACTACGAGCGAGCCATTAGCAAGCCAGACCTGACTTGGCTCATGCTCTTTTTTGACCAAGTTAGAAAATGTAGTCGGCTTGTGCTCGTTTGTAACGAGCCAAGCCCGAGCGCAAGATTTTTTTGAGCCAAGCTCGAGCTGCTCGGGGGCCACGAGCTAAAATTCTAGCCTACTAGTGAGAGATAAGGGCAGAGAGAAGAGAAAGAGAGAGAGAACTAAGGGGGCGCCATGTGTATGTTGAGGTGACTGTTCACGTCATCAAACTACTCTCTGCAAACCATCTTTGGAGCTAAGTGAAACAACATAACTTTGTGTAACCAAATATGTGGTTTTGGGAGTTGTGGGTCTAAACGAAATCATGGGACAACTTTAGGGACTTGCGTCGCAATTTACTCTAAAATAAACTAATATTCTATTATATCGGTGACATGTACCATGTAAGAGTTTAAGTGGAGGTATTGTCTCCTGACTCTCCTCTATCACACGACTACAAAAAATAAAAGTTGAATATAAACTTCTTTTGAAGAAAACTATTGTTTAGTTGGTTTTTCTTCCAACTCTGAAATAAGATAGTAACTCAGTCCCTAAAATGTTTCTCTAGCACATGACAACACTCACAGCAAAATTAAATACAATTTTTCTTGAAAAAAAACTATTTTTTGACCAGCCTTTCACCTCAGCATAGTTAACTTTGTCCAAGCATCTAGCAACTCCTTTATCTATCCATCGCACTATTTCTATAATTTTTATTCATCCTCTAAAATTACTTCGCATTCTATCCTATACACACTGACACTGAAATATTGCTCCCCAAACGAGGTATTGGAGGAGGCAAGCATGTGCGTGGCTTCTTTCTTGGCGCCAAAAGGTGAAGTGTATTTCTGAAGAGACTTTCGACTGTGGGTAGAAGCTGCTGCTTTGCTCAATTTTTAAGGGCTCGGTCTAAAAGGTCAAATCCGGTGAAAAGATTTGCTCATGTGTGTTAATTGCTTTTGCCTTTGTTTGGAATCAAGCAACTTCGTAAAGCTCTCGCAAAGTTGGCTTCAAACTGCAAAAGCATCATGTTGCTGTCGAAGGGAGAGAATTACACACTTCACGGTTGCTGTCTCTGTCCGAATTGTAATTTACTCTTTAACTTTTGGAGACGTTTTTTGACCCATTCATCTTATTAAAAAAATTAATACAAACATGCAAAAATATAAGTCATGCTTAAAATATGTTTAATGATAAAACAAATCACAACAAAATAAATAATATTTACATATCTTTTTTGAATAAGACGAATGGTCAAATAGAATATACAAAAGTCAACAGTGAACTACAAATTAGAACGGAGAGAGTAGTTGTGACTTTTAGGGAGAAGAATAGACAACTATTACAATGTTTCTTCATCTGTCTCAAGTAAATTTAAGTGTCAATTCATCCATTAAAAAAACATTGATTACATATGTTATGACCCCCATTAATTTCTGGGACAATATTGCAGTAGCTTCAGTACAAAGCAAATGAACACCTCTAAAGACTAGGTTGTTAATCTTAATGGTACTGCAAAACTAACTTGCAGCGTCTGATTCCAGAAGCATTCAGAACAGGGACAAGCTATGTTCCATCATCCTTGTAGGCTCCAGCATCACAACATATTACTAAAACGATCAAAATATCAAATCACGGAAAAGGAATCATGGAGTACTCTGAAAGCAAGTGGTCTGATTAGTTCAAGGCGTCAAACTGCATGTCATAAAACTAAATACAGCTCATAGCTTGTTACATACAGCCAGACACTCGGATGACATGTTCAACATAAGTACCTAAATTACATATCTAGATTTTAACAACAAATTTGAGGGTCAGCACGAGCATCAGTTTATGTTACCCCATATGGCTTGCCCTGATGTCACTTTGTTGCTCGGTCTTGCAGTCAACTCATATAGAATTCGTGCAAAAGTGTCGGAGTATTTTCCTTCTGACATCAGGATCTCAGCAAACATATTTTCATGGACGAGGAGATGCATCCTATTTTGAGGTTCAGAGACAAGACTCTCCAATATCATTGCTGATTTCCTACAAACCTCAGGCACGGGGTGTGGTGTCTTCACAACCTTTAGGAGCCTATCCACAGCCCTAGTTTAATGAAATATAACAAACTCCAAAATGTTAATGCTGCTTTTCCAGAGTTAGTGTGCTATCTCTAATAAAATAAAGCAGAAATAGATTTTACCATCGCTCACTAGCAAGCTTAAGCCTGCAGTCCATATTCACTTCTGATACATTATAGAGAGCGCTAACAGCAGCAGCCTGTGCATCAAATGCTGGCGCACTCAAGAGGTCAACTAGCCTCTTGTATATCTGTATCAAATATAACAATGCAAGCAGGGCAACCACAACGCCCACAAAAAAAAAAATTGTTCTATAAACCCACTGCATAGCATATAACAGCAAATAGAAGTAGTTTGCTTAAAAAAAATACCTGTGGAATGACAGGAAGAAGGAATGACTCATTGTCTGGATTGATAATCAGCCGTCCAATCAATTCAGCAGCAGCACAATGCCACACTTTTATTGAAGATGCAAGCATGCCCATTATGGCATGAACTGCGCGTTTTTCACTGTCTTGGCAAAAACAGGGAAAAGGAATAAGTATCAATTTGAAAAAAAAAATGTGACAAACAACTCATATAAATCTCACGTTATTTTAATAAACGATGGCTTTGATGAGCTGAAGATTCTCAGGTCCAGCACAGGTGCCAAATTGACAAGGGTCTCAAGCATGTTTGTTATGAGCTCATCATCTTCTATTAAATGATAAAAACGCATAAAAGGTCAGTTTTCATGCATTGCATGAATGTTTGCTGCAAATAACTACATTCAAATTGCTATCCTATAAAGACGTAGCGCTAGGACAACACATTTGATTTAGCACGAATTTTCAACAAAATTAATATACAAAATGAACAAATGGTAACTTCAACGCTATTCTTATTTTGCTCTATAAAATCAGATCAATGTAAAATTCAAACAGGAAACAAAATAGCCAGTGTTTGGGTGAAGCCATGTGGAGTAACCTGCAGCTCAAATGGAGCACATTAGGTAACATTTTGGTAGTAATACAAACAAAGAACTGAATAATACTGGCAGAGACATTCATTCATCTCCAGATTAATTTGTAAAAGGAACATAGATGGACTGCACATAAGGAACAGAATATATGAATGATAACTGAAAAAAAAGGACAATAATTGAGTTTGAAACTTTACCAGTATTTTGGTCTTCCAAGCACTGAAATACAGTCTCCAAGCAATGTCTATGTTGAACCATAATAGTCTCATTTTCCGGCATGAAAGAGAAATTGCGAATTATATTGGATGCTGCAACAGCGCACTGTTGCCTTTCTGTCCTTCCTTCATCATCAACATTAAACAAGCCATCTTCATCAAACCAAAATCCTGCAGATCGCTTTTTTGTGACAGTGGAGTCCTCTGTCTTTGATTGATCATTTGAAGGACTGAAATTATCGTATTTCAAGGAGCATAAGTATGGTAGCAGGAACCATAAAAGTGATGTGAATAATCAGGGGAACCATAAAAGTGATGTGAATAATCAGGACTGTGGTGAGACCAATAATGACATACGTGACAGAGTCTGAGTAGACCTTTCCAACATTCTCATGACCAAAGCCTGAGAGTGTTGTATTGAAACCCAAAGTTCTCACTCTAGGTGGTTTTGTATGGTCCTTAGGCATTGCAATATCTCGCCAATCATCAATCTGTATAAGATAACAAAGCATCAAAGGGGATGCAGAGAGAGTGTTAACAATAGTAGTACATAATAAACACATTACTACTTTTTGTGTGGAGACTGTAGAATATAGCATCATGTAAGGACCACAGATGTCAAACTATTAGATAATACATTGTTCTGGATTAAATGCATGATGATTCAGTAACAGCCAGATTAACTTGGAAGGAGGAAAAGTGAATAAACACATACAACTTGAAGGAGAGCATCCAAGAGCCCAGGAACTTTAGCAAGAGGCGTCGTATCCCGTCTGAGATCATCCTTCTCCTTAAACGAGAGAACTGTAAGGGCATTCAATGCCCACAGTATCTCGCTCTTCAACCCACTTTGCAATGCAAGGACAATTCTTTTATTGTTCTGGTCTGAAGAAGGCACAAAAACAAGCTAACTCTCTGGCAAAATAGATGTTGGTAGCCCTTAAGTGTAACAATAAAAAAATGTCCGTGCATTTCAAGCTCATGACAAAGATGTAAGGTATCATCAGTTCATCACTATCAAATCAAATGGAACAAAAAATGAAGCAGCTGACAAACGAACCTGAGTAAAATGAAGCAATACATTATATTACTTATGTATCTCAAAAGATGGAGACAAAGAACAGGGTTACGAAGAAAGAGAAAACAAGTATACCACGCCGTAATTTGACAGCTGCCGAGATAAATTTTTTCCAAGCTTCACGAAACAACACATGCACTTGCATGAGTTCATGCATGCACACGCACTCACTCATGAAAACATGTACAAAAATGTAAAAACGATTCATTCCTACAAGGCTACAACCTTATCATCCAATTCAACCAAAGTATCATATGCATAAAAAATAGTTGTCCTTAAAAATGCATCATTCAACATTTATATATACGAACCACCTTACCAGCTCCTCCCGCCCTATTCAGCCATTCAAACAGTCCAAAGTGTCAATAAATCAGTTCAAACTTCTGCTAGCACAACTGCACCCGAGTCCCGTCCCACCATGTAAGTGTCGTGAGGCCAAGTCAGCATTAAACATTGATGCCAATGCCAGCCATGTCATTAGGTAACTCAAGAGGCACGGAACGCCGAGAGCAGCCAAAGCCCCCAGTATGGCCTGATGTTCCATCCGGGGGAGCTGTCGCAGCTGCACGGGGAATGCAAGGCTCGATTGGAGAAACAACCCACGAACCCCCAGCCGAACATTTCCCTGAACTGGTCGTTTTGCTGTTACCACGCATGGCACGGCCCAAAACCAGCCACTTTTTAACCGAAAAGAAAGAAAAAGGCAAGCTTCATGTTCATGATTATTGTCAAACTGAAAATAACCTCAAACTTGTCACCTTTCTACAGATTCAACCTTGTCTAGCTGAAGCCTGAATTATGTGTCCTAGGATTGAAACAAAGAACATCTAATCTGAAAGAAATATTGTCAATTAGTGTTCCATGCTTTTTTAAGCATAAAAAAGACTTTGTTTGGCAAAACATTATGGACAACTTTGATACCTACTTGGGAAGACATACATTTATATTTCATTATTCCTAGTAAATGATTTGCAACCTGAAACTATTGTTTGTAGGGGGAGAACAATAGTAAAGCCTCTTTGTGTTTGATATAAATCTTAGAGAAAATTGCACCATTAGTCCACAAACTTGTCCCGCCCGTGCACATAAATCCGTAAGTATCAAAACAGCTTATTTAGGTACCCAACTTGCGAAATCGTTGCACTCAGATCCATATGCTGATTTTTTAGGCTGGTTTGGTGATGTGGACTGCCATGTCAGCGCCTACGTGGCATTTTTCTTTTTCTTTTCTTAGTTTTAATGTGGGACCTACTTGTCATCTCTGGACTGCCATGTCAGCACCTACGTGGCATTTTTATTTTTCTTTCTTAGTTTTAATGTGGGACCTACTTGTCATCTCTCTCTAAATCTTATGTGCATCGCGATGATGGAAGGTTACTAGGTTTCTTTTCCAACATTATATTTTTGACAATCACCACAAAGATGTTGCACCCATCCCTCTAATTTGCTTAAAGTGAGGCTTTGTTACACCACTACTATTCATCATGAAAAAACTATGGAAAATGGTTCTGTTGTTGATTTTTCTTGTTCAAATGTGCAACTCTTCCATTGTTTTAAAAATCGGTCTTTTCCAACATTATATTTGACAATCACCACAAAGATGTTGCACCCATCCCTCTAATTTGCTTAAAGTGAGGCTTTGTTACACCACTACTATTCATCATGAAAAAACTATGGAAAATGGTTCTGTTGTTGATTTTTCTTGTTCAAATGTGCAACTCTTCCATTGTTTTAAAAATCGGTCCTAGGCAGCGCCTAGGCGCTAGGCGCCAGGCAACCGCCTTGGCCGCGTAGGCGTTTTTCCCCATCTAGGCGGGATTTGGCTCTAGGAGCTAGCCAACCGCCCGACTAGTGCGGTAGTGCCTAGCGCCTTCCAGAACTCTGAACTCCTCACAAGTAGTCAATTATCGTTGTGTCAAACACAAAAAATGTCTACATTGTATTCAACGAAAAATAGTGGATATTCGGATCAGTGCCACACATCGTGAAATTAAAAATGAGGGGTGAAGAAGCTCTTGAGTATGAATTCCACTCTAGTCCAAAAGAGTTCATCAAAAGAAATAGTTACCCACAACAAACCAACCCTCAAAGCATCTCCAGTTTTACGCTCCAAGCAGAGACATAGGATTGTTGGGGGCCTGGGCCATGATCACCTCAACAATCCAAAAAATTTGTGATTAGCAACAAAGACAGTAGTATTTAAGACCATATATTGATGGCGATCCCTCCAATCCAAAAACCCATCAGTGCGAACCACTCTGCTTCGGCTTTGTGTGTTCATTCTCACTAGGCCTTATGCAGTTATCCTCCACCAGATCAATTAGGTTTGGTTCAGTGACCCAATGATTGAGGGCTTGAGGCTCACAGCTTTGCTCCGTGCTCGTGTGGTGGCGGAGCTAGTGCAAGCAACAAACCACAATATCAACTACACAAGGCATTGCAGCATTGCAGACAATCGGATGGCCACTAGTGGAGCATGACACACCCTTGTGTTGATGCAACTTTTGCAATGGTCAAGTGGATGCAAAAGTGCCACTGCCCGCTGGAGTGAGTGCTCCTGAAAAATCTTGCCTTCCTTAATTTCCTATTCTACTCTAGCGCCTTGCCCATGCCTCATGTTTGTCTTAGCGCCACTGCTACATCTCCACTCATGTCTCAGTTTTAATTGGAGCATTTGGTAATTAGCTTATAAATTCATAGTTTAACTGGTTTGGAGCGCAAATTGTGATACCCAACTGTGAAGTCTGGCCACATAATCTTGACAGAGTTGACTAACCATGGATTTAACAGTAATTATGGATTTGCATTTTGCATTTGGCCCCCTCTTAAGATTTGTTTCAAACTCCATTGCATCTAAGGTCATATGTTAATATCTTATATCAGACCATTACAGCTCCAGCTAAAATTTAGATTTCTTCACACCCTAAGTCTCAAATTTACTACTACCTCCATATCACAAGAACTTGTCGTTTGAGATATGTGCAAGTAAGAGTTTTGATACTTGATCAATGCAAATGTTTTAAAATATTTAGATTGAGCACTTGAAAATCATACCTATAGATTCGTACTGAAAAGCTCTTTCATAATATCAAAATTCTAGTGGATTTTATAAATAACTTATGATGGTAACTAGTGGTCAAAGTTGTAAGTTTTGAAGACTATGTTATTGTTCAAATGATCAAGTTTTTGTGATATGGTAGAGGGAGCAAAATATCAAGCTCCACTGTAGAGGAATTGATTATTTGCCCTGAAGTTGATATGCACTTGATAATATGCCCAAAGTTGATATGCCCTTGATAATTTGCCCTGCTGCTTGTCTATGACTTGTGGACCAGCACGGCAAATAATCAAACAGCAGGGCAAATGATCAAAGGCAAATCAACTTCAGGGCAAATAATCAATTATATCACTGTGGAGAGTGGCAAAAAGGCAAATTTGTTGAGTAATTTCCCCACAACATGTCGACTGAAGCAATACAAGGGTCAAACACCGCAGAGTGGTTCGAACTTCACGCCCTAGAATCCCTCGCAAGCTCAGTTGATCACCAGTAAGAGGCGAAAGAGAAGCTTACCATTGATGGCCGTTAGGACTTGGAGAGAAGGTCCGACCAGGGCGGCCGGCGCCGCAGCTTCGCCAGCCGCCGCAGCAGCGGCGGCGGCGGCGGCGGCCGCAGCCCCGCCGCCGGTGGTACTGCCGAATGGACGGCCGCGCTTCGCCGGCGTAGAGCCGCCACTTCCTCCGGACTTGCTCGTCTGCTTCTGCATGGCTAGGGTTTCGGAGCTCTTCGCTTGCTCTTCGAGCCTTCGAGTGGGGAAGGAGAGGCCGACTGGCCGAGGGAGCAGAGCTGGGGCGGGGCCGCGGGGTTTGGACAGCCAGGCTGGTGTGGTGGGCCGTGGCCCACTGGGACGTAGGGAGTGAGCTCGTGGGCGGTCAGATGGGCTTCGGCCTGCTGTTAATGTGGGCCGTAGCACTATCCCTGTCACATGGCCATATGGGTCTCAATGACGACCCACGCACGGTGCACGCATGTTCGGTGGCGCTTCACGGCTTGAACGACGTTTAGGCAGCTCAGCAATTTGCAGCACGCCAGATAACGATGTTTAGGAGTATAATTTTTTGTTACAATTAATCGGCATCTATTTACTACATGTAGGAAGGAATCTACTGCAGGAAGACTTGTGCCTCATAAATTGATCTCCACAATTGTTTTCAAATTTCATACATGCGGGTGAGTCAACCTGGTGATACACTGACACACATGAATACATATTACAAACCGACGGCAATAGCCTAATCTGCCGGTCAGTTGAACTGTTGTCAAAACGTCACCTTTGACCTGCAAAATTTTGGCAACATCGAAGTGAGATTTGCTGCCAGATGAATCGAAGGACTTCCAATAAAATCTTGTAGAGTTTCCCAAAAAAGAAAAACTGCAGAGCGTCATTGGATGTTTCTTGTGGAAGAGAAAATGCAAGAAATATTTCAAACTATACAACCAGTGCCAATGAAAAGGGCGTATAACCAACCTGTGCTTGGAGAGCTAGACGCCTAGCTTCTTTTTTTTTTGGGTAGTGACAATATTAAGTATCATTGATGACATTTGGTGTCTAGATAACACATTAAGCAATGTATAATAGGCATCCTTTTGTTCAAAAATGATTAATATGTGCAGTTGCAGTAATGTATAATAAAGTGATGCCAAAGAATTGAAGGCGAAGTATATTAGTACCAATTTTCAATATTAAGACGGATATTCAGAGTTGTTCCAACTATCGTGGATTAAGCTGATGAGTCACACAATGAAGCTGTGGGAGAGGGTTATTGAGAATCGTTTAAGGAGGACAACAAGTGTTACTAGAAACCAATTTGGTTTTTGCCAGGAGTGTCAACCACAGAAGCAATCTTCTTGATAAGACAACTAGTCAACTAATAAAGAGGTATAGAGCGCAGAAGAAGGATTTACACATGATTTTCATTGATCTTGAGAAGACATATGACAAGATAACATGGAATGTCATGAGGTGGGCATTGAGAAATACAAAGTATGTAACCCTTATTAAGGATATGTACAACAATGTTATGACAAGTGTGCGGAGAAGTGACGGTGACACTAATGACTGCCCTATCAATATAGGGCTATATCAAGGGTCAGTCCTAATCCCTTGATTATTTATTTTGCTGATAGATGAGGTTACCAGGTACAAACAGGGAGACATCCCTTAGTGTATACTCTTCGCTGATAATATGGTGGTAGTTGATGAGAGTAGAGGTGGGGTTAATAGGAAATTGGGGTTGTAAAGACAAACTCTAGAATCGAAGGGGTTTACACTTAGTAGGACTAAAACCGAATATATGAGGTGCGATTTCAATTTGCTAGGCAAGAGGTGGGAGATGTTAACCTAGAAGGACAAGTAATACCCAATAAGGATACCTTTCATTATCTGATTATCTGGGATTGATGTTGCAGAGAAATGGTGATATTGATGAAAATATTATTTATAATATCAAAACATGGTGGATGAAATGATGATTGGCATCTGGAAGCCTTTGCAATAAGAAAGTGCCACGGAAGCTAAAAGTTAAGCTCTATAGGTTGGCGATGAGGCCGGCGATATTGTATGGTGCAGAATGTTGGCCTACCGTAAGACGTCATATCAAACAGTTAAGTGTAGCAGAGATGCGTATGTTACGATGGATTTATGGTCATACGAGAACGGATCGAGGTCATAATGAAGTTATATGTGATAGGGTTGGGGTGGTATCAATTAAAGAGAAGTTTGTCCGACATCGGTTGAGATGGTTCGGACATATTCAACGAAGGCTTTCATGAGCACGAGTGCATAATGGAATCCTTAAGCGTAGTGATAATGTAAGAAGATGTAAGAACCAACTTAACCTGATGTATGAGGCAATAAGAGGCTGCTGAATTTTTGGATTAATCTTTTACCTTTTGTTTTCATAGTCTGTAGATCTGCTAGATGGCGCATTGTTGGCCTCCCATGTGGGCAATTCCAAGGGGCCTTCAATCCCGTTAGATTTTTAAGTATCTGAAGTGAAAAAACAAAAGGGTCTGTCATCGAGTAATGTTTAAAAAAAATATCATTTTAAAAAAATAGTGACACTGTGACAGAAAGGGAAAAGTAAATCATTACATTATGCCTCTGAAAAGAATTGACACACATAATAAGTTTTTAATGTATTCTTGAGGAGATTGCTACAAGGCTTTTTTAATCCACTGTCATCAGAAGTTAATTTGCAGTTACCTTCTTCATCTCAGCTTTTGTCAGTGGATCACCGATCATAGTAGACATTCTACAAGCCCTTGAAGCCAACATAGCACGAACCCTTGAAGGGCAAACAGAGTCAGTTCTGTCAAGCTTGTAGCTACTAATTATTGAACAGTCACCTTGACTGTCAGCAAGCATGGATATCAGCTCTTTCACATCTAAATCAAAAGAACTTACAATAAATCCACATTCTGACACAAATAAAGTATTAATTTCAGACATGAGAATCAGGAATACCTTGAACACCGAAAGTGATATTTTTACTGAATGGCACAGCTTTCAAAAGATAACGATTACCAGGGGAAGAATGCACATCCTCTGCTAAGACAAAACCATTTTTCCTGAAATCAGGGAAAAAAAGAAACCATGTAAAGCAGCAAGCGCAAAACCATTCTGTTCTCAAAAGTGAGAAAAAAGTCATGTAATCCAGCAACAATTTGCTCAATGTTGTTACTGAAAATATACAGCATATTGATTTATAAGGTCTTAAAAAGCATGTTTCCAGATGGCATGTAGTAATCGTAAAACAGCGTTATTCATTGAGCAATCCAAAAATACCATGCTGGGGCAGTTGGAAAATTTATCATGCATGAATTGACACTTCTAAAAGTAAATAGAAACATCTTTTTTTTGTTTCAAGAAAAAATAAATGGCAGATGGATTGCATGAGCTACAAACACAGTTTTTCCACCAGAAAATAAAAATAATGCCATGCATGTTTGTTTCTCTTTGGCTTATATTCTTATCTCCGAATTGAAAAATCAAATGTGGCTTTTGTCGTTCGTTTTTTTTTTTTGGTCCAAAGGTGCGCCCCAGAGCCATAAAAGCATCTCGAACAAAGTGGACTGGACTTTCCAAGCCACCTCGGGAAGCTCTTAAAGTTCAGGGAGATAAGATAAAAGCAGGTGCTGTAATTTATATTAAGAACAAACAACATGCGATAAATAAATAGCATGGATTATAAATTAGAGATAAATTTGAACATGAAATACAAAGAATCTGTATATTATATTCCAAATTTTCAATAATGAATTGTTGAATTTTAAAATAACAGAAAATCTGATCATACAAGCCATTAGGCAACTGATAGTTTCTGCAGTTAAACTACATGTTAAACTATTTGATCCACCTGTTGAGCAGTCAGAATTGGGGAAGTAGGACCCAAAAAAAAGACTGATACCTGATAGTGCTCATGTGCATAGAAACAGTAACTTCTTCCTCTGGCGATAGTTCAAGTCTCAGTGGCCTGTCTTTGACTAAAATCAGAAACACCCCCACAGTATAAAAAGATGACAAATTGTATGGGTAAACCTATCATCTATAGGTATTGAGGATGTACAGAAATACCACATTGAAACAGTGGGTTTAGCTTACGCACTGAAGAAGAGGCTGAATGTTTAGAATTGTTGATTGTGAAAGGCTCTCAAAGTTGTACTTCTCGTCAGCAGCATGCTAATAACAAGAAAACAAATAATCAGTATACATTAGACATCTAGGGGTATGTATGATAAGTGTCACAATGTTACACTGAAATGCATGTATAGAGATACCTGATCTACAATAAACAGGTCCTGGCCCAACTTTCCAATGATAAAACCAAGATTAAACTGCCCAACAACCTGAAGATGCAATGGTTAGTGCTTGAAAGCAATTACATACAGCATTATTTTTTAATATTGCCATCTAATTTTAGAAGTATTGAGTATGCAGCATTCAAGAAAATAAATAAAGAGTTAAGTTTTAGAAAAAGAGGCCATACCATCATGAAACAATTACTTTTGGATAAAATTAATAGCCCATGTCTTGCGAGGTACTTGTGACAGTGAAACGACCTATGGCACTTGATAGGATGCTAGGGCTTGAACCGCAACAAAGCTACTATAAATCAACTGCCCTCAGGAGTCAGGACAACATATGGAAGAAAAACTATGTATGGTCACTCCAAAAGTACAAACTGTGTGCTAACATGTCCAAGTTCACAGATCATGATTTGCCAAACGTCACATTGGTTCCTCACAAGCAGTTAAAATCACAGGAGTTATTTAATTTTGGCAATTTTAAAAAGGAAAAGCGAAAGCAATCTTGCAAGGTAACTAGGCAAGGTCATAACCTAGATAGCAGGAGAAATTTCCTAAGTGAAGCCAGAATCCCGGACGTATTAAAGTAGAGGTTCACAAGGAATCTTGGATAAAAATGATAACATCAAAATATAAGTAATGTAAAGCACCTCCATATCTCCAAAATCATCTTTACTGAATAGCCTATCCAACTCATTGGTGGCTGCAGCTAAAGAATTTGATTTTCCATCGGGACCATCTGGTACATAAGTATTCAGTGTTGCAGCTTTATAACACCTATGTAAGGCCAATCAACCTAGTCAATTCAAAAGGCCAACTTCCTATGACAGCAAACTTGTTTATAGCAATAGCATAAGAGTTACCTTGTAGGTTTCCTAGGGCAATGTATATTGTGTG
Source organism: Raddia distichophylla (assembly GCA_005191435.1). NCBI lineage: Eukaryota > Viridiplantae > Streptophyta > Magnoliopsida > Poales > Poaceae > Raddia > Raddia distichophylla. The sequence continues at coordinate 863,037 of SPJY01001434.1, forward strand.
CATGTGATATCATTAAACCATGCTTTCTTCTTCTCCTAAGCTCTGAAATCGTAAATTGCATAACTGGGTAAGATATTGATGTAGAACATACTGCAGTGCCATTATCATGATCATGAGGACCAGATAAATGAATATTGGTCGGTTCCACTTCTAATTTTTTATTGGAAGCACCAAAACTGGGAAGGTGTTGATCATCCTGTTCATCCTGCAAGGATTGCAACACCTCATTATGCAACCAATCTCATGAAATGATGACATGTGAAGGAAAAAAATAGTCAGAACATGCCAAATCACAACATAGATAGTAAACTATTCCATAAAGAGTTGCGTAAAAAGCCGGAAGTGGATTGATGATGCCTAATAAACTCACAACACTTGAAAAATCCATGATAAGCTTTGTTAACATATCGGCCTTGTACATTTCAGCTTAGCGAAGCGTAGCGTTTCATTGTAGCAAAATTTGAGAGTTTTAAAAAGAGGTTTAAATATTTTAAAAAATAATTTAAAAATAGTTTTATAATCTTCAAGATTTATAATCTTCAAGAGGACTACTAAAAACCTGAGAAAAATCATTACAAATTATTACACCAAATAGGCTATATAAAAAAGATAAATTTTGCTACAGTGAAACGCTAAGCTAAAATGTACAAGGCCATAAGATGCTAGGCAAAGATAATTATAAAATATACCAGGAAACAATCAATTAAGGCCAAGTAAATTGTGTTTTTTAGGGAGGGCACACATATCATTGAAAGCAGGAATAAAATGCAAAATACATTCCAAAGCATCGACAGTAGTGCTCTAGTCTCCTCAAGAAATCCAATGGAATGAAATGCAGATCTTGCTGCAGATGTTCCGCCTTACCGCATCAGATTCTGTAATATGAACTTCAGATGAATCCGAGCGAAGCACTCTGGTACAATGAGACACAATATTAGGTGGTTCAGAATGCTCTGGTAAAACTTCTGTCCTCTCAGATACAAAAGACTGAGGAGAATAATGCCGCAAAGGGTTTATTTCCTGAGATGAATTGATCTCTGGAATGTTGGATAAACTTGATTTTAATGCAACTGGTGCATTTGCTTGTAAGCTTGTTTTTTTCGCTTGTTCCAAGCATGCCCCCCTTCTTAGCACTGGAACTTCAGAAATACAATTGCTACTGTCTTCATGCTTTCTCTTGTTTAGTGATACAAAGTTCATAAGAGAAGTTTGAATAGCACTTGAAGGGGAGGACTTTGCAGCAAGTACTGTTCTAGCATGATTAAATTCCACTGAATTATTTCTTGCTTCTCCATGCAATCTTTTTGGTTGTTCATACCGGAAGGCGGAGAACCAAGCAGATCTATCACCTTGAGTGGTTGGGGCCCTTGGGAAGGGGCTAACATCTCTGGAGGTAGCTCCAGTGATAGAATTTGTCTCTGAAGAAGACACCTTCTGACACACTGGTGAAACCTGGTCATCACTGTCTGTTTCATCTTTGTCATCGCCATTTTCAGGAATTGAAACATTCTCTTTTTCTATTAAATCTGTGTCTCCACTAGGCCTGTCAATGGCAGGATCCTCTTCCTTTCCAGGATCTTCAATGTGATTGATGGAGAAACTGCAGCGTTGAGGGCAGTAGCGATTTTCAATAGTTTCCCGTAAAGATAGCAAAATGGTACCCTCAGATGAGAAGAAAATTTTTCTCTTATCAGGTGCAACATTCACATCATAAGATGTGGTTGGAATACAGAAATTCAGTACAGCCACAGGATATTGTTTGGAATTTGAGCTTCTGTATAGCTCATTAACAAGTTTGGTGACCTTTGGCATGTCCACAGGTCTGCCATTTACATAGAAGAATTGCCGATCTCCTGAATTGCGACCGCTACCAGGTCCAGGCTTGGAAAGAAAACCTTCTACTTGGCAGCCTTCAGAGATGGTCACATTGAATGGCTCCAAGCATTTGAAAGTGTTCAGACCAAATACGGTAATGATATTGTCTTTCAGCAAATTGCTTCCTTGAGTTTTAAGCACCACCATTTTAGAATTTTTGCCGACGGTGTTTGTGCAAACTAATCTGACCCCTTTGGCAATCAAGGCATATGCCTAACATAGGATAAGACATGATAATTAGTAACAAGGATGATAAAACTTAGTGTTTATTACAAAGGAGCATGCCTAATCCAATCAATAGAAGAAGTATGATGAAAGAGAGATTGGATTCCAACACACAACGAGTTGACAGAATATTTGCAACCAAACATACAAAACACGATTTTTTTATAAAGTGAATAAGTGATATAAAAAATAATGTGCAGAACCCACATTCAGCAATGAGATCACTTTCCCGTACTCCTTCCGGATATTCCTACTGAACTCCTTGCTCCGAACAGGCAACGTGGAGAACAATTTCTCGATGGTCACGGTGGTCCCGACCTGCCGCGCGGCCTTCCTCTCGCTGATCACCACGCCGGAGTGCTCAAACTCCAAATGCGTCCCGACCGGCTCATCCTTGGCCCTCGTCTCAACCGTCAGCTTCCCCAGCGCGCAGAGCGAGCTCAGCGCCTCCCCGCGGAACCCGAAGGTGAACACGGAGTTGAGATCGGAGAAATTGCAAATCTTGGACGTGTGGTGCTTCAAAGCGAGCGCCTGAGCAGTTCGCGGGAGCATGAGTGCAGGAGCGGTAGTATGTAGCAGAAAGAAGGCGAGGAGAGAGAGAGAGAGGTTTCGATTTGGCTGCCTGGAAGTTGGCGGGGGAGATGCCGCTGCCGTTGTCGGCGACCTTGAACCACTCCTCGCCGTAGGCCTTGAGGCTGACCTCGACGGTGGTGGCGCCGGCGTCGAGGCTGTTCTCGACGAGCTCCTTGACGGCGGAGGCGAGGTCGAAGATGACCTGGCCGGAGCAAATCCGGTGCACCACCGACTTGCCGATCGGCCTTATCGCCGGCGATGAGTCGCCTCCCATTCTCCCCTAAACCCTACGACGCAGCGGGAGAGGGGGGGACGCGGGGTTCTCGGCTTCCCTCCCTTGTTCTTGGCCTCTCTCCAGACTCCTCTTCGCGGCGCGCTACATGGTCGCGGTGGGTCCCATGAGGACAAGAGGCCCAAAACCCCTCCCTGATTGGGCCTCGAGCCCTCGATATGGGCTTCACCTCGAGCGGACAGCGGAGCATGTCTCGGCCCAGCCATCTCGGTCGAGAAAAATGGCCTAGAAGCCGCTTGGTCTACCGGTCTGGATAGATCATAGAACCCGTGTATCCAGCGGTTCGTCTTGCCTTAAAAATTAAAAAAATATACGTTAATTTGGTCTCTCAATTTTTTTTCGAAGTCAAGATGAAAGTCGGCTGTCCATCAGACATAATGGACTCATCAGGGCAATCCACACAGTTAAAATTGGATAAACGGAGCAGCCCAGTTAGCGGCTAAGCACCGCCCGCAGTTTTCGCACAGGAAAAAGAAGCAATAAACATGCTGGGGCGTTTTCAGAGGCAAAAACAGCGGACATGCTCAATTATTCCAACCGCAGTACTAGCTACCACACAAACTAGTATGGTTATAGAGACGAACTTGTCTCACCTAACAATGCACTTCAAATCTTCAATTTATCAAAAGAAAAGTGACGCACAAAACAGAATGCCGTCAAACTTTGCTTCATACCGATGCACCAAATAAGAATCAGCAATAGAAAAATAAGTACATGGACTTGCTTTGTATCAATGCATAGAATTAGCGATCACCAAAAGCATGTTCGAAGTGGTTGAATTGAATGAATAAACTAATTTAGCTGAAGTTAGTTGTGTCTGATACTGAATGGATAAGCTAACTGAATGAATAAGTTTAAACCACTTTGAACATGCTGCAAATCTCTCAACAAAAATGATCATATTTTAGTGGTGATCTAGCATTCATTCCAAGGTTCTTCTCTCTTTATTTGCTTCTTCTTCGGTGGATCTTCCTCGCCATCCATATCCTCGATCATGGCTCTAGTGCCTGGGGAGGAGGTTTTGGCCAGACCCATGTGCGGAGAGACGGCGGCAGTGGTTGAGGCGGCGCGGTAGCTAGGAGGCCGTCGTGGTCGGACCTACGTGCAGGAACGAGGAGGTCATTGCCAAAGCGTGCAAGGAGAAGGTAGTCGTGGCCAGGGCACCATGTCAAGAGGAAGTTGTGCCACGCGGGGGAAGAAGGTGGCTACGGTGGGGCCCCGCGCCTTGAGGAGACCGTGCCGACGCATAGGGAGGCAGCAGCCATGGTGGCGAAAAAGGAGGCTGCAACGGACTCAGACTTCCCTCGACTAGAAAGTGGAAACCTAGAATTGGAATGAGTCGGCGGAATGATTTAGGCTGCACAAACCAAATGGCTCTACCATTTATAAAATGGATTGCACCGTGGGAGCCACGAACTATTTACAAAACTAATTGGGTCTTGCGGTGTCCGCATGGCACTTGCGCCCCTAGTTCAGAGTACCGATTTGATCCATGAGGTTCAAAACCAAGTAAGATTGTTTCATATGGTTTTCAAATAGTACCACTTTGGTGCTTTGATCAATTAAAACCGCCTTTACATGTGGTTTTTCCTAATGCCAATGCTACCTCATTTGGTTTTACGCATGTGGTGGAGTTGTTACTTAATGTTATACTGTCGAGACTTGATGGTGCAACAATAGGGCAAAACCATCCCTCCTTGATCCACACTCCCTTCATGCCTCCTCTTTCCCCACCCCACACTCCTTGATCTGCCCCCTTCCATGTTCTCTAATGGCTCTCCCACTGCCAAATCTCATGAGACTAGTCCCCTCCTCCTTCCTTACTGCCAACAACTCTCCCTCCTCTCATTTCTCCTCCAAATTTACTTTGTGCGCCTCCCCACCACCCGTGGTCAACAAGGCAATCGTCACCTTGCCGTTCCACCACCCATCCACCCGCCACCATACAGGCCCCACCAATCATAATCCCTGTTAGTCATGTATTGATACGCCCATCCTTCCACATTGCCCGAGTTGCCACCTCCTCGGGTGTAGACATAGAGAACCACTGCTAAAACCAAACCCTCACCACAGGGGAAGGGGCGATGTCGATGAGGTCGTCGATGGCTGAGGATGTGCGAGGAAGGTGGAGGTCAGAGATGCAAGAAAGGAGGAGGAAGGAGGTTGGAGGTTCTCCTATGTCAATTTCTCGAGGAACAATATCCCATTCCGTAGTTTTTTCTTAAACAAAAAATGGAAAAACCAATCCTCCCTTTTATAAAAAGAACAGCCTCATCTCACTTCTCCGACGATTTAGGTGGAAGCTTGCGATGAGTTTGACGGCGGAGGTTGTCGGCAATATCGTCGTCCCTCTCTACTCCGGCCTCATCTCTCTCCTCTTCGGCAATGTTGGTGGCTCGCGACGAAGTTGGCAAGGAAGGGATGCCGACGATGAGGCATTCATTCCTCGCCTTTTTTTGGCCTCCTTTCTTCTCTCCGGCGATGGGATCATGGCTCATGCAACAGCAGGCTACATCACGGAAGGTGAATAAAGCACTATTGCAGTGCAGGAACGCCGGCGACAAGCCGCAATGGCGTGTGCAAGGCTGGAGGGCATATGGGGCGGTGGCCAATGGTGGCATAGGAGGGATTGAGGGGGAAAATAAGGGCTTAGGCCAGAGGAAGAAGAAAGGTAGAAGTGTCATGTGCGTAAATAAGAGGAAATGCTGAAATGACAAAATAAATATGTGGCAAATGCTAGGAGTGGCATTTTAAAGTTTGCCACAAAAATGATGGCAAAATGGTGAGGCCGTATCTCGTAATGCCATTTTTCTCTTTTTAGGGGAGAATTGGATATTCATTTTCTTTTAATCTGCGACACAATTTTAGCTCTATGTTTTTATACTTATACTAAAGAAAGGACAAAGAACAAGTCGCTCAAAAAGAATAAACCTTGTGCGCCACTGCACTTAAGACTAACCCTATTGTGCATCATTTAGTGATCTCTCTCTTCTATGCCCTCATAATTGCTCGATTATTGCGTCGTGTCGTTGACAAAAACTTATCTTTTTGTTTAAGATATGAAAATATTGAATAAATCATTAAAAATAGTTATCAAGCATGCATCAAATTGAATATGCTTTTTTTGGAAATTAATTGTTTTATGTTAAAAGATTTATAAGTGTAAACTGAATATAAAAACTTTCATAAAAGGTATAAAAGTTTTGATATTTGATAAAACTGTGATTCTGAAGGATTTTTCTCGTATATACCAATCTTAAACAAATTAAATAAATTTTTGTTTGTAACACCTATGAAACAATGATTGAGAAACTATAATGTTGTAAGGGGGAAAGGTCAATAAGATCTAGAGACGGCCCATAAACAAATAATCCATTCATTGTTGTCTATGACTAGTGGCACCAGTGAATCTAAGGGCGTGTTTGGTTGCCTGCACGCAAGCTGGACAGGCTCACCGCGTGCAGGCAACATGTGTTTGGTTACCTGTGTGTCCTCCAGAGCCAGGCTTAATCGATGCAAAAACACTGTGCTAGCCAGGCTCGGGGCAAACGTGGGAATTGGCCGTTTCTGTGGATGCAGGCTTGCGTGCAGGCACACATGGGAGGAGTTGCATGCAGGCACATACTTCGATGCATTTCAATTCGTTTTTTTGTTATATCTTTTGATTAGTATATCTGATTACTAAACGATTTTAAAAATGGATTCATGACATTTTTTGAACAAAACTAGACCACACTTGCCATATACATTTGAAAAAAAAGTTATTTTTTATTTTTGATTATCTATTGTTTGTTTTAAAAAAATTTATTTTCGTTTTAACTTTGTAGAATTTCTAGATTTTTTAAAATTTGTTTGTCGTTCTCTTGAATTTATGTATCCAACTCTAACATGTATGGTCAACCAAACAACTTCTCTGCCCAACCTGGCTCAATAGGTGCAGGGTAACTAAACAACATCACTTGCATATACTCAATCAGGTTCATCTCAGCCTGACTGACTCGTACGGGCCAGGCTCAAATCGTTCGTGCAACCAAACAACCCCTAAGTTCAGAGATAATATTATCTTTAACTATTGTAGAAAAAGTCTATAAAATCTTAGAAACCAGGCGTCAGAGCCATCATATAGCATAAGAAATAAGACGCGGGAAATTTTTTTGGCTTTGCAGTGGTATATTTTTTTTTTGGCTCAACTTAAAACTGCTACAGCCAACCCATAATATAACCAATGATGACGGAAGGATGTTACAGTCAATCGGTCCACCAGATTCTTTGTTTAGTATTAGTTTTAGTTAAAAAAAAGTGACCACCTTTGAAAGGGAAAAATTGGTTGAATAATATACATGTAAATAGAAATTGGAAAAATATGCGGGAGTGAGCTGGAATGCCGGAAATATGCACGGCTTCCGCCACCCGGGACGGCTAGAGGCTGCTTCCGCCACCCCAGGTGGCTTCCGCCGTGCCAAACGGCTAAAGCCGCTGGTTTCGGCTAACTGGGGTGGCGGAAGCCACCTCCTGCCGCCATGTGGCATCGGTCGTCCCCTTGCGCGCGCGCCGGCGCTGTGCCGTGCTTCGCCCTCACTCCGAGGTGCAACGGCTTAATTAATTTCCCGCCCAATTTAGTTAAATAGCTTGGTATAGTTGCTTAAGTTGATAATGCATCATTTTATGTAAATCATAAATAGATAGCTGCACTAATATAGTTAGAAATATTATATTTACATTAATTATTAGCACAAAAATATAATATTGGGAAAGAATCAGAGAAACTAGATTAAACGAGATTGATAAAAAAAATTCCTAAAATTTGAACTAGTTGCGGACAACTCTGGTGTTCAGTATGTGCTATTATTTGACTTGTTTGTTCACTCAGTTGAATTAAGTAGAAAAACTAAAAATAAGTAAGCAATGCTAAAATTAGAAACGATGATTAGTTCTGTCAGAGCAAGTAAACGGTTTATGGTTTTAGAGAACTGAAGATTAAATAATAAAAATTCGGATTACATCATACAAGCAATGGCACGCGTGATGCATAAGACAATCTACCGTAGTAGTGCATCATATCTAAACCTACATGTCTTAGGAGATATAAAAACATAGTTGTCAATTGTCATATATGATAACCATACTACTGGGTGCAGCGGGGGTATTTGCCCTTCGGAAACGCACTAGGTCCTGCATCCCTAGCTCTAGCAGCCCTCTCGCGCTTTCTGACACGGTCTGCCTCACGCTCATTGAACTGGCGCTGTCGGTCAGCCTCGCGCTGTGCCTGAAACTTTTTTAATAAATTAAACGCAGGTTTAACAGATAATCGGAAAACATGAAATGACGTCGCACCAGCCGATATTGTTTTCCCGTGTGCAGCTGCTGACCCGGACAATAATTTGGCACGTACTTTAATAAATCAGCACGCAATTCAAGGGTATCCGAGGCGGGAATCGCGGCGCGCGTGGGAGGAGCCGAGGGCCGGGCGGAGCCAGGAGCGGGCGAGCCGCCACGTGGCGCAGGCGAGCTGGCTTCCGACGCGCGGGGTGGTGGAAGCGGAGTATTTGCCATGCCCGGTGGCGGAAAGTAGCTCATTTTTGTAAATCCCGTCATTTGCTGTATACTTTTACAATTTCTATTTTACATGTTAATTATTCAACCAATTTTCCCCTTTGAAAGTGGTATACAAAGACTAAATAAATTATTAATTTTTTAAAATTTGTTTGAGAAAATTCTATAAAATTTCAAAAAATATTTGAAAAACTACCGTGATGATCTATAAAAAAATAGGGAAAATCGTGAACCCAACGAAAACTAAAAGCAAAAATTCAAAGAGCGGGCGAAGAGAATGAGACCGCGGCGGCTCAGCCGGATACCGCTGCACGCCCCCCACCCTGTCACCCACCGGATCGTAGAAGCGGCGTTGTTCGAGCGAAGGACGGCAGGCGGGGCGGGAAGCGCAGCACAAATTCGCTACGACCGAAGCGTGCGCACGCACGCACAAACCGAAACGTCACGGCCAGCGCGGCAGCGCCGCGCCACCCGTGCACGGCTCGCTGCGGCTGGGGCCAGATGAACCCTCGTCGAGGTGCCGCAGCCTGACCGGGGTTTGACCTCCCGCCCGCCGGCCCAACGTGCCCCGCTTTCGCGGTGGGTTTTATTTTAATTTTTTTTTTCTCGTTTTGCACCTTCTCCTTGTGCCTTTTTCCGCGGCAACGCCCTCAGCACACAAAGCGCATTTGGGAGACGCTGCCCCCAGAAAGAAAAGAAAAGAAAAGTGAAAACAAATGACGTGTGCTGACTTCTCTGTCATCGCGCGGAAAGCAATTAGCAGCAACGCTAAGAGCATCCCCAGGAGACTCCCTGTCAGTGCCCTCTATCTTTACAGTAACGCGATTTTTGCCGCCCAGTGCACAGATTTCTCTCTTGCCTGCTCAATTCCCACCCAGCTCATTTCGAAAAAATTTGAAATAGAGGCTCATTTGAGGAGTCTCCTGGGGATGCTCTAAGCTACACCATAGACAAAAAAAATAAAAATTAGAGCAATACAAAAAGGCTGCTTATTTTGTTCACAGACACACAAATTGCTGAATCGAAAGTTTGGAATAGCTTGTTCGCTCGTGCGACTTCGAACTTAACTCTTCTTCGGACTCCGTTCTTTTCAAATTAATGTCATAGCTTGAAATTTGTTATTTCTTTCACAGGGGAACACTTTGTATTCATTTCTCTAATATTTTATGAGGTTTTTTCAAACACCCGGAAAAAAATATTTTTCAACCTTTCAAAGCATCTCTTTGAGAGCCCTCAATTCTTCATGTTACAATCTACAACAAATTTTCATCCCCAGAAGACAAATATGGAAGTGAATTGTGTCTTACATTGTTTCTAACTTTTAATGGTAAAAAACCCACAAATATGAAACTAACGATCTTGCCCTAACTTTAAATTCAAGGATTTTGGGAAGCTTATTTTAACTATGTAAAAGCCAAAGTGACTTCAATTAAACTACTGCTTAGAAATCCACCCTATATTAATCAATAATATTAATGGATGATATATCATCTCAACAGTATAGTTGCCTCATATAATGTTTAATGTGTTTTATGCGATGTTTTTAGTTTTTATGTGTATCTTGTTTTACAAGTGTTTCACGTTATGTTTCTTGAGTGTTTCATGTGTCTCATATAGTGTTTCACGTGAAACATGCATAGTGTTCCAATGGTATACTGTCCGCTAGTAGCCCTCTATATTAATATGCGGTTTTCATTTGTTATTATTGTTTATAACTTAGAAGTTCTTCCAACATCTTATACAATACATTACTCATGTTGATTAACTATTTTTTATTGCCATTAAATGATTACAATTTGAATTCACATGCTAATTAAAGAGATTTGGCCTTAAGATCATGCAAAATGCATGTGCTTCTAAAAAAATATATAAAGAGTGTTCAAGAATAAAGATTTACTTAAATTCGTACCTCGTTAGTGTTCATACATTTCCTTTTTAACTGCATTTGGGTTTGCATTTTTCTAAAAAAATATATAGAGAGAAAATGATTGAATAGGACATCACATCGGTGGCGGCAAGGCGGCGGCGGCCGGAGGGCTGATTGGGATTTTTTGTGGAGAGAGTGCTTTAAGATTTGTAACGACATGTGTCAACGATCAGATGAGGTTTTTCTTAATTTGAGAAGGACCTGGGATTCCAAATTTTCTTCCGTCGCCCACCGGATCTAGAAGCGGCGTTGTTCGAGCGAAGAACGGCAGGCTGGGCGGGAAGCGCAGCACAAATTCGCTACGACCGAGGCGTGCGCACGCACGCACAAACCCGAAACGTCACGGCCAGCGCCGCGCCACCCGTGCACGGCTCGCTGCGGCTGGTGCCAGATGAACCCTCGTGGAGCGGTGGAGGTGCAGCAGCCTGACCGGGGTTTGACCTCCCGCCCGCCGGCCCAACGTGCCCCGCTTTCGCCGTGGGTTTTTTTTTTCTCGTTTTGCACCTTCTCCTTGTGCCTTTTTCCGCGGCAACGCCCTCAGCCCCAGAAAGAAAAGAAAAGAAAAGAAAGTTGAAAACAAATGACGTGTGCTGACTTCTCTGTCATCGTGCGGAAAGCAATTAGCAGCAACGCTAAACTACACCATAGACAAAAAAAAAATAAAAATTAGAGAAATACAAAAAGGCTGCTTATTTTGTTCACAGACGCACAAATTGCTGAATTAAAAGTTTGGAATAGCTTGTTCGCTCGTGCGACTGCGAACTTAACTCTTCTTCGGACTCCGTTCTTTTTCAAATTAATGTCGTAGCTTGAAATTTGTTATTTCTTTCACAGGGGAACACTTTGTATTCATTTCTCTAATATTTTATTAGGTGTTTTCAAACACCCTGAAAAAAAAAATTTCAACCTTTCAAAGCATCACTTTGAGGCCTTGTTCTTTTCAGCATATCGTACCGTTGCGTATTACTGTAGCAAATTTGTTATTTTTATATAGCCTACATATTGTGGTAATTTGTAGTGATTTTTTTTCGTGACTTTTAGTAGTTCTTCCATATATTCTAAAACTATTTTTTAATTATTTTTTCATAATCTTTGGACCTCATTTCGAGAGCTCTTAAATTTGCTACAGTAATACGCCAACGCAGCGATACACTGAAAAGAACTAAGCCTGAGAGCCCTCAATTCTTCATGTTACAATCTACAACAAATTTTCATCCCCAAAAGACAAATATGGAAGTGAATTGTGTCTTACATTGTTTCTAACTTTTAATGGTTAAAAAACCCACAAATATGAAACTAACGATCTTGCCCTAACTTTAAATTCAAGGATTTTGGGAAGCTAATTTTAACTATGCAAAAGCCAAAGTGGCTTCAGTTAAACTACTGCTTAGAAATCCACCCTATATTAATCAATAATATTAATGGATGATATATCATCTCAACAGTATAGTTGTCTCATATAATGTTTAATGTGTTTTATGTGATGTTTTTAGTTTTTATGTGTATCTTGTTTTACGAGTGTTTCACGTTATGTTTCTTGAGTGTTTCACGTGAAACATGCATAGTGTTCCAACGGTATACTGTCCGCTAGTAACCCTCTATATTAATACGCGGTTTTCATTTGTTATTATTGTTTATAACTTAGAAGTTCTTCCAACATCTTATACAATACATTACTCATGTTGATTAACTATTTTTTATTGCCATTAAATGATTACATTTTAAATTCACATGCTAATTCATGAGATTTGGCCTTAAGACCATGCATAATGCATGTGCTTCTAAAAATATATATAAAGAGTGTTCAAGAATAAGGATTTACTTAAATTCGTACCTCGTTAGTGTTCATACATTTCCTTTTTAACTGCATTTGGGTTTGCATTTTTCTAAAAAAATATATAGAGAGAAAATGATTGAATAGGACATCACATATATTCTTACGAATTTTTACAAGATAATTATGAACGGATGAGTTTTTTACAAATATTTAACGATATGGATGGTTTTTTTACAAATATTTAGCGATACGGATGAATTATTTAAAATGTTTTTCACATATGTCCTCTACTTTAACTTTTCCAAGTGTGCTTCCATAAGCATTTTACGTCGTTACGTGTCCAAAACGGTCGTATGGATTTGTTCCCGTCGTAAACAGACGTAAAAACAAGACAATTTAAGATAAAATTTAAGGCAATTAGTTACTCTTTCTACGGCATCAAGAAATTAAACACGTGGTTAAAAAAAGAGAGAGGTAGGAGGAAAAAAAAGTGGCTCACATGTGAAAGGAATCCTAGGTCCTAGCAACGGTGGATACTAAACGAAATACGGAATTAACAAGGGCCAAATTGCCAAATAAAAAAGTAGTCTCCCTATATATAAGACGAGCCTGATGCAACTCTCTATTTGCAACCAGACCAGGGAAGGAACGCGGAAAAAAAAGAAGGTAAAGGAGGACACACAAATAAAGAAAAAAAAAAGGGAAAAAAATCGAGGGGGATTCGCACGAGAAGGCGAAGCAAGCAGATGGCGGAAGCACCGAGCAAGATCGAATCCATGAGGAAGTGGGTCGTCGAGCACAAGCTCCGAGCCGTAGGTAATCACCTCTTGATTCTTCCTGGGGATTTGATCTCCTTTTGCTCGGATCTAGACGTTTTCCGCTGGTTTTCTGATACGTCGATGCTACAAGGCGACAGCCAGAATCCCTGCGCGTTCTCGGCGATTATCTGTATCTTTGAGCTAAAAGCTTCGGCCTTTTTTTTTGCTATTAATCTAAAAAACATTGTGAGATTGTTTTGTTTCCCTCGATTGGCCTGTAATGTATTCTAATTTGTTGCGTAATTTTTTTTTGTGCGGCGGAAAGGTGGTCTATGGCTTAGTGGGATCACCGGCTCGATCGCATACAACTGGTCGCGTCCCAATATGAAGACCAGCGTCAAGCTCATCCACGCAAGGTTCGCGGCATTTCGTTTAATTTCACTGTTTTGAATTTATTCATTTTCTAGCTACAGATTAGTGCCATCCCAATAATAGTATCACAATGGAAGAGTGATTATGAACAGTGCAGTGACAAGATTGATTTTGAACACTGCCACAATAGAAGATTAGTTAACGAGTACTCTCAAAATGTTGGTTCCGGAAATAATCACAAATAACATATATTGATATTCTTGACTAGGCATACAACTGTTGTCTGAGAATCTCTGTAGGAGCTGGCCTGCATTCAGATCAGGCTCAAGCAAGTTATCCTGTACCCAGATATGCATTAAATTACTACAGACAATTTTCAGTTATGTGTTTGTAGGGAATTTCTATGATGGTTCACCTATTTTGGTTTGGCTAAAGTGTATAGTTTTGTTTAGCAACCATTGGTTATTTTGATATCTATTACACATTAGTAATTTAGGTTGTTGTCGTTGTTGTGTTTGTATGTTTCATGATGCACGGTTCTATTTTGGAACTGGAAGAGTACCATGCTTTCCATTAGATTTTAAAATGCAAGATTTGCATATACCTCTTTTCATGCGTGCATATGTATACACTTGCTAATACCATGGATGGCAGCACCACAACCTTGCTAAGTTGCTATGCATTGTCCAATTCCACATGAGAAGCAGCAAAATTTAGATACGTGCATTACAAAGTGTGGCATTTTGAAATATGTCCCTCCATATGTCAATGAAATGTGTATTTAAGATCCACATGTCATTGACACATCGAGTGGCATATTTTGAAACGCGAATTTTGGAGGGCACGCTTTAAGGTAATTGCAGGGCATGCCGTTAAATGCTCCATGTTTGGTTTGTATTCCCAACAGGGGCTGCCAATATGTGAGAATGTCTACCAAATTTGATGCATTGTTTGGCGCATTATCAAGATTTTGTCATGTGATAGACATTTGGCCAATCTAGTTCTTTTTTTTTTGTGTGCCAAACTGGAGTTGCCAAACTTATATTCCTGATTTGACATGCAAAGATCTGGCATGTTAATGGTGGTTGAAGTGGCATAGAAGTTGTTTGACGTCTGGAGAATATTATCTTCCTTAACTCTTCTGAGTTCTGATGGCAAGGTGTCATGTGCACGTGGGACCCAAGGGCATAGGGTAGACTGCACACGCGAGAGCAGTACCGCGTGCGGTATTGTAGCGGTGAATGGCATTCCGTGTGGCACTGTAGCTTGTGTGTCACTTCTGTTTGGTCATCTTATTAATCAAGCAAATAAAGAATAGGTTCTTATTTGTTCCTTCCGTGCCACACGTAGGCTGCTGCCGGCAAGATACCCTCGCCGGCGATTCCTCTCCCACCCCCCTAGATCTGATCATCACACGAGGTCAGAGTATTAGGTCACAATTTTTTGAAGTTGAATTGTGAACACATTCATGCTAGTGTTCAGCCTCCCACTTTTGAAGTATGCTAATACACTGAATACAACATGACTTTAACCTCAGCTAATTGTCAACACATTCACACATAGCACAGCTTTTTGTTGAATTCTGCTGATGCACAACATCGCTGTTTCATCCATTTTTCATTTTTGTTATTGAATTTGCGCCTTAAACGTGGGACTTATAGTCCACACCTTATTTCTAAGTGCAAATTTGACAAATTTAAAGATGGTATTGCGATAAGCCAATAACTTCTCCTAGCACAGTAACATCCATGTTTGGTTGATATATTGCCTATTTGCATGTAGGCTGTAACATTTTCATGTCCATGTAGACACTCCAGAATAGGCCCTGTTATACTTCCAGATTACTCTGCCTGAGTCAATTTGCTGAGTTGCAATGAATATCTAAAACTTTTTGAACTTGCAGGTTGCATGCGCAAGCTCTTACTCTGGCTGCCTTAGTTGGTTCTGGATTAGTAGAGTACTATGATCATAAGTATGGCTCATCTGGACCAAAGGTGGACAAATACACAAGCCAATACATGGCACACTCGCATAAAGATTGAGATCATGTTCAAAGCTGGATACTGGATTAATTTTAGGTTCTTTTCTGGGCGCCATGAACTGGTTCCTGTGATGGTTCCTTTCAATTCTCCTTTATTGCGAAATGATACTTGCCAGGGCATTCCTGACTGACTCTCGGGTGAGGTTGTAATCTAGAGATTGTCTGCAATACTAAACCTCATTGCATTTTGTAACATTGCTTGTTACAATCTTGGTATTGTTGTTATCACATTGAAAAGGAGAGAGTTCCTACCTTGCATTGCACTGAAGTATTTGGGGTTCCTGTGTTGCGTGTCTTCTGTTCCCTCTCCAATGCTGTAGCTCTAGCACTGAGGAATTTTGACCATTTAATCCCCTTTTTATATATTTTTTAGCCTGGGGAATAGAAATGGGGCCACAGTAATATATAAGTAGCTATTCTGCTTGCTGGTATGGTCCGATTAAAATAAAACCTTGTCAGGATTATTACATTAGTGCACCCCAGTACCATGCTAAGAATTGGAGGTTAGAGTCTATAAGATGGTTAAACCCAGTCAAGATAGGGAGCTGATCACTGCTTGTCAACACAGATCTTTTTTCCTCTACCATATGGATCCTGACAGTACGGGTGCCTTCTCTGCACTCCATGTGATGGAGCTGGCGCGGAGTCATGATCTCGTGAGATGAGGGGAATAAATTTGGGGGCGACTAGACAACGGGATCCCGTCGGGAGCCCACCCCGATGGGACCGCTCTTCCTCACTCGCGCGTCGCACCACCCTCGCTCTGCCTTTGCTCCGCACACACCCTCCGCCCCCTTCCTCCGCCCCGGCCGGCGGCATCCTCGCCGCCGGCCGCTCCGTCGTCCCAGCCTCCCGCCGCCGCCGCCGCCCACCCTAACTTGAGGGGGTGAGGGTCGGTCCCCCTTCCACCGCCGGCCGACCGCCTTCGCCCCCTCCCATGGCTTCGGCGGCGTCACCGCCGCCTCAGCCGCTGCCCCGACGAGCCCCCGGCGGCGAGCTCGACGGCGGCGGCGGCGAGGGCGACGGCGAGGGCGACGGCGTCGAGGGAGGCCTCCTCCTTCCTCCTCCCTCCTCCTCTTTCCTCCTCCCTCCTCCCTCTGCACAGCGCGCAAGGGGGCGATCCCATCCGGATCCCGTCCGGACGGGATCCCGTCCCCAGGAATTTCCCATAATTTTTTAGATGCTTGGCTAACAACTACGAATGTGACTGTAAGACTAGCAATCACTAAACCACGAGGACAAGTGGTAGCGATCAAACTAAAACATGATGGGCTTGACCACAAAAGTCGGTTCTGGCAAATAACCGAAGAACGAGCGAGAACCTAGGATAAACAATATATATTACGAATATATACAAAGAAGAATATGAACTGGGGTTTCGAAAACTCGCCTCACACGCCTGAAACCTGGGTGTGCATGAGCTTTGGACCTAAAAAAGACAATGATGCGGCATCGCGTAGATTCTTTTCGCCTCTATGTTTTGATAATTCCTGATCCTTTCCATGGAATTTTACCGTAGAACATGAAGTGTCGTGATGAGAACATCACTGACGAGCTTCCTCATGCAGTAGCAAAGCGACAAGATGGCGTGAATCCTCATGCCATGCCATTCAAGCCTTCATCAAAGAAAGTTCAGCAAGTTAGTTCGAAGAATCAAGAAGTCCTTGCCGAGTCCGGTTCGGTCATCCAGGACCAGCGCATCTTTAAATGGACGCTCAGATCATATACGATGTTCAAATGAGGCAAATAAGAACTCTACGGAAAACTTACGAGATAAGCTTTCCAACTAATCTAGCCACGCCTCCAAATTTCATCCGAGTCAACGGGAATCACGAAAACAAGTTGACGGAACGAAACTTCCCGACGCTGCGTCGGCGTATTTTCGGGCCCAAGACCTGTATGCCCCTAGGTTTAGAGTTTAGCGTGTGTGGGCACCTGTTTGGGCGCCGCCCCTCCTATGGCTGTCGCCCTATAAAAGTCCTCTGCCGTGCTTCGTTTTAGTTGAGTTTTGTTTAATTGATTTTGTCACGGTTGTGTGAGATTTCGTCTTGTTCTTGTGTCAGTTAGACCAATAGGACCAAGTTTCTGAACTCTAGTTAATCTTAATCTACATTTGTAATTGTGATTGCTTATCTTGTGTTCTTGCTCGTTCTTCGATTGTTTGCAGGAACCGTCCTTCGTGAACAGGTTGATCGCGCTTTTCTTTCGGTCGATAACACTCGTCGTGTTGGTTTAGCGATCACCGGAATTTTCAGTTCTTTGCGTGGTTGGAAGCCGGATTGTTTAGGTCTCTGTGACACCTATCGAATTATCCTCGTCGTCTCTCACCAGAAGATCGGGACTCGCGTCCGCGCCCATCATGTTGAAAAGGTTATCTCCCAAGATTTTTCGTGGAGTGGTGGAACGTCGAAAACGGAGCCCATATATGTTCTGGCGTCCGTTTGCAGGTGATTTGCTTTTGGATGCACAAATCTGACTCGGACGACTTGAACGTCCTCTCGGATTGAGCCCAATGGCCAAAGGCTTCATGGACCATAGTGTGTGCTTGTTAGATTCCTCGTTGGTGAAGGTTCGAACGGCTTCGTATGAGGGGAAAAAAAGCAATCCCATCGAATCAAGCTTTCATGAAACACCAAGCATTATCTAAAACCCTAGCACTCAAGCTCACCCAAACCTTAATTCTTATGGCTCTCACTCAAGTGACTCAACAGATACTTAAGGAGTGCAACAACCACCTACTAGCATTTAAATAGGAGCTCCCGAAAAACTGGTCATTGGGTGCAAGTGCAGCACGCGCCGAATAGTTTGGCATACCGGTTGAACCGATCCAACCACAAGTGCACCCCACGCGCGCGAGCAGTCTAGCGTGCGGAACGGTTCGGTAGCCTGTCCGACCGCAATGACCCAACAAAGCACCCACTCACTTGTCAGAACACAACGCACTGGACACAACCTCGGATGGTCCAATGCATTGTCTGGCAACAACTAGTGGCAATGCACCCCGCTGAACCAAAGTCCAAAGAAGCACCACGCGAGGCACCACACGCCGGACGTCGCAATGAACGGTCCAGCACCCGTCCAACATACATGACACAACTGGCACCCACTGGACACACAATTAGATAGCACCTGCACAACACAACACACGTCGAACACGGTGCCGAATAGTCGGGCCAGACTGTCCGATGCCAACAACATGGCTCGGCCACCACTGGACCCTAGTCAGGGCCTTAGGGAGCACCGAAAACACTCCACGACACTGACCCATGCCTGGATAGTTCGACAGATCCTCCGACAACCACGATACAGCCGATTAGCGCGCGCACACAACCTAGACCCTAGAGACAAACTCAACCTAGTATTTCACTGGAAAATGGATATGAAGATACCGATGGTACTCCAACTCCCAAGCTTAAGCCGACAAAGAAAAAAAAACTTACAACAGTCTAAATGGACCCATCTCGTCGCCCGAGTCCAAACTACACCTTCCTTAGCCTTGATACCATCCAAATAACACAACTTGCAAGGTCACCTATCATCACCACCAAACCAATAATTCACAAAGAAAATCATGGAGAGGGTCTTAGAACCTCACACAGACGTTCAGCTCGCTCCAGAATTGTTGATTCGATCCAGAATTTCCTATTTGGTTCAGAGATCAAAATGAGAGAAATTATTGCTTCAAATAAAACAGAGAGCAAATAAATTCAGAATCAGAGAGGTATCTCATTTCTTCAAATCATCGGGTCATGGAATTTAGTAGCCCATTAGCCACTTCGATTCTTCTCATTTCCTATTTCTAGGTTTTTTCATGCGCCATTATGGTGCAAAACGTGAGAGAATATAACGCTTGCTGTAGATTGTGCTGATAAACGCACAGTCGCACAGAACAGAGTTTTCCGTAAATATATATATTGGCCCTAGTTAAACACACACAAGTCACCACTAATGCAACCATACCAGTGGCAGAACATGTGAATAACTTCTGAATATTTACGCCTCCAAATACTATATATACAGAATCTCCAGAAAACCTAGAAATCTTGTATTCAGATTGAACCCCAAGAAGAATTTATGGACCTCGTCTTACACACAGGGATGACAACATGAGCTTATAAACTAGTGACACCGTGTAGCTGAGCAACAGAGCAGAGGACATGGCCTACAATACATCGTTCAGAGGTGCTTAGAATACAGAACCAGAACGAGGTAAAATTACAAATCCATGAGATTTTCTCTGACTCTACACTTGCCATATAGCTTCCTAGCTATGCCTCGGTTGCTGCGAGTTAGCTCTTGATTCTAACTTTCTCACAGTACGATTGATTGAAGCTTGCTTCTGGCGACGACTGTAGCTCTCTCTTTTGCTGCACAAAAAAAAAGGTTGAGATTTCAAAGAAAAAAATACCGTATGCAAAGGTTCAAACTTCAGTCGTGGGCCAGTGGCTATCAGTTTATAATTTACGCAGAAGAACAGAATGGTAAGTTATAACAGAAAATTTAGATTACACAAATACATCTATTTTTTGCCTGCGGTTTAATCCTCTCCATAAACCACTTAAACCAACATGCTTTTTTCCTCCAAAAAGGCATAAAATAACTTTATTTGCAGAAACCTTAACATAATTGATGAAAAGAGGTGAGGAAAATATGAAAGATAAAAACACCTGATGAAAATTAGCCCAGCTGTGAGAACCATCCCTCCAATTGCCCATGAAACCCTTTCACTGACAGGCATTTCCCTCACCCATCTGTGAAAATCTTCAAGATCCCAAGAGGTCAGAACGCTCAATGCTGTATGATCTTTTGAAGATGTCCATGAATCAGAGATGGAATCAAAACTTGCTTTCCCACCATAGCAGAAAGTGTCATCAACTCCACCTGAACTGGTCTCCAAAACTTGCACAGAAAAACCAGCAAGGTGACATAGCTCTGTGCCATTAGAAACCCATTTATGTGCTTTGCCACAAAGAATGTCACCTAAACCACAAGGTGATAACGCCTGACAAAGCAGCAAGACAACAAGGGAGCATGTCAGAATCAAACTGTGAACTCATGCGCAACCAAAAAGATAAATGAAACCATGAAGTCATATGCAACAAAAAAGATCAATGGAACTATGAGCACATATGCAATAGAAAGGATCACAAGAAACTCTTAGCTACTAAGGATTCTATAAGCACAAGAAAGAAGGAATGTACATGACTAATAGTTGTTCAGAACATACAGAAAGAATCAACATAGGTATGAATACAGCAAGCTTAATACCGCGACTGCAGTTGTCCATTTGCAATACCACAAGATTAGCACACTGACTGTTCGAATTAGACATGACTTCACCACAGGGATTTTACCTGTGTTTTCATATCAACAGAGAAGTACGCCTCTGAACAAGCGTCAAAAACCATGTTGCAAAATGATGCACATATGACCGGAGGTCCAGGCCTGACACCCACTCTTGGATCACAAATGGAGCACTCGAGCAATTCCCACAAATGGAGGCATTCTTGATTGCCTTCACCAGTTGATGCAAGCTTTCTCACCGCGAGCAGTGCAGGGAATGTTTGTGTCACATCACAACATGTGTTCTGACGAAATACCCTACATAGTGCTAGATCTCTGCGCCCCTTTGTCACTCTTCCAGGACGTTTGCCTTCAGATGAGAAAGCAGGGAACCTTCCACCAGGTGAAATACATACTCCTTTTGGTTGTCCTGTGCGGAGAGAGATTTGAGAAGAAGAGAATATTACACATGAGATTATGGTCAAATGTCAGGACATGATTTTAATCATAAAAGCACAACTCGTCCCCTTTATGACTGTTTCCCAAGGATTGAACCACAAGAATTACAATCTTGCTATGCTATGCTACCTTAACAGGAAACATTCACGCACCTGTCACAGCTTCACAGGTATCTTGAGTCTATGATAATTGGCAAAAAGAATGATTCGGTTGAAAATACTGTTAAAAGCTGAAATTATGTAATAAACGAAGCTTACAGCAATAAAACATTAAGTTGGTATGGTCATAACAGATATTGCCAACCATCTTTGGTGGGAACTAATTAATTCACACAGTATAGATATTGAGTTCGAAAGTGCCCCAAAATTTACACTAGAAGTTTTGCTGTTCCTGCTTTATTAGTATTATGAATTATGAATTATTTCTTCTTATTAGAAAGCAGAGAATTGAGCGATCAAGGTTCGGTAAATAAGCAAGTAAGCCCTAAAAATGGTTCCAAAAAAACGTATGCCCTGGAATGCGAACAGATCAATACCCATTTTGATGCGACATCCATCCAACTAAAGATTTACCTCAATCCTAACTAAATCGACACATCCAGACGACTAGCACTATTTGCATACGCAACCATTCTAGTAACTAAGGATATAACACATCAAAATTCCAGCCAAATGCACCACGAATCGCTCAAAAAACACATAAAAGAGCCAAGGAAACAAGAACCATAGGAGATCACAAGAACGCGCAGGTAGTCCATTGTTCGTACCCGCTGACGCGATTGGCGAGGAGGAGAACAGCAGCAGCAGGAGCAGAAGGACGAAACTCGGGGTCGAACGCGGCGGCGGGGGCGAGCTCATCGGAGGCGACCTGCTCCCTGGCAGGGCCGCGGCCGGCGGGCATGCCGGCCGGCGTGCCGCGTCACGCGGCCGCGGATAGGTTCTCGAGCAAATCGATAGGCGCGGCATCGGCGTCGATGCGCTTTGCCGGCTTGCGTTGCGGTTGCGGCGTCCGAACCAGACCAAGTCAACAAAGCTACGGGGCCAGTGCAGCCGTTAGATCGGGCCTCGTGATTCGTGCGGAGTGATGACAGCACTCGTGGTGGTGGATCTGCTGCGGCCGGGCGCGGAGAAGTGAATGGGCCGCGCTCACAGAAAAAGGCCCGGCCTGGTTTCGCTTGCGAGTCTCGGAGGGCCGAAAGCGCAACGGTGGTCCGGTAGCACGAATTAGTACCACCTCGCCTACCGAGAGCGGCCGAGGCGGTGGAGGCATGTATAAAAGGAGGGGCATGGCCGCGTAGCAACTCATACCTTTCTCGGCCTTTTGGCTAAGATCAAGTGTAGTATCTGTTCTTATCAGTTTAATATCTGATACGTGGGCCATGCGCCCACTTCGATATTAAATTTATTTCTCGTGGGGGAGGGCCCGCCAAAGTAGCTTGCTACTTGGGCCCTCGAGTGTCGCCCAAGCGTTGCACTACTGCTTGGGCCTGGCGCACCCCAACCAAATCAGTATTTAATCTTTTTGCTACGTTAAGATTAAGTAATTAAACTGAATCATAATCATAATACAAATTGTATTTAACATAGTACTTCATTGTTCTAAGTCAACTCCAAACTTGTCATTACACTTTCAGATAAACTCAAAATATTAAAATCAAGCACATAAGAAATGGGTTAGAATAGATAGGTCAAAAGAACTTTTTTATAATTAAAATACAATTTTAGTAGGTCAAATATTTTGATGACCGTATAATGTCCGTTAAATTATTGTATCAATGTCCGTTAAATTATTTTAGAAGGAAATAATTATGTGGACAGTTAAATATAATCGTTGAACGATGAATTTCAGTTAGCGAACAGCCAGCGTGCCTTCATTATAGCAAATAGCTAGCAATTTTCAATTAGCAAACAGCTAGCAATGGCAATTGTACAATGGACTTCAATTAGTAGACACCTAGCACTCATTGAATCTTATATTCCGTTCTACACAAAATCAATTAGTAGACACCTAGCACTCATTGAAATCTTATATTTCTTTTCTACATAAAAAGGCAGTGAGGAAATTGTTATATCCCCTGAGCCAGTTTTGCTATGTAAAAGCGGTTTAATGGAATTGCCATTTAGCTATAAAAACCACCGAGAACTCCATTGGATCATGAGGTCTTTCTACGTATCCAAGTCATCTTCTCTTACTCATCACTTGGACCTGCTCATGGTAGCCCGACCCGATACCCGATCCGACCCAAAAAAATCCGACCTGACCCGGCCTGACCAGTGCACCGTGTCAGGTCGGGCCTCGATTTAAAGCCCGATTGTCGGGTCGGGATGGGTTTGGGCCAAAAAATTGCAAAATCAGTTGTGCGGGTTTTGGTTTTTGGATTGGGTTCGGGCTCGAATTTGTGACGCGATGCACCGGTCAGGTTTTTGGATTGGGTTCGGGCTCGAATTTTGGATCTGGTTTTTGGTTGGGTTTTAAAAAACCCGACCCGAACCTGCCTGAACCCGACAAATGATCAGGTCTACTCATCACCACCACCATATATTTTTATGTGCAAAATTATCTTAGAATTTTAGAGAAAAAAACTTGTAGCTTAATACAATACAAGTGGTTCATGCCACCGACATCAAAGTTTTCACCGGTAACAACATCTATAATGTCCAAAATACCCTCTCTTACATACCTTTACTCTCATTTTTGTTTCATCTCTTTCTTCTCAAATTGGTATCAATATCACATAATTTTGGCATTGGTGGTAGTGGAGCCCATGTGGGCTGCCCTTGGCTTTAGCTTATCCCTGTCTTGCCGGAAAAGTTCTTGATTGGGTAGGATTTTTGGATGCCATTGCTCTAGGTTTAGCTCCTTTTTAGCTCAACCATTTCTATAGAGCCTTCTAAATTCCCTCATATGTTTCCATTTTGAAAATGAATGTGTCAATTTTTCTTCTCATTTCCACCCTCCCATTTGATCATAAGCTCTTGGAGATTGGATTATGCATGTGGTATCATTCAACCTCATTCTGTGGGCTCAAAAGTGATTTCCTTGGTTTAAGACCTAGGGGGAGCCTAGATCATTTCTTTTGGGGTGATTGGGCTTTGATTTCACCCTGGCCCAAGCCGTTTATGGTCCAAGCCCAGGAGTTCTTGGCTAATTCATAGCCCGAGATGTTGCCCAACATGAGTGCTAGCTCGGTTGGTGCTCACAAGCTTTAGGTCCAGTTCTTTTCAGCTTAACGGCTTAACGACTTATATACGTTTTAAAAAGCTATATGCTTTGAGTTTTTAAAGTCTGTTTTTTCGCTGTTTTGGAGGTGGGTCCTAACACTTTAAAAAATAAGTTAAACGAAATGGATCCTAATCTCGAGACTATCTCGAGAAGCGCTTGAAATTCAGTCATTTCAGCTGCTCAGCCGTTAAGATCAGCTCAAAATAACATGGCTTTAGATATGTTAGGATTTGTGTACCAGTTGTATGTCATCGCCTGACCCATATTTATGTAAGTTTCTATGCAGGGTTTTGCTATCTACAGAATTAACGTGTTACCCAAGGTAACACTACATCAATGTGCAACGACTCAAGATCTCTTGGATATCAAGTTTGGCTCGCATTTAGCATGAACTACATCAACTCTAGGTCTATTAGCCAACACTTAGACACTATATGTACCCCCTATATTGATTCTTCTAACACAATATCAACACATCTCAACCAAACACAATAACACGTATACTTCGTAGTACGCCTCCCTACCAATCACAATTGTTGGCAAATCTGTCCTTGTCTTAGAAGCGCAACCAAGCACGGTCTTTCATCTTGACAACTTTCTAAGAGCCTTGATCGAGGTCCTTTCTATACTCATATCCCATATAAGTAAAGGAAGGTTGTACCAGGCTATTACTTTCTCTTGGAAGGGCCTAATTAAACTAGGGTAAAAAAAATATCGTCTCCTCTTGTTTATCTGCTATAGTCTGAACGTAAAGTTTGTGAAGGAAGGGTGTGATTCCCACAATAAACTTATATGGTCGGTCAAATTTTGGTTCCTTGCACCGACATAGGCCATCTGTTTCAAGCTGAGCACAATTAATAAACACTAGTAAATGTTGGTGCGTTGAAACAAAACTATAAAGGAAGAAAAGAAAAATATAAATTGCATCGGTATATAAAATTGTAGAGAGTGATTTGTAAGGTAAAACATGACAACTTCAATTAGAGGTCGTGATAAAAAATATCAAAAAGAAAAATATCTCATGCAATGCTAGTACGTTGTACATCATAACAAAACACTAATCAATACCATACATACAGTTAGAGATTACGACATTTAGCAACTAGATAGCATGACGCCTGTGTCGGTGCAATAAATACCAGGGTATAAAGAGCCTTGGGGAAACCGCGAGGGCCCCACACGTCAGGCGGGCGAACCAGGCCCCAGCGTGTGGGCGAGCCCCTCGGGAGCCAAGTGAGGGCCCCGCACGTCAGGTGGGCGAACCAGGTCCCAGCGTGTGGGCGAGCCCCTCGGGAGCCAAGCGAGGGCCCCGCACGTCAGGTGGGCGAACCAGGCCCCAGCGTGTGGGCGAGCCCCTCGGGAGCCAAGCGAGGGCCCCACACGTCAGGCGGGCGAACCAGGCCCCAGCGTGTGGGCGAGCCCCTCGGGAGCGAGGCGAGGGCCCCACGCGCCAGGCGGGTGCGTGGGCGAGCCCCCTCCGAAGACGAGGCGAGGGTCCCACACGTCAGGCGGGGCCCGCACGGCAGGGAACGTCCCGAAAGGAGTCTTCTGGTCGAAGGCTCCCCCTGCTGCGAAGGACGAGCGCATTTAATGCGATATCACGCGCGGATAGACAGCTGAGGACATGATTACCGCTACAGTGAACCCTGCCAGTCTGAGCGGCTGTCACTGTGGCGCAGAAGAATTGACCGACAGAGAGAAGGTTTGCTTGAGATGGACGCCCGCGTCAGGAGGAGCAGGCTGGGTCCCACCCGCAGCCTCACTGGTGTGACTGAGCGGGTCGGTGACCACTTGCGAAGCATGCGAGGGCAGCGCGGCGCGGTGCAGTAGCAGCACGTTTTCGTCTCTCCTGTCGTGTCTTGTTACTGTACCAAGGGTACTGTACTGCCTACCCCCTCGGTTCTCTCCGCCAGTTCAAAGTTTGTATAAAAGGAGCGGAGAGAGAAGGGAGAGGGGGTCGAAGCTTTCACAGCATACTGTAACCACATTCCATTCAACCACAACCAAAGAGCTAAGGCTCAGCAGGAGTAGGACTGTTACCCGCGAGGGGGTCCGAACCTGGGTAATCCCCGCGTGTTGCTCCTTGCTGCGTTCAGCGCTCAATCGAATCGAACTCGGCCGATAGGCTAGCAAGACAAGAAATCTGACCAGGGGTGTGATCCGCAGTGGTTGAGCGGTGAACACGCCGTCAGCCTGTTCGTTGGAAAAAAAATATATATGTGTACATAATTTTCATCAATAGAATAGAAGTACAAAGCCGAGTTTAGGTCGTGTTTGCGCTCGACACGTGGCTACCTTCTCCGCGCGCTGTGCCTCGCGGCCGTTTGATCGTGGGCGAGGATTAGATCCGACCGTCCGTTTACTCTTTACATATAAAACCATTTTTTCGCACAGTCCTAGGCAACGCGGGTGCTTTGTCCGGTTGGCTAGCTGAGCTAGCTTTCAGCCCGGAGACCATGTTTCGAATCTTGCGTGCGCCAGTATTTTTTGCTTATTTTTCCTTGTAGTCATTTGTTAAACGATACAAACGTTATGCATGAGGAAATGTACGGTTTGTATCCATGAGGAAACGTACGTAGCTCGCTGGCTTTCCTCAGCTGACTAAAGGGCGCAGGTTGTTGCTCTAGAGAGCGTCGTTCGACTTTTTTTTCCTTGTAGTCATTTGTTAAACGACTAGTTGAGATGGCGCGGCTGTGGCGCGCCGATTGAAGTAATGCTCGGAGAGCTGTGTTATGTGGCTGGCATATACGATAGTGCAAGGCACCATGAATTATGTGTGTGCGACTGCCTATTACGGTTGGGCCGGATGGCATACAGCAAGACGAGTCTGGTTTGGTGGCAAAAAAACGGAGCGAGCGGACGTATTGGGAAAGGGGGTTATTTGGCTCTTAACATCGTGATCACTGGTATGAGGAAATAAACAGTGCCAGCCTGGCAGCAACGCACTGGCAAGTATTATACATTGAGCCGAGTAGCAACGCACTGTCAAGTATTATACAGTGACAGGTTTTGCATTAACAAAATGAGGAGGTTCGTGCATTAGGCACCTGCCTTTGTGGCCAGCATAGTAGACCACGTTAGCATATAGATCAGGGCAGCCAACAGGCAATTATAGATATGAACAGAGTAAAGGAGAAGCTACGGTAAGTGAGCTGGGCAACATTGAGACAACAAAAGGAGCTTCGCACGATAGGAAGCACGCAAAAAGCGGCGATACGAAAAGGAGCGTGGACGCTAGTATAGCTTCCTCTTGATGGGCAGTGATGCGGTATTGCTTACAGAGCCTCCGGTCCTAGTAAAATGAATGCAAATACGTTGTGAGCATGTTTCTTACGAAGATATGGCTCGCTATGAACAGACTATAGTTTGGTACTCACGTTGCAGCAGGTGCATTATCTTTGGAAGACATCAGTTCACAGGTAAGATCTATTTGAGCGGCATCCTAGTAAAGACGGTCACACAACATGTTGCATTCAGTAGTGCGCTATGAAAGAAGAGGAGGTTTCGTTCATGATGAGGTACATTACCTGATCAGGTGGGGTGGCACAAAGCACGGGCTCATGGCTGCTTGTGTTAGTTGAAGAAGCTGTTGCTATTGGACGATGGGTCGGATAGAACAGGATCGATCTGGCGAGATGGGTTAGCGGATGGCATTAACACCTGCCTGCTGTCGATATCAGGAATAGCAACGCTAACGTTTGTAGATGCCGAGCCAGCCGAAGTTGTTATCTTAGCAAGAACAGAGTAAAGCCAATTATATATTGCAGGAAGGTAGTGTGCATGGTGCACTGTATTGCATCGGTATAAGAAAAACAGTGTTAGTGCTAATTATGTTGCTCATTCTGATGTTAAATTGAAACAATCACGTGAAAATACTGGGAAATGTAACTTCGAAAAAGGTAAGTGCTAATTATGTTGCTCATTCTGATATTGTTTAGAAATTGTCTCATAGATTGTCTGACGATTGCTGAAAGCCGGAAATTCCCTCACTACCTTGTTTCAGAGAGTGGATATCAAGTTTGAGAGCTCAACCATCACCCTGGATCAGGTAAAACTTGTGATCTTGTTAGTACCAATATCATTAATACATAGTTTTCCTATTATTCTGCTAAATGGAAAAACTGGCGTGTCAAGGCACGTTCTTTTACTTCACAAAATGCATATGAAACTACGCCAATCAGTAATCTTTTCAGTTGCAGAAACTTGAATTAGACCTTTAACTTTCATAATATATACCTGTTTAATGTTCGTGTTTAATGCATCCCAAAGAAACAATGTATTTACCAATTGTCACATTGGGATGTGTACGTGATGAATATCTTTCAGAAGAACTACGACCTACTCCTTGCCATATTCAACCCAGAATACTAAGAGAATACTAAGAGCATAGGAGAAGGGCAAGGTAGAGGAGCATCACTGTACGGTGAGGAGGCGAAGAGGAGGGGCAGCAGTGGGCCACGCGTTGGTCAGGGAGATAGCACCCTGCTCCTTCCCCTATCAATGAATCCGGGCCCCCGTTGATGGATCCGGGCTCGACGGACGCCGGCGGCGGCGGATCCGACCCGCACGGAGAAGAGCACGGGAGAAGATAACGGCAGCAATCAAAGGAGAGGAGGCCTGCAGGGGAAAGGACAGCAATGGAGGAGGAGGGAGGGGACGGCCGCGAGGGGCCTATGAACGAATCCGGGCCCCCGTCCACGGATCCGAGCACGACGGACCCCGGCAGCGCCGGATCCGACCTGCACGGAGGAGAGCACGGTGAGAAGACTATGACGGCGGCAATCAAAGGAGAAGAGGTCTGCAGGGGAACGAACAACGGCGGAGGAGGAAGGGGGGACGACAGCGTGGGGGTGGGCCGTCGGTGCCGTGGGGGAGGCGGCGAGGCAAGACGTGGAGGAGGGAACGATCGAGCGAGAGAGAGCCTTTCTGGGGGGAGGCAGCAGGGTGAGGCCGCGCCAGTGAGGGGCGGCTAGGGTTGCGAGAGGCAGAGAGTGGAGCCGGGAGTATGTAAGCGGATGGACCGTGGGCTAATTTACAAAAGTTTAGGGGCCTTTTTAGAAAAATGCTAGGACAAAGCTGGTGATCGACCACACAAAGCTAGTCGGACGGTCGAAGAAAATCGCGGTGACGTGCGTTGAGCGGAAGGAGTGGCGCCGAGCGCTCCCGAGCGCGCTGCGCGGCTAGACGCGCCACGTGACAGTGAGGGGGCACCTCCTTTCGGCTAATCCATGAGGAAACGTACGTAGCTCGCGGGCTAAAGGGCGCAGGTTGTTGCTCTAGAGGGCGTCGTTCGAACCCTAGCGTAGCCAGTTTTGATGAAGTTTTTTAACCCTTTAATATTTCGTTTTTTATACGTTGCAAAAAAAATTAAAATAAAAGTTTTCCAAAATTAAACCATGCATGCACAGAGAACATACATAAAATTTTTGATATTAATCAAAAAAATTTACATCAAAATTCACAAAAGTTAGCTCTTTCTTGATAAGAACATATTTCTTCTTGATTTTCCACTTCTCGGTTTTATTTATGTTAGGCCACAAAGGAACATTTAAATTAAAAGTTTTCGAACATATTTCTTCTCACTTAATGGCTGTATGATATAATCTTGACCCAAATGACGTCTGACGGTGTCCTGTAAATGGAGGAGAGGCTGGACTCACATGTAGAGGGATGAGTGTCAACGTGGCACCCGGGAAGGCATATAATTTTGCAATAATAAGTAAAAATAAATATATCTATCTATTGCAGGCAGCTGAGGGTAGCACGTGGGGTGGCTGAGTGATTTCTTCCACCAGACTTTTCGAAAGATAAGTCCTCATTAAATTCGTTTGTTATCTCAGGTTCACCATGTCATCGTTGTTATTGATTCCTCAAATTTAGATTACTTTTTTTTCTTCTAAAAATACATATTGCAGTTTCCTACCTGGCCCTTCCTACTCTGTTTTTCCTTTCTTTACAATTTTTTTGTAGTTCCTGTTAATTGTGTCCTTACGCTTTCAGTATATCTTTTCTAAGTAGCACAATGATTTTGAATTCAACATATTGAGTTGTTCATATCTTTGTCTGTTTGCTAAACTTAGCCATATCGACTTCATATCTTTGTTTATTGGTTGAAATAATCTAGCTTTACAGACTTTACTGTTCACATACACTGCATTGATAGTTGTAAAGATTTTCTACGTTTGCTCTTCACTAAACTTGGCGTCGGCGGGCCGTCTTCTTAACTAGTTAATTTAACAAGGCAATAGAATATTATCACAATCACATGCATTCATAATAAATCAATTTTCTAAGACATGTTTTTCTAAAAAAATAAATAAACAAAAAGACCAACCACATTCGTGGAGATGATAAAGTGAATAGCTCACATTTCTCCCAAAAGATGTTATGAGCTCTCACTTTAATTAATCTATAAGCCAATGCAGTTCCAACAAACCAACTAAACCTGCTCCATACATCACAATGTCATATGAAAATCTTGTTTTTCTAAACATAAATATATAGAGGGCTTGTGCCACTTTAAGATGGGTTGTCTTCTAGCTCGAGCGGTCTAACCTTGAACCCTCTTGATCCTGGACCTCACGGCATCCGTCCAACTTCTAGATGATCTATGTCGTGAAGGATAGCCCCCTCTGTTCAATGCAGATGGCAATGCAAGAAAGAAACTTATCCCCTAAACTAGACGAAGACCCTGCGCGTTGCGCGGGTGTAACAATGCACTGATGGCATTTATGTTTAGTTTTGCTTTGATTGCAAACTCAGGATACACTTTTGATTTTTAAAGAAATATATGACTTTAAGTAATTAAAAGCAAGTAATTATGGAATAATACTCAAAACTAAGGCACTCATGTTACTTTATATTAGAATGTTGATCTCTTAATCGGAATCGGCAATTAAATGTCTCTTAATAATCTTAGTTGGTTAGTTTATAAATGCATTAACCTTTGTAGGTTTAGTGTTCAACTTTATATTTTAAAACGACAAAATGGGCTAAGGTACTGAACTAAATCATTTTCTCCTAAATAGAAAACGTATAAACTAAACTAAATATAAGATAATTATAGAATAATGAAGGGAAGACCACGGCCACCATTAGCTCTAAGAAAATCAACACCGGAGAGATGATGTGTATACTTTATATATTGTCTACCATAACTAATTAAAAGCAAGTAGTTATGGAATAATACTCAAAACTAAGGCACTCATGTTACTTTATATTAGAATGTTGGTCTCTTAATCGGAATGGGCAATGAAATGTCTCTTAATAATCTTAGTTGGTTACAAAATCCCCCCATTAACCTTTGTAGGTTTAGTGTACAACTTTAT
>SPJY01001434.1:896024-1021467 GCA_005191435.1 Raddia distichophylla
AAATGACATATTTTAGTCTCGCCCTAGGGCCCTTAAAACATTAGGAACGGCCCTGCGCACGTGGCTGCACGTGACTAGCGCGGGAAATCTATATCTACGCGCCTTACACTCAGATCGTGCTGCGGCGTCGACGGTTCGTCGGCGCGCGGCCGAAGACGCGTGGCCGGTTAACTGAATGGCGGCGGTCAACGATCCAACGATCCTGAGCCATTGTTGCTCGAATAGGTGGTCCACGTTTAACGCGATTTGCTAACTTCTAAAATCTAAATGGGAAGAGTCAGAATCAGGTGTCGGTTTTCGTAAGGCCCCCGCGTCGTCCTCCCTGGGCGGCTTGGGCGGCGACCGCGCCCCTCTCGTCAAACCTCCTCCGCCAGTGCCTCGCCTGCTGCCGCCGCCGTCCACGGCGGCGGCGGCCCCCCTCTCGCTTCTCCTCCCTCCCTCCCCTTCTCCCTTTCTCTTCCTCCCTTCCTTTTCTGTAGGTGCGGCGTGCCCTCCGGCCTCGTCGGCGGCGCGGCGGCCGTTCCGGCGGCGCGGAGGTCGGATCCTCCTCCGCCGTGGCCGGATCCGGCGGGTGTGCGGCTGCTGGCGGCGGCGCGCGGGCGGCGCGGCCGTGCAGCGGCGTGGCGGCGCGGTCCCGGCTGTGCCGGGCCTTGGTCGGCGGCGTGGCGGCGCGGGCTTCGCCGGGGGTCGGCGGCCGACGTTGGCCGGCGCTGGTCGACGGCGATGGGGCCTTCCTCCTCCCTCGCCCCTCCCTGCTTGTCGACGCCCCCTGCCGGTGGCAAGGCAGATCTGGCGGCGGCCAGATCTGGTGGGTGGCGCGTCGTCGGTCTCGCCTCACCCCGTCAGCTTGGGCCTGGGCCCTGCTGGTTTGGTGGGCCTTCCTCGAGCTCCCCGTCGCCTCTTGGTCGCCGCCGTCGCTCCCTCGACGTCTTCTGCTCCGCCCTGCCCCGATGCCCTCCTCTCTCCCGAAGTGCGGTGGCTCAGGCCGTGTGCCCCCGGTCCTCCTCTCGGTCCCTTCCTCCGTCCGGGGGAGGATCCGCGGTCCGGTTGGGGAACGCCCCTTCTGTTCCCATCCCCGCCTTTCCGGCCCTCCCCCTCTGCCGGTGTGGTGGCGTCTGGGCTCGCTGCCCCCCTCGCCTCTCCCCTCTTCGGGAGGTGTTGGTCTGGGTCACGCTCGCCCCGGCAGCCGACAGGTGTTCCAGCTTGCTCGTGGGAGGTGCCCCTCGGCGTTGGTGGCGAGCCTAGTTCGTGAGTTCAGGGCGCGGGCCCTTGGTGTCTTCGGCGTTGCTGTGGTAGTCTTCAGTGTTTGGCTTTGGGGTTCTCGGGCTTGCGTCGTGGCGGGTGGCTCCGGTGTCCTCACCGGATCTGTTCGGAGATCCGCCGGCGTTGACTGCCCTTGCTGCTCTGCTTCCCTGTTGCCCTTCTTCGGGGGAGCGGTGGTGGCCTCGGGATCGGCTGTGCTTTCTCGGCGTTCCTGGCTTGGGTCCCCTGCAGTGTGGCTTTGGGAGCGGGTGCGTCGGGCGAAAGCCTTGCCTTTGCTTCGCGCTTGGCCGGCGATGGCGGCGCTTCAGCGTCGTTTCCCTCCCTGGAGGCATTGTCGTGGTCGCCACTGCGCTCCTGAAGCCCTTGGGCGAAAGCTCTACGTCGGCGGCGCATTTGTGTCGTTCCTTTGTTGAAGGCGACGTCTCTGCAGTTCGTTGGTCTTCGCCTCGGACTTTCTTTTGTTTGTCGTGTTGTCGTCGCGGGTGGCCTCAGGCCGTTGTACTCCTCCCCCTTCCCCTCTCTCTCTTGTAAATCTGTTTTCTCTCCTACTTTAATGAAATGGTAGAGCTCCTGCCCGTTAGCTCAAAAAAAAAAAGTTTGGGGGTAAGTGAGATCGGCTGCAAGTTCAAGGGGGAACAGTGTAATTTTCTCTTGAATTATCAAGTGTCCCTATCCGCGCCGGAACGAGACACTTGTCAAACTGACACGTCACCCCTTGCCGCCAGTGACGCGCGGGCCCCCAAATGCCAGAAGAAGACACCCCCGAGCTCTAGAACGTTCTGCACTCGCGCCCGCGCCCCGCCGCGCGAGTTCCACCACCTTTCAGAACCTTCCATCACCTTCCAGAACCCCCGCCCCCCACGCCCCCTATATAAGCCCCCACCCCGTCTCTTCTTCCCCGCATCAAAGCAACCCACGCAGATCGAAAAGAAGAAATCGAAATCCCCCAATCCACGAAGCGGGGAGCAGAGCGATCGAGGCCGATGGACGGCAGGATGTTCGGGCTGGAGACGCCGCTGATGACGGCGCTGCAGCACCTGCTCGACGTCCCGGACGGCGAGGCGGCGGGCGCGGGAGCCGGCGCCGGGGGAGACAAGGCGGTGGCGGCGGCGGCGGGCGGGCCGACGCGCGCCTACGTCCGCGACGCGCGCGCCATGGCCGCCACCCCGGCCGACGTCAAGGAGTTCCCGGGCGCGTACGCGTTCGTGGTGGACATGCCCGGGATCGGGTCGGGCGACATCAAGGTGCAGGTGGAGGACGAGCGGGTGCTGGTGATCACCGGCGAGCGCCGCCTCGAGGAGAAGGAGGACGCCAGGTACCTGCGGATGGAGCGCCGGATGGGCAAGTTCATGCGCAAGTTCGTGCTGCCGGAGAACGCCGACATGGACAAGATCGCCGCCGTGTGCCTTGACGGCGTGCTCACCGTCACCGTCGACAAGCTGCCCCCGCCGGAGCCCAAGAAGCCCAAGACCATCGAGGTCAAGGTCGCATGAGAAGAACGAGGTGCCGGATCGAATCTGAGCAGCCATTGAGTGGACGAGTTGTGATGAGAGCCGCGCAAGTAGCAGTAGTAGTATTGCAGTAGCATTGTCTCTACCGAGTGTTCGTCTCCCCTTCTACCGTTCTACTATCTGATGGCTTTGCATGAGAAAGCTGTCGTGGTTTCGTGTTTCTTAATGGAAGTTCGAGTGATCTACTGCTTGTCGGAATAAATCACTCACTCTCCTACGAAATATCAAATTTACGGTCAAATTTTGTTTTTGGATGTGCCCAACGAAATGAACACAAATCTTTTTTCAGTCCTCGAGCGAATTGGGGAGATATTTCATGTTTTTTACTGGAAACTTCCGAGTGTTATGCTGCTTGTCTGAATAAATCGCACTCTCAAATAGGAGAAAAATTGGTGAACCGAGAGAAATGCACTATCAATTTTTTTGGATATGCCCAGCGAAATGAAGACAAATCTTTTTTTCAGTCCTCGAGTGAATTAGTGAGAGATTTCGTGTTTATTAATGGAAACTTCCGAGTGCTATGCCGCTTGTCTGAACAAATCACACTCTCCTCAAATACGAGAAAAATTGGAGAACCGAGAGAAACAAATGTACGATCATTTTTTTTGGATTATATCCTGCGAAATGAAAAAATCTTTTTGAGTCCTCGAGTGAATTGGAGATTTTGATACAGGTTTCTTTAATAACGTGTATCTAGCGGTCAATAGGAATGGAACACTACTAGGCGGTCCAAATTTGATACAGGTTGTTCACATCTCCACCCATCTCCAGATTCCACAGTTCAAAAAGAAACCCAGCCTCAAATTCGTCTCTGCTTACGAGTAAGGACGTGTCATTGGGTGTCTAGATCCTTCTCTGATATCCTGTGAAGCACATTCGTTGACATGTATGGCGACACGCACCCCCGGACCTGCGTTGGCAAGTGGAACAAAAATCAAAATGGTAAAGACAAAATTATGGTCATGAAACAACATGTACGGTTGCAGTAAACTGAGTTGGGACAGGGAAAAAATTTCATGCTGAGGGCATGTTTGAATAGCAGGGCATTTTTCCATTTGGGAATTTAACTGAATTTCCTGCAAAATTTGCCAATCAGGCTCTGAACTACGTTCACGCACGCCAACAATACACCAACGGTGATGCTGCTTACTGGAATTTCTAAGTATCTATGCTAAAATTCACACACTGGACCATAAATGAAAGAAAAAAGAAACAGTCGACCTGTATGCCTGATTTGCGGCATTTGATTTGAACTATTTAAGGTCAAACATTACAGTTCTTGCTTATAGACAAAAATGGCATTCATTCTTTATCAAGTGACTGTTAAACTCAAAAAACTATTGCCACGATGTACAAATAAACAAACAATTGCCTGGCCAAAATGGTTACCTGAAGCAGAGATGTTGGTATCTCAATGAGTCGCTGCAGCAATAGATCAACACTTTGTAGACGTTGAAGAGGAACAGGAGTGATTACATATAACAAACCCTTATGTACATCGATGCTTCTGACAATACTTGGACAAGTAAATGCTATGTTCATAAACGCAGTTTACGCAAGCTCAAAAGTTAAATGTTGATAAATTAACTATGTATGTTATTCAACCATGAATATAACTTTTTGATACCATACAAAGAACAAACGTGACTGCTTTATCCCACTAATTGGTCTCGGCACAACTTCATGCTCTATTGATATAAGCATTGGCACAGAAGAATACTGGTAGGGCTCAAGATTTCAACAACCATTAATAAACTATAAACGACTCCTATTCCAAACAGATTGCTGGTTAGTGGTGACAAGAGTTGGCCATCTTGATCAGGTTCATATTGCCACAAAACTAAATGAGCAAACGAAAGAGCAACACCATGTCTGTGCATGCTTAATAATTTCCCAGAAAGTGACTGATTGGGGCTGATCACTTATGATAATCAGAAAAAAAAAAAAAATGCCCATATACATTGTTCCAAACAAAATTGCCTAAACAAAATAAACCAAGGGATTCAACGCGCTGCTCCAGATGTGTCGCTGTCACAGCGGATTTGAGAGACGCAACCATCTGCCAAATGAGAGACGCAGACGGCAACCATCCGCCAAATGCGTTCTTCCACTTTTCCATTTTCCATGCGATGCGACGGCCTGAATATCCATGCATGCGACGCTCACCTGTTTGCGGCGGTGCTCAGGCCCGTTCTCTAGTCTCTATATACAACAGCCCAAGTTGGTGCAACTTGGGTCGTCGTGACGGTCGTTCTTCTCGTTTGGCCTCCAGTCCGTGAGCCGAGCGATCTCTACTATTTTGTCACCACACCCAAGAGCCCTCAGCTGCCCCTTTATATATAGAACAGGTAACCCCTAATACCCATAATCCCTCAAGAAAACCAGCCTAATACCCATAATCCGTACTATTCCAGATTCTACGGGGAGATGCAAGCAACAAAACACAAGAAACAAGCAAGATTCTGCGTTTGTAGATGCAAATATCTGTAAATGCAGGTAACCAAACAGCCTATTAACTGAGCAAAAGGGCATAGGTCATTACATACTAGACTTGCCACCGAAGAAGTAACTTACATTAGAGGAAAAGGTTGGGTTTGTTTAGGAGCCTCTAAATTCCCTCAAGGGAATATGTCCATGTGACTTCATCCCCTAATCTGCCAAATGAGAGACGCAGACGGCAACCATCGTACGCATGCGGTGCTCAAGCCCGTTCTCTTACTGAAAAAAAAAACTGAAGGCCTGTTTGGCAACAAAGTTTTTTTGAAACCATGGTTTTTTAAAATCATGATTTGTGTTTTGCTATGACCACCATGAAAAAACATGGTTTTTCAAAACCATAATTTGCTATCACAAGTGAGAAAACTTTTGGTGTGGAGTGGAGTCTACAACTCAAAAAAAAAAACCATGGTTTTGTCAAAACCATGATTTTCAAAACAGAGTTTTTGGAATTGCTTTTCAAACACCTCATAGTCTAAAATACCATGGTTTTTACAAAACCATAGTTTTGCATAGAAATTATAAAATAACTCCACTCCCAAACAGGGCCTGACGGGCATGCACGGTGACATTCTAGCTCGAATGTGTGAAAAGAGTTTTCCATTTTCCTCCACGTCGACGTCACGAAGTTTTCCCCTTTGGAGCGTCCCACCGGCTAACGAATTTGGCTTCCCTGCTCCCTCCTCACATGTGTGCTGCTCTCCGGGCCCCACTTCCTTGCTTCTTCCCTTGCTCCCTCGATGCGAAGCTACCACGTCTCGGGAGCATGGGAGGGTGCAAGCCCGGGAGCAGGGAAGTCGCGCCCTTCCACTACAGGGACACGAATCTTTTTTTCCACATACTCGGTGACCGGCTCAGCCGTTGCGGTGCCCTCTCTGTATCTATATCTATAAATAGTACAATCCCGAGTTTTGGTCTCTCCTGCATGCCACACGTCATCGTCGATGTGCCACGTCGCTCCGTTCGTCCGCAGCCGTCCGATCGGGCGCGTCAGCCAGATCCGGTCGTCCAATAATTTTTTACGTATAAAACAATTTTTTTTCGTCCAAGCCTCAGCACCTCGGGCGCTTTGTCCGGTTGGTTAGTTGGGGCAGGCGAACTTCTGGGAGGCCGCAGTTTTTTTTTCGTGTGCATCGCCACCGACTGGAGACGTTCCCCGTCGCCCCCGTTTTTTAGGTTTTTTTTTTTCCGTGCGCGTCGCCACGGATTGGAAACGGATAGTACGTGGCGACTCCCGTGCGCGCGTCGCCACGGATTGGAAATGGATTGGCGACTCCCGTGGCGACTCCTGCCCAGCGCCCTCTCCCTCTCCCTCTCCATCCCGCACCATCTGCCCAGCGGCTCCCGTGCGCGCGTCGCGGCTAGTATATAAACAATAGCCGCGCGCGTAGCTTCCCTCAAGAAAACCAGCGTAAAGGTTTGCAGCCGCGCGCATAGCTTCCCTCAAGAAAACCAGCGTAATACCCAGTTGCTGCAGGGAGATGGCCGCCGCGTCGCTCAACGTCGACATTGGCGACGTCGTCGTTGACGCTTACCTGTTTGCGACGGCGCTGGGCGAGGGGGCCGACGCCGGCCACGCGGCGGAGGCGGCGACCTCGGTGCTCCCGCGGGCGCTTGCCGTCATCGGCTTCCTCACCAGCGGCATGGGAGCCGCCACGGCCGTGTACAAGAAGCCGAGCGGTGTGTTCGCCGGCCACGAGCTCGCCTACTACATCGGGCTCGGTGGCGTCTTCGTCGCCGGCGTGGCGGATGTGTGGGCTGCGCTATGGGTTGCTGGCGACGTCAGCGCACGCCGCCACGCGGGGAAGGTGATCCTGTGCGCCGCATCCATCCCGCTCCTCCTCGCCGTCGGCCTCGGTGGCTACGCCCCCCAGCTCAAGTGATATCGTTGCCGGTGGGCGGCCGGAGAGCACGACGGTGGATGTGGGTGGCAGCTATACGTGTTGTCTTTCTGCGTGTTGTAGGTGCCCTAAGCACATATGCTTATTGCTGGCTTTCTGCTTGAGTATATATGCATGCGCGTGTGCGTGGTACGTCCGTTTGTTGGTATTGTATTGTTTGATGATTTTGATCATGTTTAATTCCAATCACCTGATTATTATGGTTGCTCCGTTTTCCAGTATGTCGCGGCTCCCATTCGCGCGTCTCACCGGTTGCTCCGTTTTCCAGTATGTCGCGGCTCCGTTCGCGCGTCTCACCGGTTGCTCCGTTTTTCAGTACGTGGCGGCTCCCGTGCGCGCGTCGCGAGGCTCCTTGCAGTCATCCCTCACACCGTTCCCCGCCTCCTCCCTCTCCCTCTCCAGCGTCCCCTCCCTCTCCCTCTCCATTCCGCACCTCCTTCTCCCAAGGCCACCCCCACCGGCCGCAGCAAGCGCGCCTCCTCCTCCCGAATGCCATGCCCTAGCTGCGAGTCCACCAACACCAAGTTCTGCTACTACAACATCTACAACATGGCGCAGCCGCGGCACTTGTACTCCTCGAACAACTCCTGCTCCGGCGTGCGCTGCTTGGGCTGCGGCGGAGAGGTTGAGGCGGGCGCAGTCGCCGTAGAGCGCCCTGGCGGCGGCGTCGAGGGCGGTGGAGACGGTGCCGAGCCAGAGGCGGGGCGCCGCGGTTGGGCTCGCGGATCTCCGCCACCCACTTGCCCCACGTCCGCTGCTGCACACCGCGGAACGGCCACAACTGCAGCTTAATCGGAGGGTTTATTAAATTAAACTAAACTATGTTTAGAGGTTTTAGATAACTTAAAAGGCAAGTTTTAAGTGCCACGTAGTAGTAGTCCAAGGCTGCTTGAGAGTTGAGAGAGCGAGGGCGCGCTGCGCATAGAGAAAGGGTTGCTTGGCGTAATTTCCCGCATAATTTCAACGCTCCAACGAAAGTAAACAGAGCTTCTTAAAAGCCTATAAAACATGACGCTTAGAGCGACATTTAGAACCTGTGCGGATTAGCGATTATGGATTATAGTTTGATTAAAAGCTGAAAAGAACACTCTATATGCCTTGGAATTTTTCATAAGAAAAACAGTTTGAAACGGTGTCTATATGCTTAATTACAAGCGAAATTCTGTAGTTCACCTTTTTATTCCTTAAAAAGATTCTTTAAGAATCTAGCATAATTCTTTTTCCTATTTAACAAATCTTTTTAAAGTTATCTTTGAATGCGAGGCCTTTTTATTCCTTAAAAAAAATAAACTTGTTCCTATATAATACTCTTCTCGGTTCATATATTTGCACAGCTCAAGCCATGGAAAATGCTCTGATCCCTTTTACTGAGCTATATTCATTCTTTGTTTTGGTTATCCCTCGGTTATATTTGTGGCCACATATGGTTGACTAAGCTCATGCATTGATCCCATTGAACATGAATTTATCTTGAATCACGACCTTTTGGCTCAACTTTACTCTAGTTTTGTCGAAGGAGCAACTCCCTTTTTTACCTTAAATTGGTCCAAATACTTAGAATTTCTGAGTTTTCGCTGAGGACTGGGCCCAATAACTGACGGTCTATGGTTGAGCGATATTGCCCACCATCATTTAGCTATTGCTTTTCTTTTTCTAATCGCTGGTCATATGTATATATAGGACCAACTAGGGTATTGGTCATGGACTTAAAAGATATTTTAAAGACTCATAAGGACATGTTTACATAATAAGGTTATAAGAGTATGAAATCCTAACAACGTCATGGCATGCTCAATTATATCTAAACCTATCTATGCTAGGCTCTACATTAATTAAGCCAAATCGGATTAATTATCTGCACATGTTGCCGACCAATGGCCATGCGCCACCTGTCCATGTGCATGCTGTTTCAGCCGCCGACGGGCTAGAATGTTTTTTCTTTTGAAAAAAAAACAGCTTCACAATCGCTCCACGACCGCGGAGCACAAACGCGCGGTGCTTCTAATCGTTCCTCGCATGCAACCGCTCGGCGTCCGTGTCTTTTAAAAACATCACCAGGCGTTGAGTTTAGAGGAGAAAGCAGAAGGTAAAAAAACGCTAAAGTCTGGAGAGACAGAAGGCTTGGGGGGGAGGAGACGAAAAAAAGCCAGACGCTAAAGCCTGGAGAGGAGAGTTGAAAGGCAGCTGAGACGCGGAGTGCAACGCCAGGGGACTTCTAGCCAGCACTAGCAGAGAGCGAGTGAAATTGACTTGAGTCTCTGTTTGTGCATGGTGTTTCACTGTAAAAGAGGTAAGAAGGTGAGATCATCGTTCTCAGATGCTTCTGCATACTTTCCTACATCATCCCTCTCCTTGCTCCATGCATAGCATTAATCTTCGTGCGCTTGATTGATCCGTTGATGAATCAAAGAGGTGTGAGGGTCAAAAGCATTAAAAAATCATAGCATTCATCCCCATGCACTTGATTGATCCGTCGATGAATCAAGGGGGTATGATAGTATGGGAAAAAATGACAATACGCCACTTTCAAGAGTGGGATTTATTATTTGCCATCCTCTGGATGTGCTACTTTAAAATGCCGCGCCTATATTAACACTGGTTACTTTACCATTTCGGCCTTGCAAGAAGAACTAATTATTTGTTCTATCTATCTTCCTTTCTCTTTTCCTTTTCCTTTCCTCTCTCATAGCAACCGAGGTGCCACTCTTAGTCATCTACCACCGTCGTTGGCATCCTAGCGCTCTCTATCTCTCCTTCTCCTCTTGGCCTTCCCCCGTACAAGTTGTCCTTTTCCATCCTCTCCTTACTCTGCCAATAGTTGTAGTTGTTGCCATAACCCTAGTCGCCGCCGGTGTTAAACTCTCCTCCATTT
This sequence comes from Raddia distichophylla, assembly GCA_005191435.1. Classification (NCBI taxonomy): domain Eukaryota; kingdom Viridiplantae; phylum Streptophyta; class Magnoliopsida; order Poales; family Poaceae; genus Raddia; species Raddia distichophylla. The sequence continues at coordinate 906,068 of SPJY01001434.1, forward strand.
CTAGCCACCACCACGCACAACTACTCTACTTTGGCTATATCCATCCGCTTTGACTTGGATCCGCTTTCCCGATGTTACATTATCAAGGTGGTGTTGCCTTAGGTTGGATCCGTACCTTGTCGCTGGTGGTCATGGCCACGAGATTGAAGAGGTTCGAGGAGCTTTCCGGTGGCCGTGGTCACGGGCTAGGGGAGCTCACTGATAATCATGGCCTAGGAGCTCAGCAGCGAGGAGGAAAGAATGATAGATGAAGTCAATAAGTAAGAAGGGAAAAGGTCATTTTGCGTGCCTAAGGCCCTGTTCTTCTCAGCTTATCTTATATGACTTATCTACTTATTTGACATATCTACTCATTTTACTTATCTCCTTGAGGTAGTCTCGAGAGTCCGATCCACTTCTTTCAACTTATGTTTTAGAGCTTTTAGACAAGTTTTTGAGGTATAAAAACCGGATTTAAAATATTTTTACATTTAAACAAAATAAGTAAATAGACAGATAAATTAAATAAGTCAGATAAGTTGACAAAAACGTACCCTAAATAAGGTGAAAAGATATTTTAAAAAATATCTTGAGAATAGCGAAATGATAAATCTCAATATCAAGAGTAGCACATGATCAATTTTATTGATGGCGGACCGGTAAAGTGGCCACAAGCACGATCTTCCATCTGAGCGACCTCCCCTCCCTAACCTTTCATCCCCTCACAAAACCTCCTTGGTACCCCTACTTTGTTCTGTTAGTTATATATGTTTTATCTGTAGTCCGATTTCTGTGATTTTTTATCAGTAATAGATGTTTAAGAATTTGTGTTAGCTACATGATCAAAATGAGAAGATTGGGATTCATCATAATATATGCTTTACATATCATATCTTTGTATTGTTGGCCTTTGTTTTGTTCTAATAAAATAGGTGTGAATGTGTGATCGTTGTTTTGTTTTGATACCATGCAAAGTAAAAAAAACTTTTGAACCGAGGAAGCAATATAAAATTCATTGGAAAGATTTGATTGTAGGTGCTTGAATGTTCCACTCCCATTCGTTTGGCCCTTTGTTGCTTCTTTATGTGTTTGGTTGGTTACAGGTTGATAGTTAATGTATTGGCTGTTTTTACTTCCTACATTCCCTCAGTGCAGGCAAAGTCAATAACTATAAATCACCGAGACCTGAGTTTTCACTGCTCCATGGGGATTTGAACTCGGGTGATGGGCTTCACAAACAAAGCATTCTCATCAATATTTTTAGTTGCTATTGTGAATTTATGATCCGAATTCCAATGCTGCAAAAGCATAAGGAAAAAAAATGTCAGCAGTACCAGTTGAAGGTATACCTGTACGAGTTAACTGCTCTTCTGTTTCATTTTCATCTGAATTGGAGTGTCCCAGCTTTGGATGCTGGTAGAAGCTCCATAATGTTGTTTCATCTGAATTAAATTTGTGCCATATTGATTTTTGCGGATCCATTGATGCTATTGATTGTTCCGCAAGTATGGGCCGTGCTTCGGGCCATGAGATGCAGAGGTGGCTTGATAGGGTAGTTTTCCCATTTTGTATGTCGTGGGTTGTGATTAAAATTTGGTCGTTTCTATCTAACATTATTTGATCTGTCGATCTAAACCATCAGATGATACGACTCTGTGGTGGATCATCGAGTCATCCAAACTTCAGCCTTAAGTGGATCATCCGCTTCCGCATAGATGCATTGCTCAATTTTTAGTTTTCAACCTTACTCTTTCATCCAAAACCTCAAATCTGAGTAAGTTTGTTGTTTGATTGGGTTGAAAATCCGCGATAAATTATAATTTAAAAATTCAGGAGCTCTTTTTGAGAGGCACAAAAGGAATATTTTTAAGATCTTTAAAAACAACCACTAAAAACCCCAATGTAATTACTACAAAGTGATACTCCGTATGGATTGTAAATAATAACAAATTTTTTGTGGTAGTTTTAATCTTCATTTAAGGTGAATGCCATGCCTTAGCCCCAACCTAGTAGCTCGGATTTTAAATTTTTTGAGCCCATTAGCTATAAAAACAAAATTGCGAGCCCATAATGGGGCCAACTATAGACGACTCTAAGTCCAACCCAATACAGGAGCAAGATTAGAAAAGCGTTCTCTAGTGATTGAAATTTTGCCTTATTTATTTGTCCACTAAAAATGAACTTTTACCGCAATATACATAAGCTTTGAGAAAAGCCAAAAAGGGACGGTTGAGATAAGATTTTGACGAAAACATGATTAAAGAATTTTTGTTAAAGAATTAAATAATTTAAGCGAGTGTATATTAATTGCACCCGTGAAGGGAAGGACCGACAAAGAACCCGACCAAAGGTACATGTTTTGTGTTCCATGGAGCATATTGGTAATTGGGCACCATCCGCACTATCGAGAAGCATTGCACCTTGGACGCACGCGCGGGGTAGCTCGGTCCAGCCGCAAGCCTCTCTGCGCTCCGCTGTCCTCCCTAACGCCATAACGCGAAGCCTTTTCCCTCACACGTCATTGCCCACTCTATCACCGGCCGACGACCTCTATATTTGCCACGCCCCTAGCTAACTTAATTCCCTCAAGAACGTCGCAGGCACGGTGGAGGTGGAGAAGGAGGCAGGGGCGAACCCACCACTAGAGCACCTTGGGCCTAGGTCTGAGGTAAATTTTTTTTGGCCCATTTACCATCAGTTAGGAGTATAGGGAAAAATACAATATAAATTAGAGATACCTAGGGGCTAGGGCCCAACTCCAGCCGGGCCACCTCAGTGCCTCATCACCCACTAGGTCAACTCGCGGTCTCCTCCCCTCCCACCGGCACAGCCGGCCCACATCCACCGGCCTCCTCCCCTCTCGACCTCCTCCCCAGATGGCCAGACCCAATCCCTGATCGGCTAATCCCCTCAAGCCTCCATGCCCCAGGCCCCAGCGGCCGCCGACTAGCGCCCTCCAAGCCCTGCGCGGCCGCGCCACGCTCCCGGGTGGGCCCCGTGCCCTCCAGCCTCGCGAGCTCGCGGCCTCGCCGCTGCGCCCTCCAAGCCTCCACGCACGGCTGCGCGCCTGCGCCCTTGCCTAGTCGCCGTCTCCCCGGCTCAGCGACTCCTCGGAGCCCGGAGGCCAGGGCGGCGGCTGGCGACCGAAGCTTGGAGGCCAGGTTGCCTGGGCCGTCCCCGTCTAGGCGTCCAGTTCAGAGCGGCGCGCGCCAACATCGTCAGTCCGTCTGGTCCATGCCTCCACGGCAAACGGCACTACCAAGTCACCAACATGTGATTTTACTATTTTTACTATTTTAGTCTTTTAGGGATTTAGTTGTTTAGACATTTAATGATTTATATATTTAGTCCTTTAGTGATTTAGGCATTTAGAAATTTAGTGATTTAGTGTGTTGTTGCATTTGTTTTTTATAGATATGACTTTGAGGAGATTCTATCAAGCGATAACTAATCCAGGTTAAGGGCAAGGCAGTGGGCAAGGGAAAGATAGTGTCCAAGGTAGTACAAATGCAGCCGCAACCAATGTGCAAGATGCACATGCTCCACAACCAAATGCAAGGAGAGAGTTCAATCCAAGTGACATAGTTGCTGATCCCGCTCTAAGGAATCAAGTTGAAGAATATCAAACCAATGTTCAAGACGAAGTGAGAAGGGTATATATTTTAAAAGGCCCTACTCGACCAACTAGGTTATATTATCCTCACACAATGTTTAGTATGAAGTCTAGGAGCTTTCAAGAAGAGTGGTACAAAAATTTTGATTGGTTGGAATATAGTGAGTCAAAGGATGCATGTTTTTGTTTCTATTGCTTTCTCTTTAAGCCATCGAGAAGGATTGACAAATTTGGGGTTGAGGTTTTCACAAAACAATGACTAGCATGCTAATCATTCTTTAAAGAAACTGCATCGTTCTTACTCCCGTTGGATAGATCTAGTATTGATCTATCTAATGAGAACAAGAACGAAATACTTGTATAAAAGAATGACTAGCATGGATGTCTTCTAGGTATGTGGAGCGGACAAACATTGCGAAACGAATGTAGTACTAGAGTTTACCATACTGTTGTCTTAGTTGTTCTCGCGAAAAAATTGTGATCTTTGAACGCGGAGTTTCCTCACAGCCAAGGAGTTCCTCGTCCGAGAAAATCCAACAAAAAGCGATCATGGTGCTTACCTTCTCCAACGAGCCGGGCACCACCAGCTACCCTGCCGGCAGTATCAGTATGGGCACGGGGCGACATTAGGTGCAACGGCTCGGCACAACAACCGGCAGGGCGGCGTGAGGTGGTGCTAGCGTGGTCACAACCACCGGCGCGCAGCACGCCCGTGCTGCTCAGCATGGCTCAGTGCGGCAACATGAGCGTGAGCCACCGGCGGTGAGAGGGAGGAAACCCGTCTTCCTGCTCTCCTTATGTCCCTCCCCTCGTCTTTCTTTCTTTCTTATTTTCTTGCTGTTGCGCTCTTTTTTCTTGTGTTTATGTTGTTTTAGTGCTAGTAGGGTTGGGTCCTTTGATCTACCAGATAATTGTTGTGGTGTCTTCCCTCAAATTAGTGGTGGGGATTTTGATCTCGCATCGACCGCGGACAAATTTAGTAGGCCTTTGGTGGTGGTTTTTCCGTCTTAGCAGGGCCAGTTTTCTTTTTTCAAGTCAAAGTTCTTACCGTAGAGGGGGGTGATGGTGACATGGCGTCAATTGTAACCTGGCAAGCATAGAAGGTGGTTGTCAATCTATTTTTGAAGCTATCCGGTATGTGGCAAATCCTCAGGTTTTCTTATTGAACTTGAGCATGTTGTTTATGACATATATCTTTGAATTTATTCTTGGAAGCGCGGTTGTCGAGTTATCCAGATATTGCGATAAAGATTCTTAGATGCAGATATGGTTTATTTGTTTCGTCCTCACAGTGGCTGATTTTTTTTTTCTATACAAATATAACTGGTCCATGCATAGAGTAGACTGGCAGCGGCACACGGCCACCGCATGCTTCCATTCCCTCCCAAAACCTCCTGCCCTCTAAACCGTCGCCACCGCCATGGCGTTGGCGGCCGCCGCCGGCCGGTGCCTCCTCCTCTCCCGCCCCTCCCCGCTCCGCCTCCGTGTCCTCCGCGCCGCGCTCTCCACCGCCGCCTCCCCTTCCCCCGCCGCCGCCCCCACGCCCCCTCCCCGCCACGAGCTGCTCCTCGAGCGCCTCCGCCTCCGCCACCTCAAGGACTCCCCCTCCGCTCCCGCGAGGCCGCCGAGGGAGAAGGCCAGGGGCGGGGAGCGGGGCTCGCAGCACCAGAGGAGGGCTGAGGCGGCGGAGAGCTTCGAGGAGCTCGGGCTCGGCGAGGCGGTGATGGCCGCGCTGCGGGAGATGGGCATCTCCAAGCCTACCGAGATCCAGTGCGTCGGCGTGCCTGCCGTGCTGGCTGGCACCAGCGTCGTGCTAGGCTCGCACACCGGCTCCGGGAAGACGCTCGCCTACCTGCTCCCTCTTGTACAGGTACCGAACTACTGGCAAGTGATGTTACATGTGTGTGCGCGTGTATTTTGCAGTACTGGCATCCAATTTTGCAAAGAACCGTAGAATACAGAGCAAACCTGTACTGTATGCCTGGTCATTTTAGTACATTTTCTGTACATTTTCTTCCATGGGAGACAGCGAGAGTAAAACAATGCCTGAACATGTTGCATGCTGAACGTATCGTGGGCTCATAGTTCAGGTGACATAACCATTCATAATTCAAAGAGAAAATTGCACTGTAGCTCCCAAAACTTGGAACAAATTGCACGAAATCTCCTAAACATTGAAATTGCTTTCTCAGCTCTCGGAACTTGTCTCTAGTTGCACCGTTAGTCATGGGCTGTTAGGAACCGTTAGAAATTCCTTTAAACGGTGATGTGGCGCCCATGTGGACGTTAAAAGTGCTGACATGGCGCTGACTAGGCCCCAAAAATCCCAAAAAATCAACAAAAACCTTAAAAAACTAGGAAAATTCATAAAAAACCAAAAATAATTCACAAAATTAATAAAAATCCAAAAAACATAAATTTTGTGAATTATTTTTTGTTTTTCCTGAATTATTTTTTGTGAATTTTCATGAATTTTTATGACAAACTGACTAATTGCCTTCCCGGTTTTGTACGTTCTGATCAGGCAAAATGAGTATTTTGTTTCACCATATCTGAATCTGAGAATATGCTGGACTAGTTATTGTGCGTGAATTAGGATATATCCTCTAACCAAAAGGTTCAGTAACCATGGCAGCTCTGTGAATTCTGTAGCTACTGCGTCGCGATGAAGCAATGTTAGGCATGTCAATGAAACCAAGGCGTCCAAGAGCAGTTATTCTCTGCACCACACCTTTAGGCTTTAAAGGAGTTTGCACCATGTGTTTTGTAAACAAACCTTTTATCTTTGATCTAACTGCAGGCAGTACAAAAGTTGATTGATGAGGAATTTGAAGGTATTGTGCATCTACGGACATTGTCTTTCCAAAAAAGGGTGGCAACTGCACGTCATGACTTCATCAAACTTTCTGGTTCAGAAAACAAACTTGAGGCTCTCCAGCAGGTTTATTTGAACTCTTGGCTGCCTCCCCTCCCATCCTCTTTGCGATTTTAACTGTGCATGTGAGTGTGTTTCCGTGTGGGCTAGATTTAAACTGAATTGATGTATGCAAATAAATTTATTTCGGTAAGTGATATCCTTTATTTGTTTATATATCCCGTTGTGGGTGTTGTTGAGGCTATCTTTGTGGTTGATATTTGAAAACTGTCAAATATATGAAGAATTAAACACACCATTGTATCTGGATTTTATCAGTGACATATTTCGTTAAAATGTACACCTTTGGGCTTTGGCTTCTTGGACAACTGGCCTGAATTAGTCAGTACTCAGTAGGGGCTATAGGGTTTAATCTCTTTTGTCATGCAACATAATGCTTTTGTGTTATAGCTCATGTAATATAAAATCGTGTGGTTCTTATCTGGATAAAAAAACTTAAGAAATGACCAAAATCAGAACCTGAAAAATATAATTTTAACAAGCTTCTTTCTAAACTACCCACCACAACCTTCTGTCTTCAATTTGTTTAGTTGTCAAAGGTTTTTCTTTGGGGTCAATCGGCATTGAACATTTGATGGCAATTCCTTGCTTCCCATTTTGCCAAACGTGTGATACTTAGGAATTTTATTTCTGCAGGTTCTGGAGCCAAGCTTAGCAAAGGGAAATAAAGTTATGGTATTTTGCAATACGTTGAATTCAAGTCGTGCAGTGGACCATTTTCTGACTGAAAATCAGATATCTACTGTCAACTACCATGGAGAGGTTCCTGCTGAAGAGAGGTTTGTCAATTTCTCAATGTGTCCCTGTTATCCAATATAATTTTGAACAAAGGGAGAGGAAAATCTTAGTATTAGGTGCCCCTGTTTAGCTTTCCACCATAGAGCGTTGCAATGGGTTGACCATGCTATTGCCGATGTTCAATTTCATAGTAATCATGGGCTTAAACTGTGTGGTTATATTTGTCTTGGTGTGTCCATGCTAGTTTTATCTATAATGAATTACCACATACATCATAGAACTATACAAGGCAGGAATTGGGGCAAACACTTAACATAATGCTGCTAAGGAAATTGCACTAGATATGTTACATTCACAACATCTGTCCAAGACCCAAAAATTGTTTCTGGGCTATATACCAAGTTTCAGTCTAACACTATTTGTTTAGGTATAACGCTTGGCTTATTGCATTTAATAATTATGATATATGAAGGTGGTATAAGGTTGCTATTCTTGCTGTTTTTTTGTTTTTTATTAACTGTAGAGTTAAGAACTTGAACAAGTTCTGGAATGAAGAGGGGGATTGCCCAACGTTGGTCGGCACTGATCTGGCAGCTAGAGGGCTGGACTTGGATGTTGACCATGTCATCATGTTTGACTTCCCATCAAACTCTAATGGATTACCCATCTGAATGAGAATAGTTAGACTATGATTTGCAAATTTAGAAAAGGAGATAGATGATTGCACATAATATAAAGCAATGGCTTGTAAATACTGTCGTATTTAGAACTGAATATTGTTCTGTAAAATGGTGGTATATATATCTTTGGATGTGAGGTGATGAGAGATGGTTAAAGAAAGACACGTTAATTTTTCCATGAGAGTGTTTTGCGGACAGTAATATTTAACCAGGTGGCGCCTGGGTAAGAAAGAAGCAATTTTTTTGCATACTTTTCTTTGATATATATTCTCATTATCAACTGCGATGCAGGGAAAGTTACAGGCCTAGTTGCAAAGAAAGATGTGGCTTTAGCAGCACGGATTGAAGAGGCCATGAAGAAAAATGAGAGCCTAGAAGCACTCACGACTAGTAATGTGAGAAGGGTATCAACGAGCCCACATCATGCGAGTACCTAAGGACTGACTTCAAAGTTGGTACAAGGTGCTGGTGCTCCTAGCGTAGCTAATCGGAAGGATAAGAGGGGAATCACACTGTCAAGGAAGTCAGCAAGGATTCCCAAGGACACATCATCAAGAAGGCGCTCATCAGCCAAGAGCCCAACTAAGGGGCCGTCCAAACCAAAATCAACAGTTGCTGGGAAGGCCAAGCCGGTGAGATCCATTAATAAGAGTAGCGTGAAGGTTGCAAAGAGTAGAGCGAAACCAGAGGGTCGAAAAGGGGATGCTTTGAACAAAATTGGAACCAAACTCAGTGTGGTTGGATTCAGAGGGCGCAGCTCAGGGAAATCAGTGCGGGCTTCGTAATGTCTCTTGAGATTTTTTTTGGATAGTGCAATTTGTAAATGTCATTTTCTCCCGTTGGCCCACAGCGGAGATCATACCACAACATCGAAAATAAATTTTTTTGTCCGAAGCCACATTTAATTTTCTTCAAAAAGGGAAAAAGCAGCACGTGGTTTATTATTCACAATTAGTGTGAAGTGTTTTGTTTATCATCACTATTGTTCTGGCCTGATAACATCAAATTTTAATATATACCATTTTTTATGTTCAATATATGGTATCAGGTATGGTATGTTCGTCACCTCCAAATTTGTTGTAAATTGTTGGCCATGCAACTGGTATAGTCCTATGGGTGACTGTGTGTTCGATTCATGACTTTACTGGCCGTGATAAAGGGCATTACTAAAATTATTGGTAAAACTGGTTGCGTCTGCACCAAGGTCATGTTTCTTTCAGCTTATTGGCTTATCTCGATTTTTTAAGTTTTTTTTGTTTTAAAAGTGAATCCTAAAATTTTTTTAAAAAGTCAAATGAAATGGATCCGAGAGTATTGCGAGAAGCTTTCAAAATTCAGTCATTCAACCGTTCGTTCAGATCGGCTCAAAAAAATAGAACCTAAAGCAGGACATTTGTTGTTTGCGTGGAAGCCAATTGACAACACAGCTCGGCACATCTCTACATTTGGCTAATCAATTGTCACGCGAAAGATTTGCCATGAATTTCCAAAATTTGGCTAAGAACAAAGTGGAGGCTACAAATCTTGAATGCATGATCAAAAATCGGTTGCTCACAAATCAAAAATTGCCGAGTTCGTTCAGGAAAGTACATGTCACATAGGCTCACAGCTTTTGAGCTGCCAACCGAGAATGTGTCGTCGTCCTGTTGGAATCTCCATTGAAAATGAGAAAAAAAAAAGAGTTTATTGTAGTCCCACAAAATGTTGTTCTCATCAATTTCCAGGTAAGAATATCTCCACCCCAAGATGGCAAGTACTAGTGCTCGCATTTGGCACTGGCACTCATCGTACCAGTGGACCACAGTCAAATCCGTATAAATTTCGCACATGTTTCCAGCGAAGAGGAACAGAAGAACTGGACATTGGAGAAGCTTCTACACCGGAGCCCCGAGAAAAATTAGAAAAGGAACAAAAAAAAAGCGCAACATTCAAATTTCAAGTGTCCCCATCCGCGCCAGAACGAGACACTTGTCAAACGACACGTCACCCCTTGCGGCCAATGACGCGCGGGCCCCCAAATGCCAGAAGAAGACCACCCCCGAGCTCTAGAACGTTCTGCACTCGCGCCCGCGCCCCGCCGCGCGAGTTCCACCACCTTTCAGAACCTTCCATCACCTTCCAGAACCCCCGCCCCCCACGCCCCCTATATAAGCCCCCACCCCGTCTCTTCTTCCCCGCATCAAAGCAACCCACGCAGATCGAAAAGAAGAAATCGAAATCCCCCAATCCACGAAGCGGGGAGCAGAGCGATCGAGGCCGATGGACGGCAGGATGTTCGGGCTGGAGACGCCGCTGATGACGGCGCTGCAGCACCTGCTCGACGTCCCGGACGGCGAGGCGGCGGGCGCCGGAGCCGGCGCCGGGGGAGACAAGGCGGTGGCGGCGGCGGCGGGCGGGCCGACGCGCGCCTACGTCCGCGACGCGCGCGCCATGGCCGCCACCCCGGCCGACGTCAAGGAGTTCCCGGGCGCGTACGCGTTCGTGGTGGACATGCCCGGGATCGGGTCGGGCGACATCAAGGTGCAGGTGGAGGACGAGCGGGTGCTGGTGATCACCGGCGAGCGCCGCCTCGAGGAGAAGGAGGACGCCAGGTACCTGCGGATGGAGCGCCGGATGGGCAAGTTCATGCGCAAGTTCGTGCTGCCGGAGAACGCTGACATGGACAAGATAGCCGCCGTGTTCCGCGACGGCGTGCTCACCGTCACCGTCGACAAGCTGCCCCCGCCGGAGCCCAAGAAGCCCAAGACCATCGAGGTCAAGGTCGCATGAGAAGAACGAGGGGCCGGATCAAAGTTGAGCAGCCACGCAAGTAGTAGCAGTATTGCAGTAACATTGTCTCTACCGAGTGTTCGTCTCCCCTTCTACCGTTCTTCTACTATCTGATGGCTTTGCATGAGAAAGCTGTGTCATGGACTCATGGTTTCGTGTTTCTTAATGGAAGTTCAAGTGATCTGCTGCTTGTCTGAATAAATCATAATCTCTCTTACGAAAATGGTGAACAGAGTATCAAATCTACGATCAAAATTTGTTTTTGGATGTGCCCAACGAAATGAACACAAATCTTTTTTCAGTCCTCGAGTGAATTGGGGAGAGATTTTATGTTTGTTACTGGAAACCTTCGACTGCTATGCTGCTTGTCTGAACTTGAGAATAAATCACACACTCAAATAGGAGAAAAATTGGTGAACCGAGAGACAAATGCACGATCAAATTTTTTTTGGATATGTCCAGCGAAATGAACACAAATATTTTTTTCAGTCCTCGAGTGAATTGGTGAGAGGTTTCGTGTTTATTAATGGAAACTTCCGAGTGCTATACTGCTATGCCGCTTGTCTGAACAAATCACACGCTTCTCAAATAGGAGAAAAAATTGGTGAACCGAAAGAAATAAATGTACAACCAATTTTTTGGATTATATCCAGCGAAATGAACACAAAATCTTTTTGAGTCCTCGAGTGAATTGGAGAGATTTTGATACAGGTTGTGTATCTAGCGGTCACTAGGAATGGAACACTACTAGGCGGTCCAAATTTGGAATGGATATGGCACTAGGTTGTTCCCGTCTCCAGATTCCACAGTTCAAAAAAAAAACAGCTTCGAATTCGCCTCTGCTTACGACGTGTCATTGGGCGTACAGATCCTTCTCTGATATCCTGTGAAGCACATTCGTTGACATGTATGGCGACACGCAACCCCGGACCTGCGTTGGCAGTGGAACAAAGATCAAAATGGTAAGACAAAATTATGGTCATGAAACATGTTCAGTTGCAGTAAACTGAGTTGAGACAGGGACAAAATTTCATGCTGAGGGCTTGTTTGAATAGCAGGGCATTTTTCCATTTGGGAATTTAACTGAATTTCCTGCAAAATCCTATGTGCCAATCAGGCTTTGAACTACGTTCACAAACGCCAACAATACACCAACGGTGATGCTGCTTACTAGAATTTCTAAGTATCTATGCTAAAATTCACACACTGGACCATAAATGAAAAAAAAAGGTCGACCTGTATGCCTGATTTGCGGCATTTGATTTGAACTATTTAAGGTCAAACATTACAGTTCTGGCATTCATTCTTTATCAAGTGACTGTTAAACTCAAAAAACTATTGCCACGGTGTATTAATAAACAAACAATTGCCTGGCCAAAATGGTTACCTGAAGCAGAGATGTTGGTATCTCAATGAGTCCCTGCAGCAATAGATCTACACTTTGTAGACGTTGAAGAGGAACAGGAGTGATTACATATAACAAACCCTTATGTACATCGATGCTTCTGACAATACCTGGACAAGTAAATGCTATGTTCATAGACACAGTTTACGCAAGCTCAAAAGTTAAAGTTGATAAATTAACTATGTATGTTATTCAACCATGAATATAACTTTTTGATACCATACAAAGAACAAATGTGACTGCTTTATCCAACTAATTGGTCTCCGCACAACTTCATGCTCTATTGATATGGGCATTGGCACAGAAGAATACTGGTAGGGCTCAAGATTTCAACAACCATTAAGAAGCCCAAGACCATCGAGGTCAAGGTCGCATGAGAAGATCGAGGTGCCGGATCGAAGCTGAGCAGCCAGTGAGTGGAAGTGGACGAGTTGTGATGAGAGCCGCGCAAGTAGTAGTATTATTGCAGTACCATTGTCTCTATCGAGTGTTCGTCTCCCCTTCTACCGTTCTTCTACTATCTGATGGCTTTGCATGAGAAAGCTGTGTCATGGTTTCGTGTTTCTTTATGGAAGTTCGAGTGATCTGCTGCTTGTCTGAATAAATCACAATCTCTTACGAAAATGGTGAACCGAGAATATCAAATTTACGATCTTGTTTTTGGATGTGCCCAAATGAAAAATCTTTTTTCAGTCCTCGAGCGAATTGGGGAGATATTTCATGTTTTCTACTGCAAACTTCCGAGTGCTATTGTCTGAATAAATCGCACTCAAATAGGAGAAAAATTGGTGAACAGAGAGACAAATGCACGATCAAATTTTTTTATATGTCCAGCGAAATGAACACAACTTTTTTTCAGTCCTTGAGTGAATTAGTGAGAGGTTTCGTGTTTATTAATGGAAACTTCCGAGTGCTATTCTGCTTGTCTGAACAAATCACACACTTCTCAAATAGGAGAAAAATTGGTGAACCGAGAGAAACAAATGTACGATCATTTTTTTTGGATTATGTCAAGCGAAATGAACACAAAATCTATTCGAGTCCTCGAGTGAATTGGAGAGATTTTGGTACAGGTTTCTTTAATAATGTGTATCTAGTGGTCACTAGGAATGGAACACTACTAGGCGGTCCAAATTTGCAATGGATATGGCACTACTCCATCCAGATTCCCCAGTTCAAAAAAAAAAAAACCAGCTTCGAATTCGTCTCTGCTTACGACGTGTCATTGGGCGTACAGATCCTTCTCTGATATCCTGTGAAGCACATTCGTTGACATGTATGGCGATACGCAACCCCGGACCTGCGTTGGCAGTGGAACAAAGATCAAAATGGTAAGACAAAATTATGGTCATGAAACAACATGTACAGTTGCAGTAAACTGAGTTGGGACAGGAGAAAAATTTCATGCTGAGGACATGTTTGAATAGCAGGGCATTTTTCCATTTGGGAATATAACTGAATTTCCTGCAAAATCCTATGTGCCAATTAGGCTCTGAACTACGTTCACGAACGCCAACAATACACCAACGGTGATGCTGCTTACTGGAATTACTAAGTATCTATGCTAAAATTCACACACTGAACCATAAATGAAAAAAAAAAAAGTCGACCTGTATGCCTGATTTGCGGCATTTGATTTGAACTATTTAAGGTCAAACATTACAGTTCTTGCTTATAGACAAAAATGGCATTCATTCTTTATCAAGTGACCATTAAACTCAAAAAACTATTGCCACGGTGTACTAATAAACAAACAATTGCCTGGCCAAAATGGTTACCTGAAGCAGAGATGTTGGTATCTCAATGAGTCCCTGCAGCAATAGATCAACACTTTGTAGACGTTGAAGAGGAACAGGAGTGATTACATATAACAAACCCTTATGTACATCGATGCTTCTGACAATACCTGGACAAGTAAATGCTATGTTCATAGACTATGTATGTTAAAGTTGATAAATTAACTATGTATGTTATTCAACCATGAATATAATTTTTTGATACCATACAAAGAACAAATGTGACTGCTTTATCCAACTAATTGGTCTCTGCACAACTTCATGCTCTATTGATTTAAGCATTGGCACAGAAGAGCAACACGATGTCTGTGCATGCTTAATAATTTCCCAGAAAGTGACTGATTGGGCTTGATCACTTATGATAATCAGAAGGAAAAAAAAAACATGCCCATATACATTGTTCCAAACAAATTTGCCTAAACTTACTAGATGTATTTTGATACAGCAAGCAAGCCGATTCTTGTCTTCAGAACACCATTTCACAGATTAAAGAGCTTGTAGGGTGTATAGTGCTTTTAAGAAAAAGGAATGAAAATGCAATGGCTGATTTGAATGTAAGCATAACAGGGAATGTCCGAAGCACAGAAATTGTTGCAACACAAAAGGCCATACGCGTATCAACGTATGCATGCCCCTCTGTGTGTGTGCGCGCGCACACACACGCGCGCTCACATAGAGAGAGGGGGGGGAGAGAAAGAGTACCAAGCCCAGCACACCAAGGGATTGAACGCGTTGCCTCAGATGTGTCGCTGTCACAGCTGATTGCCAAGCTAACTATGGTAGCGTTCAGACTACGCCATATCTCACTATGAGGCACCTGAAAAGAGAGTTCGAGTGATAAACATGAACGATGTTTCTCTCTGTTGCTCTCCAAGACTTGGATAAACCTAGAAATGCGTTCATGATTTACAATTATTTTTTACAATTCCGATCTAGTGATCTTCATTTATCATCAACAAAAGCTCTAGGATGGTTTTTTTTCCCTTCAGCATATAAATACTCCACATTGTCAACCATATCTTAGTCATGATCTTGTGCGGCCCAGTAACTCATAAGCCTGACAACAATATGGGCCAACATGTTATATAAGAAAACCAATACTCTTGGGTAATATGTCTTTTCTTTTGGGTCTTTATGCATTTCTATTCTTAAGATAGATATTAAGCAAACTTCTCAAACATTGTACTCGTATGCTTTATCAGAACTTATAATTCTGTGTATTACTGCTGGATTCAATCTTACTCCTAGTACACTTTCAAATAACAGGTTCACATCAGATCAAACAATGAAGTGAAGGCAGAAAATCACAGAACTTGGAAGTGCACAGATAATTGTGATGCAAGGATTGTTCGTCACTTTTTTTTTGCAATAATTGGCTAACAAACATGTCCATTTACTGGGGTCTTAATGCCTGGAGCCCTGGACTATTGGCCACAAGAAGAGAATGAGGGACTACAATTGGTTCAAGCTTTATTCCTATCTCCAAAAAATGTGAATAATAAAGAAAGCGCATTCGGATTATGTTCCAAAGTGTAGGGAATGGGGAAAACAACTGACCTGGCAATGAAGATGCCTGACTGTAACATCAGAGAATGATACTTCATAGGGTGGAAGTGAAGCTAGGGCATATGCAAGTTCCTTATTTGTTGCCAGTGATATGTTGCTTGGAAAACATTGCTTGAAGTACTCAAGAAGCCGGCGTTCACGCATTCCAAATGCATCTTTCCGAACTAAAATCCTTTGCAACACATATACAGCATTAGTGTTTGTTCTTCATCATAAGCAGAAACCACTGTTTTCTGTACAATGCTAGTATGCAAGTATAGATCGATCAACTGTAGGCCTGCAAGCTGCAACTGATGTGGGCGCTAGAGTTGATGTGCCAAAGAAATGCAAAGGTGAGTATTGAAGCTAAAGCTTTTCTGGCACTTAATAATTATCTGCAGCAGCAAAACTACAGGTAATTGAGCATACATGACTGGAAGTACACTGCCCTAGCTATCAAAGTAAGTGAATAATCCTTTCAGTTTTAATTCTCATAGTTCAGGTAGATTGATGCATAATCTCCTATGGCATGGAGTGGACAACTTCAAAAGTTGAAACTGGTGGAAAAAAAATGCAGGACAGTTGTGGTCTCTGTTATCCACTCAATATGGTAAAGAGAACGTTTCTAAGTTCCCCCAGTGCAACTATCCTTTGAATGGTGCATTCACTGCTGTCTGCAAATTCTATCTTGAGTATAGCCAGGAATTGGTGCAAGAAACAAAGAGTAAATATTCTTAGCTACAACTGCTACAATATTCGTCAAAGTATTAGAAAAACAGTTTGACCATATTTCAATGGCTCGATTTGGAAATGTATTTTGGTACTTACGTTTTATTATTTGAATCACGACGTGGAGAATCAATGCTAATCATGTTAGGTCCTGTTTCTCCACCATCTAGCCAAAACATTCCATCAGGGAGATTCTTGTTCTGCTTAGTGATGCGTATCTGAACAACAATTGTGGGGCAGATATACCTTAGCATCTCTACTAGCATATCGAAACCAGCACCTACATAATAGTAAAAACGGGGGATCTTCAGAATAGTGAACAATTAAAATTTCTGTTGATAATTGTTAATATATACCTTTCACCCATCCAGGAGTGTTGACAATTAAAGGTAGCATTTCATTCACACCATGCCGATATGTTTCAACAAAGTAGTCATACAATTGAAATAGACAATTCAGGTATGTTTCTGGATCTCTTTTTGAAAAAATGTCACCAAAGAAGCAGGACCTGATGCATTATTTTTTTGGAAAGAAACGTCTGACATTAGAAAAGTCCAGGTTGAGAGGACATAAAAGTATTAAAATACTAAACTAAAATGATTGCCTGATGTAAGTAATAAATGCCTTATTGAATACACTGCAATATCGCATAGGAATAAGATGTAAAAATAACAAAAACTTGAAATCTATGTTAAGTGAACTTAATCAAGGGTTGCAAGTTTGCAACTTACAAAGATAAAGGGATATTTGAGAAATTAATTTAAGCGGATACTCTATTCATACACGTCCTTAGGTGTTGTTTGGTCAAGTTAGTACTCTTAAGTCTTAATTAGTAATGTGGACAAACCGATGCTATTGATCTTTTTGGAGCTGGAGAAATGGAGTGTTTTTGATTGTACATTAGCTCCTCTCCAGAAAACCAGTGGTAATGAGCTTAAAGTCTACAGCTCTGCAGATTGTAGGATTTTCTCTTCCTATCTCCTGGGAACTTGTAGCATAAAAGCAACAGGTCCTTTTAAGCAAATTGACTGTAGGTGCAACAGTGCAATGCAGATCCAACCAATCCTCCAGCTGGAGCTACTCTCATGGAAGCTGCAACCAGATATCTTCGGCTTAGCTTAAAATGTAAGATCTGAAGCTTGACCAGATTTTTGTTCATGTGACTAACCTGTAGCACGAATCCATTTCTAACTAAATAACTTAGTGTATAACACAGTCATAATATTTCACTGAACAAGTAGCTACTAATTAAAAAAAGCAATAGCCAGAACTTGCGCTTTCACATTGTAAATAAACACTTGCAATCGATGGGGATTTATAATGATCAGCACTATTATTGACACAATCAATGGAGGTTTATTATGATCAATTCATGTCACCAAAGTTTTTTTCAATAAAAAGACAAGAAACCGCATGACCATCATAACGAGAACATACTATGTACAAAAGGAGAGCAAAAGAAAATTCGCACCTTTCAGCTTCCCGGAGAGTTGGGTTCAGCAAATCTGCAGGCATGTCAACAACCAACAAGTCAAGCCACAATCTTAAGTCGACCAAACGTACAAACCACATGCGTATATGCCGTAACCTCGAATAGTTTCGGAGACGACGTGAAACGAGAGGCACCCTGGAGGCGAGAACTCCGACTGCCCCACGTCGCTGTCCAGATACCCCACCATGCCGTACCTACAGAGCACCCCCACCGGCACCAATCAGCGAGGTGATTCCGCAACGATAGAATCTCTGGGGCTTGGGTTTGGGGATCTACCTGGGTAGCAGCGAGTTGAGGAGCAGGCGGGAGAAGGTGGATTTGCCGCTGTTCTTGGGTCCGCACACCACGACGACCGGAGGCGCGTCGCCGGAGGAGGCGAAGGAGATGGCGGAGGACCAGTCCGTCGGGACGACCACCTCATCGCGAGGCGGCGGCGGCGGCGGCGTCGTCCTCGTCGGGGTCGCGCGGGCTCCGTCCATGGCTTGGATGCGCTCTCCTGAATTCGAGACAGGAAGAGAGAAAACCCTAAAAGCGGCGCGATCTGGGCCACTAATTCTGAATCGAATGGGCAGCGGAGACCAGAGGTGACCAACCAATGAACCGGACCAGCCCGGTTCAGGCCGCTTGGCCCGGTTTAGTATATGAATTGGATGGGCTGGGTTTTAGCTCAGGCACGGTTCATACACTGTATCGAACCAAACCGGGTTGATCCGGTTTTAAATGGTGGATTTGACGATTTGCCACTCTCAGTATTGGTTCTCACTAAAATGCCACTCTGATCCACTGTTATACACACAGATGATCCCACGTATAATACACACAGAGTGACATACTTAGCGAGAACTAATGCTGAGAGTTGCAAATCGTCAATTTTTTAGCTTTAAATAAGCCAACCATTTTGCCAAAAAAATATTAGAAAATTAAGGAAAAAAGTTATATTCTCCTTCTAGCCCTATTTGATTTGCTCGTTTGGTTGAGACAAAATTTGTCATTTATATTATTTAATTTAACATTTTGTAATAGTTTTTAATGGTTTTGTGAGATAATTTTCAAAGAGTTCATTTTTTTATATTTTCATGTTCTCGTTAAAAACCTTAAATTTTAACTCAATCAAATCAAACAAAACCAAACTACCACCACAAAAAGGGCCATATATACTCTCGTGTCTCCGCCCGTCTATCTTCTCTCATTTGCATAGGCACATATCCTCTGCAGTGCCACATGTCAATGACCAAGAAAATGCAGTTAAGCTCACACAACCGTGCAAATGCACAACACAAGCCATCGATCTTATGGACGACTATGGATGAGTCACAACCAAAGGGGATATTTCCCGTGTTTGCTTAATGTGATCTTGTACAGAGTGTTAAAGAGGATGCAGGGTGCTTTATTATTTTGAAAAGTTAATAGTATTATTAGCATCTTTTTTAAATTTTAATCTGTATATCTCATCTCCAAAACAACAGTTGAGCTGACCGTGCGAATGCATAAACAGCACAGGTCATCGGTCTTATGGACAACTAGGGTTGGATTACCGTCAAAGGAGATATTTCATGTGTTGTTACTCGTGTGATCTCAGTGCTTAAAGGGTTGTGGTATGCTTTTATCATTTTCTGAAGTTAACACAAATGGAGACGGTTGCCGCCTGCATTCATCCGTGATCCGTATGATGTAGACCGTAGATGTAGTTTACACGGTTCACCGGGCGATATTTTATTAGAGAGCATCCATGGTAGATCTGCTCATATGCAGCTTGGTCCGACGTACTTGACTCGACCCAAAAAACCCGATCTGATTTGACCCGACCAGTGCACCGAGTCAAGTTGGGTCTTGATTTGAAGCCCGATAGTTATTTTGGGTTTGGGCTTGAAAAATTGCAAAATCAGCCTTGCAGATTCAGGTTCTCGGGTTTCGGGTTGGGTTCGGGTCCGGATTTGTGACCCAGTGCTTCGGGTTCGGCTCGGGCCGGTTGATTTTTGGTCGGATTTTCCAAAACCTAACCCGAGGCCGTCCAAACCCGACAAATGATCAGGTCTAATCAATGGTACGTTTTTGCCTCTAATCACAATTTCTTGTTCTCACAGGCAGACTCTTAACTGATCCCCGCCCCTCTCCTGATTCTTTTTAAGCATATTTTTATTTGAAAACTCCTCAAATATATATCTTTGCCATTATATTTGTCTTATTTTTTAGAGTTGATGTTAAATACGTATACATATAAGTTACGTGGATTCTGAGTTAGGCAGAGCAGAGTCGTGTTAAAGGTGACCTCGTATTCTTGTTTCCACTATAAATAGAGGACACCTTTAGTGTTGTAACCTGCAACAGCATAGGCATGCTGAGATCACGCCCGAATTGTGGTTGTGACCTAGGTGTTGGTATGTTACGTTGTTGCGAAGGAGCATCCATAATCATAAACTCTGCAGATATAAGCTGAGAGCCGATCTATGTTACCAAACATCGTGCATCCGGTATCGTTCAGGCTTAGTATCGACGTTCTATTTTTCTAACATTATTATATATATTGTCAATTGTTGCAAAACAATATATATTGGAAGTAATTTGAAATAGAAATATATTGATATATCTTTTTTATACTAAAGAATTGGCTGGCGTCTGTCTATGAAGTTCAACTTTTTTTAACCGTTAGCTTTATATCTTGAAACAAAGGATAGTGTATCTCAAAGAATTACCTGTAAGAATTAAATTGTTGTGTATGACCAATATATAGTCTGCTGGGTCTAAGTTTGATTACAAGCTAATATTGCTAGCAATTAGGGAGCGACTATGGCTTAGATGTTCGATAATCAATCCATCATACGATCGGCTTGCAAAATTAAAAGGTTACAACAAAAAGGTTTGCAAAGAAATAGTCTTATGCAACAGCTAAAAATGCAACAAGAAACTGATTTACGAAAACATTCGAAGAATCGAAACTTGTGCTAGCCCCGTACACCCATTTGCAACAAATATAATAAGCCATCACAATGAAAATTAATAGCTACTTCAATAAAACGTCGTAAAAGAAACCTGTTTAACTTTGAAGAAAGTCAATCAGAACGATGCAGATATTGTTGCGCAGCAATTTAGATTTAGAACTTTTCTTTAATTTCCTTGTTTAGTACTTTCATTTAATTTTTTTACGACATATTTAAAGTAGCTTAAACTTATTTATTTAGTTGATTTATCCATTCAACTCAACCAGCTTATTCATTTAGTTTACTCACTTCGAACGCGATATCAAGTATACAAGTTTTGGCGCGTAAACGAGCATCCACATTCACAGTTTCACACTCGAGCAGCCATGCTAGCTGTTAGTGTTGCGTTTCTCGCTCTCCCCGGAGGCCCGGAGTCGGCGACGAACAGCAGCAGGAAGCCACCGGCGGCGACGAGCAGCGCCAGCGCGAAGACGACGAGGTTCAGCGGCGGCGGCATGATCGGCGCCACTCGCGCGGAGAACATGACGGTGAGCGCCGTGGAGAGCGCCCACACGCAGACCCTGAGCCGCCCCCTCGCCTCGCCGGCGCCGGGGACGCCATCGCCGGCGGCGAGTGTCTCGAACAGCGCGACGCAGCGGAAGAGCGTGGCGAGCATGGCGTACGCGGCGAGGACGAAGGCCAGGTCGCCTGGGTGGAGCCGCGCGCGGTAGGCGGTGAGCGCGAAGTGGACGGCGACGAGGAAGGCGGCGAGGAAGGCAAGGACCCTGCGCAGCAAGCTCTCCTTCTGCTCTGCGCGCGGCGGCGGCGGCAGGAGCGGCTGCTGCGCCGCCGCGTCTGCCTGCTTGCCGTCCATGGTCGGCAGGTACTGTGCATGCATTGCCGCTCACATGCAGTATGCATGCAACCTGTTATATATAAGTGGTACGTATCTATATATAGCTTCCTGGACTCCTTGGTCCGGCCATTCTCAAGATTTATACGAACCGGTCGGTCCATGATTGAAACTTATCTGAAAAACCAGGCCAAGCCACAGATCGTCACGTACGCGTGAAGGCAGACTTGACTCTCAAATTCACTCAATTCTCCCTCTTTTTAAACCACCTATCGAACACGCATGGTTTAAGCTAATTTCCCGGAGCATCTCGACCGTTTTACGTTAATTAAAAAAGGAAAACTATGGGCACGAACACGATAGATATTGTATAATATCCGACGCCCAATGTATCTATCGCCTTGCAGGTTGCCGCTGAGCTAATTAAAAAACGTTGGGGGTGACGTTTGCGTAGCAAATCAGCAGATTTGCTGGTTCAAGCATCTCAGAAGTTACAAAGGTGAAACTCGACCTGACCTGGCAGGTCAGTGGTCACCTGCGCTGCGCTGCTTGCATGTTGTGAAGATGTGGTTATCTGCGTGCCGTGCCGTAAGAGCCGGGGAGGCGGAGTCCTGTGGGCCAGGTGTCATAAACGGAGCGCTTCCTTTACAGCAGGGAGGACGTCGAAGAGACCCTTCGGCCTTCGTGGTACTAGCAGATATATAGAATGATTGTTGGATTGAAGAAATCATTTAGAGTATAGTATGAATTATAAAGAAATTTTAGAGGGGTGGATCGATGGAGGGGATGACGATAGTGTTTTAGAGGAGAGATATAAAGGGAATGTTGGGGATGCTCTAAGAGTATCTTTGACAAGCCCTCTGTAATACTGTAACAAATATAGAATGGAGGAAAGAAATCTTCTAGAACGTACTGTAAATTGTGAAAAAAATTAGAGGGTGAACAGAGGAACACCAATAGTGTTTTAGATGGGAGATATAAAGGGGACGGTGGGTGATGCTCTAACAACTTATCAACATGTTCGCGACCCCCAAATCGAGCTCCAAAATTTATGCTACCTTCCCACTCCCTTTTATACGTTCTTTTGCAAACCCCAAACCATTTTTGAAACAAAAAAAAGTCAAGTTAGTGCTTTTCTTTCTCTTCTCCACTTAGCTCCAAGCCAGTCCAATCTGAGCATGTTTATGTTTGGAGTGGACTGCTCTAAAAAAAATGTTTGGAGTGGACTATATTTATTTGGCTAGAAAATATATTTAGTTCTTTAGTTCGGCTTTTTTTTATTCATGGAACCATATGTAAAAACTCTTTAAAATAGCATAAACTATCGAAGAGAACCATTTTTGAGAAACAAATTTAATTACCTACCAAATTAAGTCTGGCTCAACATTAAATTCACTTCAGTCCAGCCAATTATTCATTCCAGTCTGATCATTCTCCCCACCGATTAACACCATGCTCCCTGCCTACAACTACGTCGCGTCTAAAAAATATGAAAATTTTATGGTCTTTTAGCAAAATAGCATACAAGTATGGGTTAGACACAAATCTTGAAGCACCATCCAGTGGTTGCAAAATATGCCCGTAGCCGTAGGTACATGCAGATTTCATATACCACATCAAACCTTCTTTGGAGAGGGGCCTTCAATTGGCTTAGGATACGTACTTCCTCCAGGCCTAATTTAATTTACTGATTGTCCTACGTGTAGGAGTAGGGTCCGGTAATACGGTTAATAAAACCGAGTCGCCATGAAAACCGTAGGAATAGCGGTTTCAGTTTTCCGTTGACCGCTCAAAAATCACTGAAACCATTAAAAAAATTGGAAATAAAAACAATTTAGAAAAAAATGATCAGCTTCTCGCGAAACCTTAGCAAGTTTTCACTAAAATGGAGAGGTTTTTGAACAAAAAACTAATGTTTTGTTAAAAAAAAACTTGATGGATGTATGGGACACACACCGCAGCACATGTTGTCCACTCTTTAATTAACGCACTAAAATGCATGCCAAACGTAAACACGTAGCCTTGTTTGTTTTAGGTTAAAATTGAGTTGAATTGAGTTTTTATCGTATAGTGTAGGGAGTGCATTTAACGTGCGTGCACAAGGCTGGGGGTATGGTCGAGTGCACGACCTGTGCTAGACTTCTAGCCAAGGCAGGAGCACCATGTGTTCAACACACGATGGATTAGCGGATTTGATAGAAAAACACTTTTGAATATTTGATTGTTTTTTTAAAAAAAAGCCATGATAAACGTTTTAGACATATTAGCACTGGTGCTAGGATTTTCTGAGTTTTGTCTTACCAATCTAGAACTTCAATTGAATGTTTAAATAGTTTGAACCACGGTATTATGTTAGTTTTGTTTTACCCGAAGGTTTTTGAACCCTGCATGCGTGGACCACGCGAAGACGCAAATTGACCGACTTGTTCAAGGAGAAAAGGATAAATATAAACCTTGGGGGATTCCTCAACTAGACCGCGACTTGTTCAAAAGCGAGTAAATGCGTATATATGATGTATCGTGATCGGCGAATCGCGAGCAATTTCCGTGAGGTAGCAACAGCATGTCATGGCAATTGCAGAGTAAGAGACAGATAAGAGTCAGACCAACCAGTTTGCTGCTTTATCCAACTAATTGGTCTCTGCACAACTTCATCTTCATGTTCTACGTACTTAGATAAGCATTGGCACGGAAGAATACTGGTAGGGCTCAAGATTTCAGAAACCATTAATGAACTATGACTGACTCCTGTTCCAAACAGATTATCGGTTAGTGGTTCTAAGAGCATTATAATGGTACACATCGGCTGTCTTTGAGCCGTATATAAGATTTGTCATATGTAATGGATAATGATGTGGATGAGAGAGAGTGATTATAGAGAGTTAAGCCGTCTCCAATGCAAAAGATGACTCTAAACGCAAATTAAGAAATTTTTTGTGTGATTAAGTGGATAAGAAAGTGTGCATCTATCTCTAAACCATCTCTACCATTGTATAAGTTGTATCTAAGTAATCTTTATAAATGACATAATAATGATTAAACATGCTTGTTGTCTTAACAATTGTACATGCTCACAATGGTTAAGAGTATGCCATCTTGATCAGGTTTATATCCACAAAACTAAATGAGCAAACTAAAAGAGAAACGCGATGTCTGTACATGCTTGATAATTTCCCAGAAAGTGACTGATTGAGCTTGACCACTTATGAAAATCGAAACAAAAGAATTAGCATGTCCATATGCGTGATTCCAAACATATCTGCGTCAACTTACTAGATGTATTTTTTTATATAAAAGCCAACACACATGGTATTATTAAATGTGCTGGTTAAGATCTCCATCGAGCAAAGATTTTTATCATGTATGCAATTACAAAGTGTCAGGGTATCATAACGGTCATTATAAAGTCACTATTATTATAGATGTCATTATAAAGTGTTGTTTAGTTTTATGTATATCATTATGGGAACTATATGGGTACACCAAATCGAAATACGCAGAAAAATGCCATCCGACAGCCGGGTCCCACATATCATCCTCTCACATCCTTTTTCTTCCTCCTTTTTCTCTCTCCATCCATAAGGAGCTCGCTGTGAGGTCGTTGTCGGCTACCAACTCCTCCCCCTGCTGCTGCCATCAGATTTGAGAGAGGAGGCGAGCTCGCCGCCCCCCAACGGGGACTGGCTGCATTGCCGCCTGCGATCTTCCTCCTCCTTTGCCGCTACCACAGCCACCTCCTCCTCTGTCGCCGCTGCCATCAGATTTGAGGAAGGAGGCGAGCTCGCCGTTGCCCGCCGTGAGGACTGGCCGCGACACCGATTGCCTCCTCCTTCTCTTCTATCACCGCCGCCATAGGATTTGAGGGAGAAGGCGATATCGCCGTCGCCCACCGACGCCGACTGCCTCCTCCTCCTCATACTCCTCCTTTATCGCTGCCGGCGTCGGGCTTGGGGGAGAAGGCGAGATCACTGTCGCCCACCGCAGCGACTGGCCGCGACGCCGATTACCTCCTCCTCCTCTGCCGCCGCCGCTTACTCTACTGTGAGGTTGTCGTCGCCGCAGCCGCAAGATTGACGTGAGCTTGATGCCGCGCAACCGCCGTCTGCTATTGCCTCGAAGGAGGAGGAGCTCGCCGCGCCACCGCCGAAGGAGCTCGCCGGAGTTGGGCGAGATTGGAGTGGAGAGTAAGAAGGAGGTGAGAGGATGACATGTGGAACCCCACTGTCAGGTATGTATCTTCTAGTGTATTTCGATCTAGTGTATCGTATAGTGATCATAAATGGCATACATAAAGCTAAACAACACTTTATAATGGCATCTATTAGTGACTTTATAATAGCCGTTTTGATACCTCAACACTTTGTAATGGCACACATGATAAAAATCCTTGGCCAATTTACAAATATTAGCAGGGGAATTATCAAACCTGATGCATTGGGCATCCGACAAATTGACTAGCTCCCAGACTAGCAACAACATGAGCCACTAAGGCCCTCTTCGGTACGCCGTTCCGCCCTGGTTCATTTCGGTTTTAGTTAACCAGGATCCAACCACTCGTTTTCGCACTGTAGACGAATTCAATGCCCAGCACACAGGCACTCGCTTCGTTGTTCACGGTCAACAAAAACTGAACAGAACCGGACGTAACGACGTATCGAAGAGGCCCTAAATTACAAGTTCTTGGGCAATACAGCAACACTTTGCAAAAGCAAATTGCGACTGTAGCAACCATCTAATAATAATGGATGCATTAACACAACGAGGTGTGCTTTCTAGAAGAATCGATTGAACGAGGCACTGAGCATCCATCTCAACTAGGAGTATGATTTTTGAGCACCCCATCCCTTGTGCCACCTTCAGGGCTTGCATACATGCCATCGCTTCAGCCTGCTCTTCATCAAGGCAGTGTTTAATACATCCAGCAGCCATGAACAGCAACTCTCCTTGAGCATTCCTAGCAACAGGTCCCCAGCTTCAAGAGCCTTTCCTTGGCAAGAAAGAACCATCAGTATTAATTTTCACAACGTCTTCGTGAGGGGGGGCACCATTTTATGAACAACTGGTCCCGTATCAAGAGCCTGCATCTCCTGTGCTGGCCGCTTGTGTGTTGTTTCAGCCTGCTGCATTTTGCGTGTACAGTTGTTTGCCGAGCCAGTTGTTCATGCTAGAATTTTTGTCTCTTGGATAAAACTTCCAACCGGTTGGATAATATTCCAATCATGAAACAGAGAATTAATATGATGAATTACCCCTTGGATTGTTCTATTTTCGCCTTATTGAGAAATTTTGTTGCATTGTTGATAGCCTTATAACCATGCACAAGTAATAGGCTGCTGCCTGGTGCGTACGTTGAAATGCAGCTCAACCAATCAGAAAACTTCCGTGTAATTTAGGCCTAGTTCTTTTCAGCTAGCTTAACGGTTTAACAGCTTAACGACTTATCTACGTTTTGAAAACACATATATTTTGAGTTTTTTGAGTCTTTTTTTCGCCGTTTTGAAGGTGGGCTCTAACGTTTTAAAAAAGAGAAAATTGCATTGTAGCTCCTGAAACTTGTACCAAATTGCACGAAATCACCCTAAGCTTTGAAATTGCTTTCTCAGCTCCTAAAACTTGTCTCTAGTTGCGCCGTTAGTCCTGGGCTGTTAGGATCCGTTAGAAATTCCGTTAAATGGTAACGTGGCGCCCACGTGGCCGTTAAGTGCTGACGTGGCCCCAAAAAATCAACAAAACCTAAAGAAAATCTAGGAAAATTCCTAAAAAATAAAAAATAATTCACAAAGTTCATAAAAATCCAGGAAATTCATAAAAAACCAAAAAACAAAAAAATTTAAAAGTATAGAAAATTTTAGAAAACCTAAAAATAATCCACAAAAATAAAAAATGTAGAAAATTCATAAAAATCCAAACAAATCATAAAAATCATTTAAAAATCTTAAAAAATATAAAAACCTGAATTCATAAAAAACCAAAAATTCATAAGAATCCAAAAAAATAAAAAAATCTAGAAAAATTAGAAACACTGAAAGAATTTCACAAAATTCACAAAGAAACCAGAAAATTCATAAAAATCCAACATGTCATAAAAAATATAAAATTGTCCACAAAGTTCAAAAAAATTCACAAATGATTTACTGGAGTTTATGATTTTTGTGAATTATTTTTGGTGTTTCTAAATTTTCTAGAATTTTAAATGATTTTTATGTTTTTTTAATGAATTTTCTGGTTTCTTATGAATTTTATGAATTATTTTCGACTTTTCTAAATTTTTCTAGATTTTTAAGTGATTGTTATGATTTTTTGGATTTTAATGAATTTTCTGGATTTTTTATGAATTTTGTGAATTATTTTTTGTTTTTCTAACTTTTCTAGATTTTTAAATGATTATTTATTTTTTTGGATTTGTATGAATTTTCTGGGGGTTTTTATGATTTTTTGAATTATTTTTTATTTTTCTAAAGTTTTCTAGATTTTTAAATGATTTTTTTGATTTTTATGAAATTTCTGGATTTTTTATGAATTATTTTTGTTTCTTCTGAATTTTTCTAATTTTTTAAGGTCTTTGTTGATTTTTTGGGATTTTTAAGGCCACATCAGCACTTAACGGCCATGTGGGCGCCACGTCACCGTTTAACGGAATATCGAACGCATCCTAACAGTTAGGACTAATGGTGCAACTAAAGACAAGTTTCTGGAGTTGCGAAAGCAATTTTAAAATTTAGAGGATTTCGTGCAATTTGGTACAAGTTCCGGAAGTTACAGTGCAATTTTCTCTTTAAAAAACAAGTCAAACGAAATGTATCCGAATCTCGAGACTACCTTGAGAAGCTCTCGAAGTCCAGTCATTTTAGCCGTGCAGATCAGCTCAAAAGAACGGGGCTTAGACCTCCACCGTGCGGCGGCCGGCGTCGTCAGTTTGGCCGTGGCCGGGCTCCCCGCCGTTGCGACGGAAGATGAAGTAGCACGCGACGCTAAGTCCCGCGACGGTGAGCCCCCACACGGCCAGCTTCAGCGCCAGCACCGGTGCCGCGTCCGCCACGCGCCACGCGAACGTGTTGGCCAGCGCCACCGTCACGGCCCACACGGCGAGCCGCGCCCGCCGCCGCTCGGCCTCCCCAGCGCCCGGGTCCCGCCGCAGGAGCTCCATCTTCCCGGCGCAGCACGCGAGCAGGGCGAGCAGGTAGTAGGCGACGATCACGAATGCCAGGTCGCGCGGGCGGCGCCGCGCGCGGTACACCGCGCCGGCGAAGGTGGCGGCGACGGCGAGGAGGAGCACCGCGTGGAGCGCGCGCCGCGCCGCCGCCGCGCCCCGGCACCGCGCCTCGCCGCCGCCGCCCAGCCGGACGGTGGCGGTCGGGCCTCTCGCGATCGCAGGCTCCATGCGCCGGTGAGCGTACGGGCGTCGACGGCGAGTGGTAGTGACCGAAGCGGCGGAGGCGGCGGTGGCGGTGGATGGCGGCGAAGCTCACGCGCTGCACTTGCTCGACGATATGCCCGAACAAGCTTAGTCATTTTTTACTTTGTGCAACCAAACACTAGCCAAAAAAATTTGCCTAGCCTAATATTAGTTATGGCTACGAACCAAACAAATGCTAACATTAGTTAAGTTAGTCACGCCACAAGTGTGGCAACCAGCTAATCTTAGGCGTGGCACTTTTAGGCGAGAACCAAACAGGCCCTAAATAACAAATGTTCATGAGCAAAGTAACAACTCACAAGCGCGTCACACGATTTCCCGCGTCCGTGTAAATGGTCATGGGTTTACTTCTGACCTAGTGATAACTTAAAAAAGGGAAACAATTCAGGCTTGGTTTTTTTCAGCTAAGCTAAAATGTACATGGCGTCGAAATAGATAAGGATCAGTCTGAAGGCATGCTTCAATTTCATAACTTATTACAGCATACACTACAATACGGCATACACTACAATACGCAACCACGGGTTGCTCAAAGTTCATACATCTGATTTTGACACGAAAAGAGGCATGAACAAGTTTAGTAGTCTAAAAGTTTCAGCAACATACATAGCAATTTACTGCTATTGCATACACCACTTTTCACCTTTCACCAGTTTATTTATTTCAGCGAAGGGATGAGCCATAGGTAGCGCTGTTCTTCTTGCTGGCGTCTAATGGCATAACGATCTGGCTGACTCTCGGCGCGGCCAGTTTCAAGGGTTTCTACAAGCTCCTTGGTCCCATTCTCGAGGTTAAAAACACACAGGTTTTTGTGGATGTCGACGAAGTAGACGCAGTTTGCTTTCAGGTTTGGATGGCCCTTGGCAGGGAAACAGACCGAGCTGTAGTAGCTAATGAAAAGTGCGAATTCCCCAATGTTATCAATCTGCACCCAAGAAGAGGCCCCCTTGTCCAAGATCCAAACAGCAAAGTTATTCTGAGATTGGCGCTTGACCCTTATTAGATCACCAGCCGGGGTCTCCACCAAACAGTTGAGCATCCGAAGATGAGGGTGATGCAGAACATTCACATGCGGGATATGTGGGGCATCCTCATCTGGCCATGCACAGGGTGGCTCTACCCACACCTCAATTGTACCGTATATATCAATGGTGTACAACCGCCTTTGGTGCTTGAAGACATCCACTAAATTGTGCTTTGATTCCACTGATGACCAGCTGTTGCTTCCTTTACGGGTTACCTTATATCCTTTCTGGTTGCCATAGATGACAACAGTGAAGCTCCTATCATTCATGTCAAGCAACCTGGCCTTGGAGAAAGACCATATTCCGATTGGGGGGAGTTGGATTTGAGCGCCACTGATGGGATTAACCAGCTGCATAGTTCCCTGAGATGGATTGAAGTAGATAAGCCAACCATGGGAAGAACCAACCAGAGACCAAACGGAGCCAAAGATTGTGGCAGTGCTTTGGATATGGATGATTTGATTTTTTCTCTCAGGGACACTAAAAAATTTAGCACCACCCGGCGAATTTGGGGAAAGCATCAGCCATGGGTCTACCCTTGGACAGTTGGATGCATCACTGCAGACACGGTTCCATGAGATGCATACAGCACGAAATCTGAGATAGTCAGGAATGGCAAGCTTCTTTATAATTATACCAAGAATATCAGTCTGGAGACTAGACCAATCTGCCATTCCAATGGAATTTACTTCTGTGAGCCTGTGAAAAGAGATCTGTTTATCAATGGACACTCCATGTGTCATCGACACAAAATAGCAAATAAATCAATTTCTAGCAACATGTTTGCGAAATGATGTAAATATCATTATGAGGTTGAAGTTTGTATAACATGAATCTGATAGATAGGTACAGCTAGAAGAGCAGTATATAAGGCTATCTAGTGGAGAACATATGAAGTGCTGCACCCATTCATTTATGAGTCAGGGTTGGAGCCTTGGAAGAACAAAAAGCTAGAAAGATAACCAAGTTTAACAATAAAAAGATTTAATCCTTATAGTCGATAAAAGATGCCCTACAAGTTATGCACTGAAAATTTTTAGCTGTTTTAGGCACACAAAGTAGAACCTGAATGAGCAACAATGCAACATGAATATGCTGTTGTCTTGTTGGATTACCATAAAACTGCATATACATAATTTAACTATGTGAATATACTCATCATCGAGAGTGATAATAGTACCTTGGCACCTTTGCAGGCATGCCACCTGATACCATATAGCTTCTGTAGAAATCCAGATTAAAGTGGCACCACAATACACTGGAACTTCAGCAGAGTGCTGAGGAAGAGCACAATTCCACACCTTGTAGCATAAAGATGTCGAAATGATTAAACAGGAAGAATAATTCTGCAGTTGCAAGGCTCAAAGCTATATTAGCACCAGAAACTCAGATCACCAACCACAGTGTCTACATGCACTATTTTTCCTGCAAATTACACTTGAAGCTAATGCACGTGTACATATGTCAATTCAACTGTAAGTGATGGTCTACATGAACTAAATTAACAAAACAACTACCTTGTTTTTAACAATTACATGCTGGAGCGTACAAGGTCAAAGTGATAGCACATGTACTCTCGATTACCAGAGAGTTACAGCCTTCATAGGTCAGAACAATCACTTCAATCACTAAGACAAAAAATTTCTGTAAAGATGATGATTGGATATTCTTTGTAGACTGAACTTAGAACGACTCGCAACAAAACACTTGTTTTTTTTTATGAGTTTTGACAAGAATTACTGAATTACAAGCACATAAATCCAGTCCTTTCGACTCGAAGTACCATAGGATAGGACACCCATTATGACGAACTGGCATCCTTGCAACATCGTGTGTTCCTCTTATAGGTGAGAAAAGATTCAATTTTGCGAGCACCGGGCAGCAGTGGTGGATCCACCGCCCGGGCAGGGAGCGCAACTGCCCGGGCACCCGCGGATGCCAAGTATCATCAACAATGTACGTTTCAAGTCCAAAATTAGGGAGAAATTCGCAAACAAAATCCTGAAAATAATACTAACGTTTCTTAAACGTTTTTATGGAGAATATTTGAAAACAAACCATCAGATCGAATGTGGATCGAATCCGAACTCGCAAAATCGGGGAAACGTACCAGAGAGAGAGGGATGAAGGGAGATGAGCCTGGGGAAGGAGAGAACCGCAGGAGGAGGCGGCGCGGTGGTCTCGAGAGGGGAGCGGCGGCTAGACGCCGGCCTGCCGTGGCCGCACGCGTGGCCGTGAGCGGAGGCGGAGGCGGAGCAGGAGCAGGGCGGAGCAGCGAACGAGGACTCCAGAAGGCAGGCAGCGACGCGGCGTTGGGTTGGTGATGGACTGATGGGCATCACGGTCCTGGTACTGATGGGCACTGGGCAGCACGGTCCTGATCTCTGGACTGATGGGCAGCACGGTCCTGGTCTCGTGGACTGGTTCGCTGGTTCGACTCCGTTCCGGTTTACTTTTTGCCACAAAAAATCAGGTTCGGGTACGGGGGTTTTGGTATCAGGTACGAGAACGGATAGTATCCGATAATATATATATTTGGATACGGGACAGATGAATATTTGAACAAATACTTGGTTGATCGGGTTGGATACAGTTACCTAAATATTTTAAAAAACAAATACCCGTATCCTTACCTGTAGAGGACATCCGTCTAGCGCCTAAGCTTTCCTCGGCCAACCAAAATGTGCTTAACCATTTTGTTTAAATATAAGGTTGATACTTTTATCTACTTTCTGTAAAGGTCATGATCCATTTGTGATTGGAAAAAAGTTTCCTTGGTTACTTTGTTACTTTTCATTCTCATTTTTGGCAAATGTCTCTGCACTTGGTAAGTTGATAATTTTTCATCATCCTTTTTTTCTATATAAAAGTGGCATATGAGATAATTGAAATTTTGCTCCATTGATATCACAAAATGTCCAGGGTCTTTGCAACAATGTGACTTCTATATAGAGGACTGTCTAGCTTATAGGGCTAGGGTCTTGGTCCATGCTTATGAGAATATGGCCCCTTTCTCCCGTTGCAACGCACGGGCATATTTGCTAGTAAATTAATAAAGCATTGTATTTAGTAAATTTTAGAGCACCATCAACGATCACTCTATATCTCTTGTCTAAAACACTATTGACATTTCCTCTTTTCATCTTCATCCCTCTAATATTTTCTCCATGATTTACATTACACTATAAAAGACTTTCCATACAGCGGCTCCACTATATCAGTATTATAGAGAGTTGTTGGAGATGCTCTTACAAAAACGAACAAAGTGGAGGGACGGGGGGGATGGTCCAGCAAGAAGAGTTGGACTAGTTCCCACTGTTTATGGAGTCGGGCTGGCCTAGTTATTAATTTGTACAATCCGTTAGGGATTATCTTAGTATCCATTTTATTTAAATTTTGATGAACCCAAATTTTCCTCTCATGAGAAATCTATAAGATAGTGCCAATTGATGAAATCACCTATGTTTCTTTTTTTTGGGTTGACCTGAACGGCTGAACAACTGAAATGACAGAATTTCGATAGCTTCTCGATGTAGTCTCGAGATTCGGATCCATTTCGTTTGACTTGCTTTTTAAAACGTCAGTACACACCTTCGATATAGCGAAACAACGAACTCAAAAACTCAAATCACATGTTTTTTTAAACGTTGATAAGTCATTAAGCTGTTAAGCTAAAAAGATCATGGCCTTAATGTACAGCTTGCGTCTAATTTCTGTCAAATCATGTGTCCACGTGTCTACTTTCTTTCAATTCATTAATAACATAAAAGTAGATGATAAGGATGCGCCAGCACTCTACTGACCGTTGATAAACACTTCGATTATAATTTATCAAGGATTAAGTGCCACTTTGGTCCCTCAACTATTGCGTTTGCGCCAAATTGATCTCTCAGGTGTAATACTAATTTTGTTTGGTCCATGAAATTAGTGTCGTTTTGGTCCCGTGGCAGATCGACGTAGATTGACATGTCATCAAAAATTGCTACACAGAAAATTCGAAGCAACGAAAGTGCTGCTACAAAAAAAAAAAATTTGGCCCTATGGACTACACTTGTCTCTCCAGATGATCACTATAGTCCTATATTATATATTGAAAAAAGCAAATGAGCGGTAGAAATGACAATGGGCCGGACGCACCATTATGAAAACCCGCAGTATGATGGGCCTGAACCCGTGACACGGCCCAGCTGAAACGAAAGGCGCCGCGGCGCCACGATTTGCAAAACGAAACGGAAAATTTCCCGCAAGCCGCGCACTCTTTCGCGGGGAAATCCAAACACGCGCACGCACACGCACACGCACTGCCTCATTCGAAAATTCAAACCGAAAAAACTAAAAGAATTTGACCAAATCCTCCTCCCCGCGCTCTCTCCAACCCTTCAAATGTTTCCGCCTCACGGCGATCTCCAAACCCTTCTTCCCTCCGCTCCCAAATCACGAGCCACGAGCGATCCCCTCGCCGAATCCCCGATCTTGAGCTCGCGCGTCTCGCCGCCGTCCTGCCCATGGAGTTCGCCGGGAGCGGCAGCTGCAGCATCCGTGATCTTCCGCCTTCCAAGCGGTTCAAGTACGCGAGCTCCTACTCTGGATCGGCTCCGCGCGCGGCTCTGCCGGCCAAGAAGCGCGGGTTCTCGCCGCCGCCGACTGAGACGGCCGCCGCTTCCGCTTGCCTTCCGGCGAAGAAGCGCGCCTACGCGCCGACGGCCGAGGAGGTCGCGCCGCAGGCGTGCCTCCCGGCCAAGAAACGCCCTTACGCGCCGCCGCCGGTGGATGCCAACGCGCCGGCTTGTCTTCCGGCCAAGAAGCGCGCCCAGGCCATGGCGCCGCCGCCGCCAGTGCCGGACACGACGGTTTCGCCCTTCCTCCCGGCCAAGAAGCGCGTCTACGCGCCGCCGCCGCTAGATGCTTCTTCTCCTGCGTCGGTATGC
The DNA here is from genome assembly GCA_005191435.1 of Raddia distichophylla. Lineage (NCBI taxonomy): Eukaryota > Viridiplantae > Streptophyta > Magnoliopsida > Poales > Poaceae > Raddia > Raddia distichophylla. The sequence goes on from SPJY01001434.1 coordinate 940,890, forward strand.
CTCCCATCGAACAAGCGCGTGTTGCCGCCATTCATCCCGGCCTCTCCACCTCCATCCACGAAGCCAGATGGTGCCAAGGACAAAGAATCCGACAACGTTAGCAAACAAGTTCGAGGCAGACCGCCCGCGAAATGCAAGAAGACCACCAAGACCGTCGATCCCGAAGAGCCCAACCAAGACGACGAAGCAATCGAGCAAGAGCAGAGGAAGCGAGCTGAAGGAATCGCACAGGGCAAAGAGCAAAGGGAAGGAGCAGACCAGGTAGCGCGGGGCGCTGTGGAGGAGGAAGACGACGGCGTGCACTGCGCGGTGTGCGGGAGCACCGACGGCGACCCGTCGGACCCCATCGTGTTCTGCGACGGGTGCGACCTCATGGTGCACGCCTCTTGCTACGGCAACCCGCTCGCCCAATCCGTCCCCGCCGGCGACTGGTTCTGCTCCCTCTGCTCCGGCCAGCCGGCGGCGGCGGAGAGCCCACCGTGCTGCCTCTGCCCGGCGAGCGGCGGCGCGATGAAGCGCACGACGGAGGGGAAGTGGGCGCACATCGCCTGCGCGCTGCTCGTGCCGGAGGTGTTCTTCCGTGACGCCGACGGCCGCGATGGCGTCGACTGCTCCCGCGTGCCCGCCCACCGGTTCGCCACCGAGTGCTACATCTGCGAGAGCAGCAGCGGGTGCGCGCTCGTGTGCTCGCAGCCCAGGTGCGGCCTCGGGTTCCACGTCTCCTGCGGCCTCGCCGGCGGCCTGTGCCTGGAGTACCGCGAGGCCAAGGGTGGCGCCGTCGTCGCCGGCTTCTGCAGGGAGCACACCAAGCTGTGGGAGAAGGTAGGAGTCTTGGCACTGTCACCATCATGTCATGGTACATCCATTGTTAAGTACAAATTAAATTTAGGGCTGTGATTTAATGAAAGTTTTGCTTGGATTTGTGCATTTGTTGATGCAGCAACAACTGACTGGCAAGTACAAGATCGTGTCAAGAGGGCAGGAATGATGTTATGATATGGAAGGGAACTATCAACGGTCGACGGGTTCCCTTTGGAGCGAGTGAAGATTTATGTCGTCAAGCTGCTATCGATTTATCATTAGCATTTCGTTTCAATGCTTAGTCTAGTATTGTCTTCTGGACGGTTTAAATTACAGAATATTAGAATTCAGGAGCATCTTATGAAATTTTAAATAAGTACAGAAATGTCCCGTGGACGGTTGTCATTGTCAGTTAGCATGTGAGGTTAGCAACTCCAGCAGCTTCTCTATACTTCCTCTCTAAAACACTATTAGCGTTCCTTCTATCTATTCTTCTAAAATTTCTTCATAAATTATACTACCCTCTAAAAGATTCTTTCCCTTCAGTAGTCTCTCTATATCTGCTACAATATTTTTCAGGAGCTATTGGAGTTGCTAACGCATTCTAGATTTTTTTTTTACTTAACCACCTTGAACAATTCTTTGACGAAAAGATTTGAACCGTGCACCACTGTATGGAGTAGATCTTGAGTTGAGACTCTTCCCCTTCCTCATCTGCAGCACCAACAACCTGAAATGGTGTCTTATTGGCTAATGCAAATACTGGACATGGCTGAAGTAGAACAACCTGATGATGACAACAAACCTGCATGGAAGACTTAGGCTAACGAAGTAAAATTTGATACTAAGGCCCTGTTCTTTTTAATTTAATAGCTTAATGACTTATCTATGTTTTGAAAAGATAAATGCCTTGAGTTTTTTAGTTTGGTTTTTTTGTTGTTTTAAAGGTTGGTTCTAATACTTTAAAAAGCAAGTCAAACGAAATGGAACCGAATCTTGAGACTATCTCAAGATGCTCTCGAAATTTAGTCATTTTAGTCATTTTAAATCAGCTCAAAAGAATAGGACATAAAACTCTACTCGCCATTGGTCTGACGTCATCTCCCCACACCGATTGCTTGGAGATTGACGATGAACAAAATCCTAGTATAATTTGTGGTGGTGCTTAGCTCTTTTTTTTTTATCCTTCTCAGCGACTCTTGGAAACCCTAGCTCCTTTCCTTATTATTTTTTAGTTTTTACTCCATTCGATTCTCTATTGATAGCCTTCTCTTACATATTGCGTATGAAAAAGACTCATTCGACTATGATGGCATAGAGAGGGGGATAAAGAAGGTGATTTTACAACCAACTTAACCACACTAAGACAACACAGTGGTAAAGGTGGCATAAGAGCATCCCCAGCAGCCTCCTGAAAACATTGTAGCTACAGTAATCCAAACACGGGCGCGCGCCTGCGATTCAAACGCTGCACTCAGCAGCGGGTGGGCGGGAGCTCGGGCGCGAGTAATCTGGTGAGCACGCGAGCATTCAACACTTGATGCAGGCCAGCTGATCAAGGTGCTGCTGGCCATGCTCTAAGGAATAGAATCATTTCTTGCTACACACTAGCGAACATGAACGATGCATCCATTTGGATCTAATGGCTTAGATTATTTTTTATTTTTTTTACACTATCATGGTATTATTTATATTGCAACGATAGTATATGTTTTGTGTGGGAGGTTCTTTGAATGAACGGTTATATCTAAATTGTACTATCGTTCTAATATATTTGCCATTGTGTCGGGGATAAAATCACGGTCCATTGCCATGGCTCACTCCCTGACGGCCCAATCGGACAGCCTACCAGGGCCCAGCTCTCTGGAAAGTTCTATCTGGCCCATGAGTGTCGTGCCGAACAGTCTCCTGATCGGAACGTTACGTGGCACCCAAGACTTCCTGTTTGAGTCCAACTCGAACAGGAGTTCCGCACGGCTACGTGAAGACCCGGACGTTGGTTTCCCGGATTGGAGTAGAAGTCGTGATCTCCAAGATATGGAGTATGCCTTATCTATCTCGGGATGTATTTGGCACGTCGGGTTCGTTACGATCTCGTAGTTAGTCCGACCCGATTATCCCTCGATAGGTCGGTTTGCTCTACACTATATAAACAGAGCCTCTACGGCGTGTTTAGAGGTCAAGCCATCATCTGATACACGAGTTCACGAGTCTTAGCATCTCATAGACACTTGATTTTCGTATTGTCGCACTTGTACACCATAATCTCGCCGAGATCTGTTCGTCTCGTCGAGCCACCTCTTGTATTCATCTCTGATATATAAGAAAGGCTGGACGTAGGGCTATTATCTCTCCTGAGAGGTCTGAACCAGGATAAAAACCCTTGTCTTTCTGTTCGTTGTTGATTGCTGTTCGTTCTGTTTGGCGTGTCTCCTATCTCCCTTTATTAAGAACCTTAGTTGACTTGGGTCAATATCCCAACCGTCGACAGTTGGCGCCGTCCGTGAGAGTTAGCAGATCGAGCATGTCGAACTCCTTTGGCGACCAGGAGATTCTTCCTAAGGATTACGACTCAGAAGGGCAGGATGTCTCTTTCCCTGCCAGCTCGGATCGATCTTATCGACCTAGATCGATGTCTATATCTGAAACAGAGCACTCTGGATACGTTCCGGAGATCGTCTCAGATCGAGCTCCCGTCATCGACGATGAATACGGAACCGATGATCTCTACGCTGGTTTAGATCTATCGGACTCCGGGGCTATGTCGGTCGATTCTTCCTGTGGCGACACAGTGATGACGTCGTCTAGTGCATCAACGCACGGTCGCTGCGGCGTCAACATGGCCGGTGCGGGAACCTCCGAGAATCCTGCACGGGTCACGGCGGCCGAAGAGATCGAGCGGGTCAATTCTGCTGGGCTTCAAGAGGGATCTGCTCAAGCTGCTCGCGAGCAAGATGTTGTTCGCTGCAGTTTTGACGAATCCATCAATTAAACCTTGGCGCAGATCCACGACCAGCGCAAGCGACAGCGTCGCGTCCCGCCTCGCGCGCCTACGCCAAGACCCCCGGCAGAGGTTCAACCTGCTCGGGTGGAACCCCCGGCAGAGGATCAGCCTGCTCGAGTGGAATCCCCGCGTAACCGGACTCCGGTCGGGCAAGACGCGGATGCTTCAGGGATCCCAGGACCCCTAGATCAGAGTCGGGAACGACTCCAGGCCATGGCAACGGTGCTTAGATCCACCAACCAGGCTGACCTCACCCGTATGGGAGAGGCTGTTGCTTCTCACCTCGAGCGACTGGCTGAAGGCTTTAAGTCCTTAGGTGAAGCTAACACTTCCTCCGGGCAGCGCAGTCAGCCTGTCCGGTTGGATTCGGACAGCTCCAATCGATCGCGTGACCACCGTCACCGTCAAAGGATCACTGTCCATGAGCGAGTTACCCGTGGTCGCCGTCGCTCGCCAAGTCCCCGTAGTCATCGCGACCACGGGGGCAAGCGTGCCCGCGACGATCACGGTTCACGGAAGATCCCCTCGCGAGGAGCGCGTTGTCGCGACCACGAGGAAGGAACGTGGAGACTTATCACGGAGGGAGTTCCTCTAGGCAAAAACCTCCCGCTCAGCTAGAGTCCCCCAACTAACAGGACCAACGTCTTCTCAAGGCTAGGTTCTGCTGGGAAAGGTGGCCGGTCTTATGCCTTGGGCTGCAGGGCTTTTTCTGACGAGTTTCGTGCTGTCCGTTGGCCCTCAAAGTTCAAGCCCGGACACATGCAGAGGTACAATGGGACTCAAAACCTAGAGCAATTCCTTTCCATCTATGCTACGGCCATCATGGCGGCCGGGGGTGACGAGCTCGTCATAGCTAATTACCTTCCGACTGTCCTTGAGGGTGCTGCTCGGACGTGGCTGTTCAATCAGCAAGAGGGTTCTATCTGCTCTTGGAACCAACTTTGTGACGCTCTGATTGCTAACTTCCAGAGCTGTTACGTGCGTCTGGGCAAGGATGATGATCTGCACCAGATGATCCAGATGAACGGGAAGACTCTCCGCAACTTCGTGAAGCGTTTCATTAAGATTCGCAACACGATCCCGAACATCTCGGACGAATCTGTTGTCCGCGCCTTCAAAAACGGAGTCCGCGACGAGCGGCTCACTCAGGATCTCGAGATCAATGAGGCCTGGACCTCCAATGATCTGTTCAAGGCGGCTGATTGCTATGCCAACGCGGCAGAACCCGTTCAGTACAAGAAGGCGTTCGATAAGGGCGAGCTGTCCGCCCAGCCTGGTATAGAAGAAAAAAAGAAGAGCAGCAACAATCCTGATGACAAGAAGTCCCAGAAGAAAAGGAAGGGTGATACGAACAACACCGTCGCCGGTATAGATCGCACACCTCCTCCCAAGGATGGGCAGAAAAAGCCCAACAATAACTATAAGGGCAAGAAGCCCGCCCAGGGAGGCAACCAAGGCAAGAAAGGTCCAAGTGACCGGTATTGCAAATTCCACTAGCACTACAGGCATGACACATGCCATTGCAGGACTTGGGCTGCCAAGCTAGAGGATTTCTACAACGGCAAGGGTCCAATGCCCACCCTGCCCGAAAAAGGTGATGCCGGCAAGGCCAAGCGCCAAACCGACGATGGTGATCGGGACGATGATGAGTATCAAGAGCCCGTGAACCATATTACCGTCATCTTCGGCGGCTCCTCGGCTTATCCCTCTCGGCGCAGCCTCAAGGAAGCTGCTCGGAAGGTTCACAACGTTGAAAAGGGCAAACCTCAGCCCGAATCGATGAAGTGGACCGAGGTTCCCATCTCCTTCTCTCAGGAGGATTGCCCCACTAGGATGACCAAGCCTCAGCGGCTCCCACTGGTGGTCGTTCCGACCATCAGCAACGCAAGAGTTGGCCGCGTCTTGATCGACGGCGGGAGCGCGATGGACTTGATTTTTGCTAAAGTCTTGGACGAGATGCAGATCCCTCGCTCCAAGCTTAAAGAGGTCACGATGCCTTTCTACGGCATCGTCCCGGGAGAAGCTGTTCGGCCGTTGGGGCAAATTGTTCTGCCCGTAACCTTCGGCAGCCCAGCAACTTTCGGACAGAGTTGATCACGTTTGACGTGGTTGACTTCCCATCTGCGTACAACGCAATCTTGGGCCGGCCATCACTTGGTAAGTTCATGGCCGTGTCCCACCATGTATACCATTGCGTGAAGATACCGGGTCCTAACGGTGTGATCACGGTCAAGGGCAACTACAAAGCTGCTCTGGATTGCGACGAGCAGTCCCTTGTCCTGGTCGACCAGCTTCCACCTCGCGGTGCTTGCCCACAGGGTGGAGATCTTCTCCTGGAGCGCCGCGGAAGCCCGCCTCTCTTCGGTCAGCTGGGCCTGGAGCTTCTTCACCTTCGCCTTCAGCCGGCTTCGGCTTTTGGCCGGTGCAGGGGCCAGCTCTTGGAAGGCCGCCATCACGGCACTGCGCTCGATGGTGATGCCCTCCACGAGCTCCTCCATGGTGCCCCTCATGAACTGAAAGAGAGAAGACCAAGTTAAGCTTTGGGCGGTTGTTACTCGAACAGACTAAGTTTGGTTTCGAAACTTACCTCTCCAAGCCGGCGCTTCAGACTTTGGCGCAGGCGGACTTTGAGGCTGTGGGTCACGATGCCCTTTCTGTTCGGGATGAGACTCGTGTGGCTTTCTCTCCGCTTCGTCTTTCCCGGACGAGAACGCTTCCGCTTGGGAGCAGGGGTGACCTCCTCCTCCTCTAGCTCCTCCATCTGTTCGCCCTCGGGCAAGACGGGAGGCGTCGGAGCATCCACGGACAGGGCGACCTGCTTGCCCTGCTCATGGCATTCCTCCTCTTCTCTGGGAGCAGGCACTTCGTCCTGCTCGCCAGCTTCTTCTTGCTCCCCGACGGCAGTAACTTCTTCCTGCTCGCCGGAAGCCGCTGTCGCCACAGGGACGATTTGCCCCTGCGACGAAGTGTTCGGCAGGACCGTCTGCTCGGTCCCCCTTGGGCAGCCGACAGAGCCAAGACTTTGGCTCCGCTCGCCGTGGCGCCGTGCTCCGTTTCTTGGGCTTCTAATCTGCTGATCGCGCCCTTCAGGGCGTCGATGCGATCGCTGGAGCCGGATGGGAGCACAGACCACGCTGCCAGCTTGTCCTTAAGTGCGAACAGCCTCACTGTCCGCGAAGCACCGTGCAGGTGTTCGGGCAGCAAGGACCGTTCGATCGCCGAGAACACGTAGTTCGCGTCGACTTCCTCCTGGGCAACTGATGAAAAGGAGACGAGTTAGTTCATGCGCGGTCTGGTACAACGTAAAAGGAACAACCTTGTTTACACATACCTGCCGCAGGGAACGATACCTTCTTCTTCGCTCCTTTGTGGAGCTTGCGCTTCTTGCTTGGGGGCTCCTCAGCTTCCTCGCCTTGGCCTCCAGGAGCTTGAGGCGACAAACTCAGCTCCTTGGTAAGCTGAGCACTCTTCTGGCGCAACGCGAGAAGTTTTTCCTTGCGCGCTACCTCCTTCTCGAGCCTCCTTTGCTCGGCGACCTGTTGCAGCCGTTCCATATGGCCCGGGTGAGCCTGCGCATAGCGTTTAAGCCAAAGGGTCATGAATCTTACCTCTTCGTCGCTCTGCTCGATCAGGAGAGAGGGGCTTGGTTTTTTTCGCTTGGCTGGCAGCGCGCTCGCTTGGTCTGCTCGGCGTGCTTCATCGCCACGGGCAGCTTCCTTGAAGGTTGGCGACCGCCGTGGCTCGGTAAGCTCCGCGTCGGCGCGGCGGCCACCTTAGGCTTCTCGGCCGCTTTGCACTTGCCCTTCTTCGCTCCCTCAGTATCGGAGAGCTTCTCCACGATCCCTCCAAAGATCAGCTGATCCTCCTGCTTATTCGGGAAGCGAATGTTAGCCTCTTTAACCGTGTAAGTCTAGCAACACACATGGGGTTTAAGCGACTTACCTCGTCTGTGCGGACGAGCACGTTGCGTGGGTAGGAGAAGACCACCTCGCCGGTGACTTCCCGGTCCTTCTTGGCAGCCTTGAGCATGGAGTCGATCTGCTCGGTCACCCATGCGTCGGTTGGCTTCTCTGCCAGAGCAGGAGAAGCTGTTAGTTCCTATTCGGATGAATCATCGAAAAAAGGTTGAGTCTTAAAGGCACTTACCCGTGCTCTCCCTGGAGATGTCTTCCCATCCCTCTATCTTATAGAAGGGATAGGGTCTTTTCCGCAGCGGACAGATCCTGTTCGCTGTGTAGTCTCGGATGATCTCCCTGCCCGTGAGCCCGAGGCCCACGAGGGAGGCGATCTTCCTCGTTAAGTACCAGTCCTCATCGGACAGCTCCGGCCGAGGCATTGGTGTTCCTTTCGTCGGCGCCTTCTCGGTGAAGACGAGCTTGCTGTCGCTGCTTCGCTTGCTGTAGAACCACCTCATCCACCACGCGCCCATTGAGTCGAGAAGTGGTGGACGGGGGTACGGCGCGTCGTCGGCGGTGGCCCGGAGTTTGAGGTAGTAGCACCCAGGCGCCGAAGCGGCGGAGCTGCTCCTTGTCACCGTGTAGTAGTGCAGGAACAACCCCACCGACGGATCGATGCCTAGATAACCCTCGCACGGGTGTGCGAAGACGGTCATCTGGAGGATGGAGTTCGGATTGAGGTTCGCTACCTCCAATCCGCTGATGTTGAAGAAGGCCTCCACGAAGTCGCTCTCGGGAGACCTCAACCCGAACAGTGCGAACTATTCGAAGTTGACGAACTCGTCCTCGAGCGGCTCCGGAGTTTCCTCCTCCCCGGGCAGCCTCCAGCTACCGGTGTCGACGTGGCCCTCTTCCTCCCAAACCCTCAAGTCTTCCTTGGTCATGCTGGTGCCTGAGAATTTGGCCATGGCAATCCCCAGGTTTGAACGAGCAGGTTTTGGGTGGAGTTTGGTTGCTTGGTGCTGAGCGCGGTTGGAATTAGGGCTTGGGAAGGAAAGGCGTGAGAGCAAAAGTAGCAAGCCGCGGGTGGTTTGGGTTCTTTTTATAGCCCTAGCCGAACAGCTCTGCAACGGTTCTTTGTCACTAAACGGCTAGTTTTTACCGCAACGGCTAAGTATAAACGGTCGTCTGTTTTCACTGCGCAGCGTAAGTTACCGTTGAGATCTGCCAACGGTTACTTTTTCCAGCGTCCGCGCCGAGGGCTGGGTGCTCTGCTCGGATGGATGTGTCTTCCTGTTCGACACAACAGAATTGCTCGGCACTGATCGGGTTTGTTCGATCCCGGACAAGTTCTGTTCGGTAGAACCATAACCTGTTCGGTCACTTGTTGCATGTCCGTGTAACAGCATAATTTCCCTTTTCGTGACTTGGAGTCTCAAGAGGAAGACCCCATTCTAGTGAGTCCTTCCACTTGAGTCTCGGGGGCTAGCTGTCGGGGATAAAATCACGGCCCATTGCCATGGCCCACTCCCTGACGGTCCAATCGGACAGCCTACCAGGGCCTAGCTCCCTGGAAGATTCTATTTGGCCCATGAGGGTCGTGCCGAACAGCCTCCTGATCTGTACGTTACGTGGCGCCCAAAACTTTCTGTTTGAGTCCGACTCGAATAGGAGTTCTGCACGTCTACGTGAAGACCCGGACGTTGGTTTCTCGGATTGGAGTAGAAGTCGTGATCCCTAAAACATGGAGTATGCCTTATCTATCTCGGGATGTATTTGGCACGTCGAGTTCGTTACGATCTCGTAGTTAGCCCGGCCCGATTATCCCTCGATAGGTCGGTTTGCTCTACACTATATAAACAGAGCCCCTACGGCGTGTTTAGGGGTCAAGCCATCATTTGATACACGAGTTCACGAGTCTTAGCATCTCATAGACACCTGATCTTCGTATTGTCGCACTTGTACACCATAATCTCGTCAAGATCTGTTCGTCTCGTCGAGCCACCTCTTGTATTCATCTCTAATATATAAGAAAGGCTAGACGTAGGGCTATTATCTCTCCTGAGAGGTCTGAACCAGGATAAAAATCCTTGTCTTCCTGTTCGTCGTTGATTACTGTTCGTTCTGTTCGGCGTGTCTCCTATCTCCCTTTATTAAGAATCTTAGTTGACTTGGGTCAATATCCGAACCGTCGACACATTGCATACACTAATAGTGTTCAAGGAATAAAATTCAGGCAAATTGCAAATTTTGAAAAACTAATGGGAGACTGTAAATTCAGTTGAGTTTCATTGGCAAATAAAGAATTTCATAAATAAAATACACTACTTAGTTGTGCTCCCATCCATGAAACGAGGTGTATTTTTCTCAGATTTGTTCTTTCTCAAGATCCAAGTATGCTACCGAAATGTATTTTGTTTGATGCATTGTTTAGTTGGTAATGAAATCGACGAACCATTAATGCAGCATTTCAGCGCCTTCATCGTGTGCAGCCGTGTGGGCAACAATGAGCGCTAGGTTGTCTTTAATAATGTCAAATCAGCGGACTGTAAAATTATCAAATCAGTTTTTTTTTTACTTATGTAAAAAAGAGAGATAAGACAATTTTATAGTGTATTACAAGATAACATATATGCTTAAATTAATTTTAGAGATAATATTACAGATAATAATATTGAAGATTGTCTATTTGCAATCTCTAGTTAACATGCTAATTTTTTATAACTAGAGATGCTCTGAGTTGATTAAATGATACTCCCTTCGTTTTTTTACGCCTTTGATTTTTTGACACGTTTTTGATAATTCGTGTTATTCAAAAATTTAATGCAAAGATGTAAAAATAAGACATATTTAAAGTATCTCTATTGATAAAACAAATCACAACAAAATAAATGATATTTACAAAAATAATTTGAATAAGACGAATGACCAAAGGCATGTCAAAAAGTTAAAGACGTAAAAAAAATGGAGGTAATATTACGGAAGATTTAAAAACTAAAATAATGCACGTTGCGACCACCGGCAATCTCTGATCAATTTGCCGCGTTCACCACTTGGACTTATTTCTTTTTCAGTAAATTATTGTCGCGTACTTGCGTCTCTGACTCGTTGAGTAGTTGGATTGTAAAAACACACACACAAAAAAAAACATAGCAATGAGAGATATTTGATTGCACCACTGAAAACACAAAAAAAGTATAATAATTATACCTATGAAGTAGTTATAGGATGGAGAGAATAAGACAAAACAAAACTTGCATTTGAATTTTCATGCGAACGAAAAAAAGGTTAGACCTTATGTTTGGAATCCTCCAAAACTTGGATAAAAAACTATTATTCTATTGAGTTAATTAATTTGTACCATCCTTCGTGTCAAATTCTTTATAAGAATCTTTTATAGAAAATTTGTAACGACCTGTTTGAGATTGTTGAGGCAGGTATAGCCTACGTGGATTAGTTATGCTGGAATAGTATCATTTTATAAGTCTAGAGCATCACCAGCTCTCCCTCTATATCTCCCCTCTAAAACACTATTAGCATCCACTTTATCCATCCCCCTAAAATTCTTTCATAATTTACACTACTCTCCAAAAGAATCCTATTCTTCAGCATCCCCTCTATATCTGCTACAGTATTATAGAGTACAACCTGAAGGTGCTATTATACTAGCATATAATATCTTATGAACTAAACATAACACTTTGGCTTAACACTTTTTAGCAAAATGATGCCGAAATCTAAAGGATGGTGCTAGCTATGCATGTGTAGGTTAGCTCCAAAGGTGGGTTAAATTCTAAATAAATTTGAGCCAGACTACTTACAAATTGAATCAGAGTATCAATTCTCGTTATATAGGCACATATGAGCTTAGTGCTATGGGCATATGGCGCATGGTGTGTGTGGAGCTAGAGTGGTCATATAATATGGTATATGGGCTGACACTAGATGCACCACATTTCATTTGCCACGTATGTGGAGTGGTGACGAGGGCGTTAGCTCATTAGGAGGTGAGTGTGATACCATGACCAGTTGAGATTGTTGAGGCCCTTGTGTCTTAGCTGTAGCACAATATCACCGCTTATTTAATCTAGAGAGACTTGTACTAGCATATAATGTTTGATGGACCAAATATGAAAATTTAGGTTAACTCTTTTTGCCAAAGTAAGGTCGAAAATCCAAAGAGTGGTGCTATGAATGTGTGGGCTAGCCACGTAGGTGTGCTGGTCTCTAAATTAATTTGAGGTTGTTACATAATTGCTTTATTTGTCTTTAAAATTCGTTTGTAACAAAAAAGCCCTTAACTAAATTTGCTTGAAATGACCGGTTACAAGTCCAGAAGAGAAGGGAGTGGGTTCAATGACTTGTTGTCCGCATCCAAATGCTCATAAGGGAGAGAATTTTTTTTAAGACAAAAAAGAGAGATTGTAACGGATCTAAATATCGGATGAAATCAGGCGAGAGACAACATGAAGCAATCAAGCTCAACCTGTCAGTCTTGTTTGGCTCCGTGACTTTCATAATCTTAACGTCGTGGACGACGGCCAATAATTTTCTCTTCTGCGCACCATGTTCTAATTAAAAATAAATATTATTGCCCTTTTCTTATAAGACTTTTGATTTTTTGGCTTATGTTTGGATTTACGTCAATGCAAGATTACGAACAACACCAGAAGACACGATGTTGCATAATGTAGTTCAGCTTTCGCCTACAACTGCGGGACTCTGACTATGGGCATTCCTCCCCAATCCATAATACCGCAGCATACCGGCTGCACAGTTCACGGCCACATGCCGGACGCTGACCTCCTCAGACCTATGCTACTATTAGACAATCGTTGTCATGGTTACACAGGGCTGCCTCCCTTTATATAGTGGAGCCCTAGTTAGAGTCCGACTCTAACTCTAAATCAACCCTGCCTATTACAATACAGAGTCCATATTACCTACTTGTATACATATTCGACACAAAAACTAACAAACTCTACCTTAGAGACTATAACCTTCTCCACCTTGAAGTCGTTCCAGCGTCTTGCGCGAACCCTGTACCCAACCTCTGGTTGCCTTCTTCGCAGCTCATGTCGAACCGCCTAATGAGTCCACCTTGTACCCACAGCCTTCTGTAACAAACGCCGACTTGGCAACATTTAGCACAGTAGCTCCACCTGCAACGGTACTCTTTTTATTTGAAATTCACAACTCCCTTTACAGTATGTACACACACATGATGTTGTTCTCTTCTCGATCATTACCGTTGCCTTCCGAGCCACTTTTAGCCATTGCCAAGAATAGCACTAATTCCATCCATTTGTCAGCATCATTTTGCCGACCACGGTATGCACACATATTCGACACAAAAACTAACATTTTATGACCATTATGAAAAACTAAATGTTTTTTTGAAATCTGTTTGTCTGGAATCTCTAAACTGCCCCTTAAAGCATATAAAAACAAACTGAACGAAACACACGACTTCTCATAATCGCTTTTTGAAACTTTTGAAACCCATATCTTTAATAACTCTATAGTGTTACCAATTTAGTTCAACTTCGAGAATCTCAAAGATCTTGTGGTAGACTGTACACAAAAAAAGTTTTAAATTTAATTATTTAACCTTTTAAAAAGCTAAACTAGCCCTAGAAGAAATGGTAAACGGTTTTTAAGTTTGTTTCGCCATGTAAGCTATAGACTTAGAGCAAATAATTGCTACCTCAATATCATGAGAGCGTGCCATGTGTACCTCAACGCCACAAGCACGGAGCCCTCCACTAGAGTGTAACGGTTAAGCAACCTAGCGACAAGGAAACTCAACGGTGCCGATTTTCCATGCATGCGACAACAACATCTTATGATGTAGTGCACGATGACCTTCGAGGGTTTAGGCGTGCAATCTCGAAGGCAAGATGGAGATAACAACCAACCATCAGATGAGCCAATGCATCCGCACAATGAGTCAACAATGACGACAACAGGGTCCCAAACCTTTGGTGGATCATAAGAAAGAGGAGAAAAGTGGAAAAAATAATTTCTCTCCTTCGAAAGAAAAGTGGAAGACAGAGATAACTATAAGAAAGTTTCATATTTGATTTTTTGGGATTTTTCATTCAATCTTGTTAAAATCTTTAGATTCTTGGGGGGTATTACGAGAGAGATGTGTGTCGCCGGCTCAAAAGGCCACGTCATCGTCCATATCAGTTCCTTTAAACATCTTTTTAGTTGTTCAAGTAGGGATTTAAGGATTTTGTCACTTAGGGCTCGTTTGGGAGCGCCAATCCCCGCCGGGATCCCGGCCTAATACCGGGGCGGCCCACCCGCGGGGCAACAGTTCCCTGGGTCAACTAATGGCGCATTTGGAAGCCCATTTACCTGGGTTACTCAGCCCCGATCCGCCCGGTATCCACGGGGAATCGACCCCCGCCCCTGGACTCGAGAAAACTTTTCCCCTCGCGTCCTCCTCGCGTCGTCCTCTCGACTCCACCCGAGCGCGCCGGCGGCCGGAGCAGCCGAGCAGGTGCTCTTCTTCCGGTGGAGCGTGCCGCTGGCCGCAGCTGCCGACACGGCCACTCTCTGGCGCGTCCCCCTCCCCCACAGCTCCTTTTCTCTCTCCCTCTGTTTCCATGGGAAACTAGGGTTCGCACCACCGGCTCCACTGCTCTTCCATCGCTGCCACCGTCTCCACTGCGTCGACTTCATCCCAGCAGCGTCAAAGTACGGTCGCAAACTCTTCTCTCCTGTCCTCCCCCTGATTTGATCCAAAGACTCATAAATCCTCTCTCTTGTTCATGACGGCGACTCCATCCACGTGAAGGAGGCAGAGCACCACCAGATCTTGTCTGTGCCGTTTGGCCAAATCCCTTGGCCCCATCAATGTTGAGGTAAAGTTACAACCTAGATCTGTATTGATGTGATAATCTTGTGCTACTATGCTGATGATTAGTACCGATTAGTTCTGGTATGTAGTTCATTTCCTTTATGTTTGCTGGCCCAGTGAGTAGTTGAGTTTCTGGTATGTGTTGATGTCCTTGTTACGTCTTATTTTTCATGCTCAGAAATTATCCTTTTCATAATAATGCAAATGCATTGAGTCTTTCAATGGACCCTCATTGAATTCTAGTATGTTAGTGGTCACCTCAATTTCTTGCATCAAACTCTAATGTGTAGTGGAACGATGTTACCACGGATGAGCTATTTTGCGTAAATGCATTCATCATGCTTTCATATGCTTGCAGATAATCTGGATTTTGGAGTTTTAAAACCTGGATTTTGTAGTCAGAGGGTGTCTCAGACAATTTATACTTTCCTCCATATAGAAAAGAGGGGAACAAACTAAAAAAATAAATAAAAAAGGAAATCGGTGAGCCATCCGTGTCCGTCCCCTCCCCTTGGAAGGGAAGCAAGACAGCAGCTGAAAAATTGCGGAGGGGAAAAGGCAAGCAGAGCTGTCCACTGAATTGTCTCCCCAGAGTTTCAACATTTTCCCCATTCCTTCAAGGTCCGAACTGTTTGATCTCGACTCCACGGGAGGGGAAGCAATCGGACAAAAGGCCCTCACGCTTTCTCCAGTTCCTTCCATAGCTCCACTCAATCAAACCTCCTGTGCGTGCACACCATGACAAGTTAGAGCAAAACCGCCGATTTTGGTTCTTTCTTCTCCGTTTCGATCGGCGGCGACGTATGCTTCAGATTCATATTTTTCCTGGTAAGTCCGTAGCTCTGTTCCTCTCCAGATTTCTACTGCGTTTTGGGTTAAATGGGGTTTCTTGGATCTTGGTTAGGGGGCAGTAAAAGCCCCTGGATCGTTTGGTATATTTCTTGTGCAAAGCATGGCTGGGAATGCTTTAAATCGAGGATCTTGGTGTGATGGCTGATGGGTGGAATGATCGAATAGAAATGCGATGTTGCTGAGTAGTAAGCAGTAAGGATGACGAGCATGAGTTTAGTATGTTTGATGGAATCACTGGCTCAAAGTTATCTTAGGGGATACCACAAAAACCAAAACCAAAATCTGCTTCTTGAAGGCACGATACTAGCTCGTTCTTGGTCTGGTGTTAGTTCGAAGAACAAGGTCGGGTAGTGAGGGAGTGTGTCACTATATCTTACCCAACGCTGACTGCCTCCCTGTTTGATCCGCCCTGCTCCTGCTCCGCTCCCCTCACGGCCTCGCGTGCGGCCACGGCAGGTCGGCATCTAGCCGCCGCTCCCCTCTGGAGACCGCTGCACTTCCTTCTTCTACGGTTCTCTCCTTCCCCAACCTCATCTCCCTTCCGTCCTCTCTTTTTTTGGTACGTTTCTCCCCATTTTGTGGGTTCGGATTTGATCCGAATTTGACCTAATGGTTTGGTTTTTTTCAAAAACAAACAGTTCTCCATAACAATGTTTAAGAAACGTTAGTATTATTTTCAGGATTTTGTTTGTGAATTTCTCCCCTAATTTTGGACTTGAAACCCTAAATCGTTGATAATACTTGGCATCCGCGGGAGCCCATGCAGCTGCCCTCCCTGCCCGGGCGGTGGATCCGCCACTGCTCGTAGGACATGCAGTGATGCAGAACATGGATGCTCTGCAGTTTTAGCTCTAATATTATACTTTGAACGGGAACTTAGTCTGAATATACTAGTCATCTTAGCTAAAACTAGTACTAGTTCCAGTGTAATTATTGGAAATGTTGCCTGAATGTGTTCTGACCACACAATGATACAGTAACAAGACTTGTATCTGAACTGGTCTATCTTATCAAGGCAGGGAAATCATATGCTTCTACAGTTCTATGACATGTTAAAATTATATGTTGTATTTTGTGCTACCTATTCTTATATTATACGGAGTATGATAGTAGGTGATGCCACTGACTCTTGATAGCCTTGTAGATTGGTTGTTCATAGCTATTGCCTATTAGTCTTTTGTGTGCTAATTTTGAAAATTAGACATGCCGCCTGCTGATTACTATTTTCTATCTTTTTTTGTAAGGAAAGCTTGCAGCTGCTCACAACATTTGTGCTTATCAAGTAGACTTGTACTTTTTGAATAGCAATTCTTACATATAACTTTGCTCTTGGATGCAGCAAGTGACCATTCTGGCAAACTGATATGATTGATGTGTCAAACTGCCTGCTGTTATGACTCATTCTTCGCAGTTGGCACCAAGCTTGTTAATTACGGCAAGGTGGAATCCACAAGGCAGCTATTGGTGTGGTTGCTTCTTTTTTGCAGATCTGGAATAAATGGGAGAAGGTAACTATTTTTTGCCCTAACTTTGTCTTATCTGCTGAGTTAAACTTCACTTTTGCTTTGTCAATAGATCTGTTAAGATATGTAGGAAAATTTACAGCTTTAGGCCCTCATAGAATCCTTAGTTTGTCATTGTGAAAATGTGTTTAACACTGTATTATTACAAGATACTGGCAGATCTATAGTATATAGACATCAGCATATACAAACTAATTGTAATTCCAAGCTCTATTGTGCCTCTAATCGTAAGGCTTTAGCATGAATGCAGTTTACATCATCTTAGTTTGCTTTAAAAGATTACTTATGTCAGCTGAATCTAATTCATACTTAACATGCACAGCAAACTCGGATCAATTTTGCCACTGCCAGGGTTGTCTTGGCAAGTACACACTACTCAGAGATGAAGAAAACCCACGCTTGGGAATGTTTGAGAGACGGCTTCCTTGCTTTGGTTGTGGAATAGGATGGTCCTCGTAAGAACCCTTTACCATCCACATCAACTTCAGTTGAAATATAAAAATTCTGCATCTGGCAGTATCAAAGATGTTTCTTTTGCAGTTTTCTTTTAGGTTTCTTATGTCCATTGATTTGGTACTATGCTGCGACTCTTTATTGCTGCAAGTACTACGATAGAGATCCCCGAGAGCGCCCAGGGCTTTCTGCCTCTGCTGTTGCGGTTAGTTTTCCTTTTCACAATAAACCCTGAACATGTTACTATATTTCAGCTTGAAAATGATTCGCATCGACATAACATAAGAGAAAAGCTATATCTAGCTACATTAACTGAAAGTGTTATGCTCTAAAAAATTAATTGCTCATGTTTATACTAAAATCATACTCCCTGATACACTTGTCAGATTTTCTTTGTATTATTCATGTTTCATATAATGGCCCATATATGTCCTAAAGGAGCCGTGTTGCTAGATTCTGTAAGGCTGTTTGCATATCATTTTGTAGATTATTGTAAGGAAAACCCAAAGCTAATTGTACAGTGGATAAGCCACATCGATCCAGTTCTTTACATTCTGTTCTGATGAACTTGCTTGAATAGGTTAGTTGCAGTGGGGTTCTCGTTTCCACTTTATTCCAATATGTTTGGTAACTGCAGGCTGCCATCTTCACTACCCTGACCGTTATTACCCTCTCCGTGATGCTGATAATCGGTGCATACAAGTGATTCCTGAAGCATGGAAAACAGGGCTGGAGGATCGATGCTTGATGGGTAGGCGGGGCATTCTAAAGGAACTTGTAATGCTAGTGATATCAGATCTTTGTAATACATCATGTATCACATACATCATCGCATGTACAAGTAACAAGTTCCTGATCGAAACGTGGATAGGCCCGTCAATTATCGTCTGTTTATTGCAATCCTGTGGTTCAGCAACATTTCTAGCACTAATTCTGGCCAGCGTATTTTCTACTAGGATTTGTGATTTAACACCCCCGAAGAATGCAGGCAAGTGATATTTCAGAAGAAATGGCATCAGTTGCATCACCTGAAGAAATGGCATCCATGACGAAAGTGATATTTCAGAACAAGCATGACTGAGGAGCTCTGCGTGTATTTTTATTGATTAGTAAAAGGAGGTACAAACTACGCCGTGAACAGACAAAGATTACAAGTGTTCTGCTAAAAAATAAAAGGGTTATCATCGGGATAATAACATACCCATACCACTAACTACCATATGAACGACACCACAGTATGGGAACTACAGGATAAATCTCCCTGGAACAGGAATTTTGTTCCAATTTGGAAATCATGACAGCTATCGATAATGATGTTTTCCTAAAGCTAATGCTATCTTTGCTTTGTGGTTCGATTCGGCTTGGTTGAGCCAAAAATTAAGGGCCTTTAAAAAAAGACATAAAAGGGCTAAAAAATATTTTCAAATATTTTTAAGTTCTTTTGAAAACCCACAAAACTTCTAAAAAATTATAGCAAAATGTTTTACTAAATAGTCTGTATGAAAATATAAAATTTTAACTTAGTAAAATAAAACCAAACCAAACTGCGAATCAAAGATAACCTAATTGCAACCGCAGACCCAGCACCACACCTCAGTCCGGAAAAAAAAAAGGGGGAATAGCATGACGTCTGCCGATTTCTTCTTCAGAGGATGCATCGCGGCGTTCGCCATTGTTCAGACCACCGTCCATCCGTCCCCCAAGAACGAGGCACTGGAGATTGGAGAACAACGTCACGAAATGACGCGATTGTGGTATTCTTCCTTCCAGCTTGTCGTCGTAGGATATATAGGTTTTAGCATGGAAAGTAAGTGGAGATCGAGAGATGCTAGCTCCTGTGGGATCTCTCCTGAAAGATCATTTAATTTGAGGACAGGTCCAAAGACCCCAGTTACCCTAGACGACCGAGCCGAGATGGAGATGGAATTGTCCCTGCGACTGCGAGGGAGCTGCGCTGCGCGACGTGCTAAGCGGGTGCATGCAGCAAACACGAGCTCTCCAGTATCCTCTTCGCATGGCTTCACAAATTTGTCACTCTTAAAAATGGCTTCGCAAAATTGCCACCTACATTGTTGACACATTGTTTCCCCTGCCATTCCCCCCCATTTAATTGCTTTTCTTTATTGTTTCCAATTAACAGTCTTGCGAAAGGACAAGAATGCCCCTGCTTAAAAATTCATCCTGCTTCGTGAGGCCGCCGCCTGTACCGCGCCCGCCGGCTCCCGCGATCGTCTCCCACGCGTTGCTCGCCGTCTGTACACTCCCGCGCCTGTATGCCTCCCTTTCTTCCGTCGGTAAGCACAATCTGAAAAATCTTTCTTTCTTTAAATCAGGAGAATGTTGCACCCAAGATATCGATGCAAAATGGCAAAACGTTCCTTTGATTCTAGAAATCGGCTGTATGACGTGCTGCATTGCCTTTGGTGATGGATTTTTTTTTTGTTTTACGAAGTTTCTTTTTCAAGTTAATTGCGTTTTTTGCAGCCATGTGGACAGATTAGGTCGGCCTTTACACAAAAAAATGCAAAGAATCCGAATCAATAGGGAAAATTAATCCTGATCCACCAAACATATCCACCCAAAATCATCAACCCACCATCATCCAATAATGTTGATTGCCAACATTCTTCTTGATTTAAAAGGAACCTCTTAATGCAAGATTTGTTTTTTCATGTGTTCCTTTTCTCTGACAAATGAGGTTCAGCCACCAAGTTTGTAAGCAAGCAGCCGGCAAGACCGCACGAAGCAAGATGAATTTTTAAGCAGGGGCATTCTTGTCCTTTCACAAGCCTGTTAATCGGAAACAATAAAGAAAAGCAATTAAATGGAGGGAAATGGCAGGGGAAACAATGTGTTAACGATGTAGGTGGCAATTTTGCGAAGCCATTTTTTGAAAGTGGCAAATTTGCGAAGCCACGCGAAGAGAGTGGCAAATAGCCAATTTTCTCAGTATCTTCAGGGATGCTGCGACTGAACATGAATGCATTAGTTGAGGCTTACATGAATGAGTGCAAGGGTTGTTAATATCGCAGGGAATGCGGTGTAGGGAATGCGGTGTTATGCCCTTTATGTGTGAGTGCGACTGCATAACCATGATAGTGCAGAGGTTGCGTGTATTATCATCGATGATCACACTTAGGGCTCATTTGGCTATAAGGGGACAATTCCTTGGGTAGATAATTCCCCACAGGTTTTTTTTTTTTTTGCCATTTTCACTTCCTGGTGACAACCATTCCCTCTCCCATCAGGCTCATTTGGCAGCTAAGGAACAAATCCTTGGAAAAATTAGCCACGTCTCCCCCGCCGTGGAGGCCTCCACCGCCTTGGAGGCTGGCGTTACCGTTGTGGAGACCTTCATCACTCTAGAGGCCACCGCCTCCGCCTTGGAGACCTCCGTTGCCACCGATGTGGAGGCCACCACCCCTGCGTGGGCTCTCGCCTCCAAGATGACGGGGCCGATAGGATGTGGGCGCTGCATCTCCGCTGCCGACACCGGCCGCCGCATCTTCGCCTCCAACGCCGAGGCCGGGCGTCGCATCTCCACTGCCAACACCGCCCACCGTCGCTTCTTCACCGTTGACGAGGCCTAGAGACGGCGCTCACCGTAGTGAGTATAGGAGGCTGCAACGAGGAATAGAGGTGGCAACGGGGACCGAAGGAGGAGGCGATGCAGAGCGGAGGCAAAGGTGAAGAGGAGGACGACGAGCTAGGGTTGAGGCGGAGCGTACTGGGCGAAAGAGGGACGGGGAAAATCCACGACCCTAGAGACGGAGGAGGATTCCTTGGGGTTTGCAAGGGGAATGGGAAAATTGGCCCTGGGTTGATGGGCTGCCAAATGCACCCGCAAAAAATCCCAACGGAGATTTTCCACGTGGACGCGGACCTGGGGAACCGACGGGGATACCAACGGGGGTTCAGGTTTCCAAACGAGCCCTTAGGGAGTAGGGACTAGCCCGATGGCCCAACGAGGAAACATGGAGAGGGTCTAGGCCTTGTTTGTTTCAGATTAATGTTGAGTAGAGTTTTACTGTAGCAAATTTAAAAAATTATTTTGCGAACTTTAAGAAGAACTATTTAAAACTGCACAAAAATAACTATAAAATATTACTCCCTCCTTTTTTGTTTGACACCTTTGACTTTTTGGTACGTCTTTGACCATTCGTCTTATTCAAAAATTTAGTGCAAAGATATAAAAAAATAAGACATATTTAAAGTATCTCTATCGATAAAACAGGTCACAACAAAATAAATGATATTTACAAAAATAATTTGAATAAGACGAATGGTCAAAGGCGTGTCAAAAAGTCAAAGGCGTCAAACAAAAAAAATAGAGGTAGTACAACATTTAGACTATACAAAAATAACAAATTTTCATTTAATTTAATTTAATCTAATCTGAAACAAACAACACCCTAGTCGCACGGATCTCAAAGCCTGTCCTATGGTTGAGATCACTTCACAATTTGGAAGATTATTTCTGAATACAACGTAACTGATCGGTGGCCTTTGGTTTCATTTTTTTTTCCGGAAGCCCTTTATTTTCCGAAGCTAACAAAAAAAAGGACCCTTTTGTTTTTTTTTCATGGGGTACAAACACGAACACACACTCAGGCCCAGTTCTTTTCAGCTTAACAGCTTAACGTCTTAACAGCTTAATGACTTATCTACGTTTTGAAAACACATATGCTTTGAGTTTTTTTGGTCTGTTTTTTCGCTGTTTTGAATGTGGGTTCTAAGTTCTAACGCTTTAAAAAGCAAGTCAAATGAAATGTATCCGAATCTCGAGACCATCTCAAGAAACTCTCGAAGTTCAGTCATTTCAGCCGTTCAGATCAGCTCAAAAGAACAGGGCCTCACTCACACCCAACACATACACACCACCATGCGGAATCCCACTGAAAGGGCACGCATGCTGCCCGGGATCTAATCCCAGATGTATCAGGCCAGGGTCGAACCCTGATCGGCAGACTGCCCACCGCGGAGCGTACCACTGCACCGTGGTGCAGTCCTCCCCTTTTGGCCTTATTTGTTTGCGATTAATGTAGAGTTGCGTTTTACTGTAGCAAATTTGTGACCCCTCAAAATACGTTTTAACGAGTTCAAAAAATTATGAAAAAAATATTTTACAAACTTTAAGAAGTACTATTTAAAACCCCACAAGAAGGACTACAAAACATTACAACATTTGGCTTATACAAAAATAACAAATTTTTATTTAATTTAATTTAATTTAATCTGAAACAAACAAGGCCTTTGTTTCTTTTAGTTGTCTCATCCAGAGCTCGGAATTTTACATAGCATTCAGACATCGACTGCATCTCTGCCCCTATCGCGGTCTTTTTTTTTTTTGCAAAAGGGGGAACCCCGATTTCCATTTCATCAGAAACAAAAACAACCGAACTGTTTTTACACATCAAAGTAGACTTAGTTTCACCACAGAAGAGTCCTCTCTTCAAACACTCAAGGCTAACAGAATTCAGACAGAAGCGCCACCAAAACCTAGCAAACAGCTAATATCAGGCATGAAGCGGTGTTCTTTCACATCAATATCCTGCGCTAATCTGTTGCTTTATCTTCATCTTTATCCTTCAATCCTTTCAAAGTGTCGAAGATTTTCTCCATTCCCATTTTGACAAGTTCTTGATCATCAGCTCTCATCAGACCTGTCTAATATAAGAGGTTAGCACAGATATCATAGACAACACCCACCGGGGACTTGATGTGTTTATCCTCAAAACACACCGCATTTCTATGCTTCCATATAGCCTAGCACACCGCTGCAAAGCAAACATAGCAAAATTTTTTGTATCTTCCAAAATTGCTATCAAACCACCCGAGATAAGTCTGAATATCTACAGGTCTGTTATAGACCATCATAGAAATAGCTAATATCCCCCAGATTGATTTGGCCATCACACATGTGAAGAACAGATGACCTACAGTTTCTATTTCATCACAAAAAGTACATCTAGCATCTCCTAACCACCCTTTTTTCCTGAGATTTACTCTAACCAAAACTGCTCTTCTGATCACTATCCAACAGAACGTCTTAATCTTTAAAGGAATTTTAGCCTTCCACAGGCATTTAAAATCTGAATCTCTCTCATTGCACCACGGCAATAGGTATGAAGATGAGACAGAATATCTTCTGCTCTTTTCCTCAGGCTTCCAAATAACCTGATCATCCAGGTCACTTAAGTTTAGCTCAGTTAGACACTTGCAAACTTTCAGCCAACTAGCCTTATCTTCTGGAGAGATATCCCTCCTAAAAGACCAATCCCCCTGTCTAGCATGCATCTGATGAACAGAGATATTCTTCTCATTGCAAATTTCATAGACCCTTCTCATAGATTGCGCCAAAGGTTCCATCTCCATCCAATTATCATGCCAGAAACTCACCTTCTTCCCAGATCCAATTATCAATTTCCTATTCCTTATATAATACTCCTTAATTTTCACCGGATCTTTCCAAAACGCAGAATCATTGATCTTAGGTCTTACCAAAGATACAGGGCCCCCTTTTACATATATGAAATTCACAATTTGCTGCCAAATTCCTTTGTCAGTTTCCAGTTTCCACCACCACTTACACAGTAGGCTAATATTCAAATTTCTAAGATTTTGAACCCCCAAGCCTCCTTTCTTTTTTGGTTTAGTAACCTCTCCCCATTTCACTAAATGATATTTCTTTTTATCCTCACTTCCATTCCACAGGAAGTTTCTTCTCACAGTATCAATTCTTCTGATGACTGTGGAGGGGATAAGGGACATGGACATAGCATATAAAGGTATACTTGAAAGGCATGCATTTATCAGAGTAATTCTCTCCCCCCCCCAGAGACAAACATTTCCCCTTCCAAGCTGCTAGCCTTTTCTGCACTTTTTCTACCAAGAAATCCCAATTTTTAACCAAAGTCCTCTTATAACTCACTGGGATTCCTAGGTATTTTAAAGGAAACTCTCCAATTTCACAGGTAAAGAGTCTGAATAATGAAGACTTTTTTCTTGATCTCCATTGATAAGCAAACATTCGCTTTTCTGAAAATTTATTTTCAATCCAGACATCATTTCAAAAAGACTCAGCAAAAGTTTAACATTACAAGCCTGCTCAAAGTTATCCTGCATACACACAATGGTGTCATCAGCATATTGCAAAATTACCAATCCATTTTCAAATATATCCTCAGCCAATCCAGTGATTAATTTGTTTTTTTAAGCTGTTACAAACATGGCTGTCAAGCAATTTACAGCCAAGTTAAACAAAAGAGGAGAGAGAGGATCTCCCTGTCTCACTCCTTTAGAACTTTTAAACCAGCCCCCCATATTTCCATTCACATTTACACACAAACTCCCATGCATAAGAACTTTACTCATCCAGGAGCACCATTTCTCATTAAAACTTCTCATTTCCATACACTTAAGCAAGAAATCCCAATTTACCTTATCATATGCTTTTTCGAAATCCAGCTTCAGCACAACCCCACATTGTTTTTTACATTTTGTATGATGCAAAATTTCATGCAATGCTACTATCCCATCAGTAATATGTCTCCCTGGAATGAATGCACTTTGATGCCATCTTACAATTTTTTTCATCACATTTTCCATTCTGGAAGTCAGGGTCTTAGTGATCAATTTGTAAATGCTATTAAGCAAGCATATGGGTCTATGTTTTCTTAATTCATCTGCCCCCTCTGTTTTTGGCAGCAAAATTAAAACTCCATAGTTTAGACTAGCTACATCCAGCTCCCCTTGGTGAAACAATTCAAAAATTTTCAATATATCCTGCTTCATGAAAGTCCAACATTTTTGAAAAAACTCAATGGGGAAATGATCAGGACCAGGAGCTTTGTTTTTTGCCATTTTCCCAAGATTATCAAATATCTCTTTCTCAGAAAAGGGTCTACATAATTCTGCATTTTCATCAAAATTCACACTATTATGGCTCCCCCACAAATCTTTACTCATAGAAAACCAAGAATAAGACTCCCCTCCAAACAAGGTTTTGTAGAAATTTGTTGCATGATTTAAAATATCCACGTCTTTATCAATATTCTTATCCCCATCTTTCAACTTCACTATGCTCTTCTTTCTCCTTTTACCATTAGCAACTAGATGGAAATACTTGGTATTCAAATCACCTTTCAGCAACCAATTTTGTTGAGATTTCTGATGCCATTCCCTCTCTTCTTGCTGAAAAATCTCCATTAATTCAGCTTGCCACCTGATTTTATCTCTTATCTTCTCAGGAGATAGAACATTTTTTTCCTCTTGTTCCTCTATTCCTTTTACTTTATCCATTAGAATGCATTTTTTTTCCTATTATGCCCATAGGCATCTGCACTCCATCCTTTCAAAAAAAATTCACCCTGTTCAGTTTTACCTTAAAGCTTTTCAAAGGGTCCACACCCTTAACCTGGCATTCCCAAATCCCCTCCACATTTTGGGTGAAACCCTCCTTCTCTAACCAAGCAATATTAAACCTGAAACTTCCTTTCACAGGTTTCTTTTTCTCTCCATCATCAATGCATAAAGGATTATGATCAGACATAACCCTTGGCAAGCTGAAAATTTTGCACATTGGATAAAATTTTCCCACATAGTATCAGCAAAGATCCTATCCAATCTTTCCAATGTAGGAATAATGTGATTATTGGACCAAGTGAAGCTCCCTCCACAAATAAGATAGTCCCTTAAGGAATATTTGTCAATGAATTCATTGAAAGCATCAACAAATCGACTAGATCGCCAATTTTTATTTTTATCTCTTCTCCCCCTCATAATATTGAAATCACCTCCAATCAATAATGGAGCATCACAACTATTACACATATGATCCAGCTCAATCAAAAATTTATCTTCCTCTTCATCTTGAGCAGGACCATATACAACCATTAAAGCCCATCTGCAGCATTTTTTCCTATCCCACACAAAAATCAAGATTGAATATTCCCCTTGAACTATAGATAGCACATCAAAGGTTTCTTTTCTAAGTCCAGCCAATATACCTCCAGATTTCCCTCTGGAGCTGCACCATTTCCACATAAACTCCCTCTTAGGATCAATTTTTCTGAAAAAGCTATCACTATAATTTGATTTTTGGGTTTCCACCAGACCCACAAAATCCAAACTCGAAGCCTGCAATCTTTCAGACAAAAGGGAGCTCATCCCCTTCTTGCCTACCCCCCTGCAATTCCAGAACACACCTTTCATTTAACTTTTTGTTGCCCACCCCCCAATCTCTTTTTTCTCCCATGGTCAATCCTTTTACCGATGGGAGAAAGAGATCCTGCAGCTAGCCCTCTAAGCTGTACTTTTTTATTTCTGGTATTTCTCCTCCTGGACCTCACAGGAGTGAACCCATCTGAATCAGTCCCACAATTACTATCCTCTAAACAAGTCCCACTATCCATATTAGTTGTTTCTCCATCACAATTACTCTTCACAGCAACCTCTTTTTGTTTCTGGAAAGCTGCAATCCTCCCCTGCTCAATATTTTTCATGATTTCTATTCTAGAAATTTCCTCACACGTAATTATTACCCCCATGGCAGAAGCCCTCTCAATGATCTCATTAGAACTCAGGACATCAAAAGAGTTATAATAAGTTTTAGAATTACTTTCCAAACTTTTTTCTTCTGTAGGAGTGTAGCCTTTTCTACAATGTTCATCTGATCTCCCATTAGCCTGGGGCTTCTTCTCACAGGTATGTTTAGACACTTGTTCACACCCTCCCTGGTTCCTTTGATATTAAGAGCCCCTATGACCATCACCTTTTCCCACCCCCCTCTTTTGCTTTACTCATGTCTTCACCCAGTAAAGCACTATCTTCCTGCCCAGTAGTCTCTCTCTGACCTTTTTCCCTTTCATCTATTATTTCCTCAAAAGTCACCCCGGAATTTTTATCCATAAAAGATCCATATTCATTAAATGATCTGCCCATCATCTCCTTATGTAAATTAATCTGGGGACATCAGTTGATCTGTCTTGGCCTCTATGAGAGATCTGATTCTGATGCCTGGACAGCTCCAAAGCTTTCTGAAAATCCTCATCCATCTCCTCATCACCTTCAGTTTCCTATGAGTTATCCAATTTGATATCATAATTCTCCTCACTATCTTGCATCATCTGCTTCCCTTTGCCATACTCCTCATCTTGTTTAGAGGTGATTCTATCGAACACAGACTTTTCATTATCCTGAATGCTGCTGGATCCTTCACCTTTCTGCTTCTTGGAGACATGCCCATTGTTTAATTCATTCTGGATATGAACTCCTATATTATCCCTCTTCCTCTCTTCTTTATCAATGATATCTTCAATCTCAAACAAAATCTTGTACTCATAAGCTCCTATAGTGCACAAGACAGATAAAGGAACTTTTCTCCATTCATTGCAGTACATTCTGACTCTCACCCATTCTATCTTAAACATGCTCAACAGTCCCTGTTACACCAAGTATTACAGACTCTGATCTCTTGTTTAATGGGATATTCTTAACCCTCACCCAAACTTAATCCATTTTCCTGACAGCACCCACCTCAGGACTCCAGGGAGATATCTTAATCGCAGCATCAAGAAGTCTCATGTTCATTTCATTGAATTTTGCTAGTTCTTCCACCCTCTTTTGAGTAGGCATCCTCATAAGGAATTGATTGTCCCCAATCTGTCTAGCATTGCATCTCCAAGCATCTCCCAACTGGGATTTCATATCCATTTCAATATCCTTAGCTGTAGCATGTCCTCTCACCACCTCAATAACAGCAGTGCAAGCTTGTTCTTTCCAGTTCTGTTCAGATGGAACATCATCAACAAAATAAAACCCTTGACCTTCATTAGCAAAGCCGCAAAACTTAGGAGCATAATCACTAGGCTTTTTTTCCTGACAAAATTTGGCAATATGACCCTCCAAGCCACATCTTAAGCATTGAGGTAATATTCTGCACTCTGCAGCAATATGGCCCAATTTCCTGCACCTAAAACACACAACAGTCCCCTTATCTTCTATTCTGCCCACCAAAATCTGAGGGTTACTTTTCTCTTCTTCTCCCAAGTCATTACCACCTAACCCTCCTTGGTTCTCCACCTCATTTGCATTTGATTTTCCAATCCCTTTGCCCCAGATCCTATCATCCTTTGATGCCTGGCCAGAATCAGATTTCACCACCCATCTCGAATTCATACCCGGATTCTGTTCTGCAGCAGCTTGTTCCTGATGCTCATGATCAGATCCCACAACATCCTCCTTCTTCCCTTTCAGATTCTCCGCCCCAGACTCATCGTTAGGGATCCACCTCCTAGAAGATCCAACACCATCACCAAACCCCATCCCCCACTCAGAACCTCTCCCAACACCACCCATACCTCTAGATGACGAAGTCGCAGCTCTTGACCAGGAGAAGCGGCCCCTCCCTCCTCCAGTTCCTCGGAAGCCGCCACGACCTCTCCACCCTTGAAATCGATCCCCCGTCCGGCCTCCCCAACCCCCATCGCGGTTCCCTCCGCGATCCATATGAGGAGGGGATCGAGCCACCTCCGCAAACGATCTCTGATCTCCGTGGGTAGTCCCTCCCCAGAATTTTGCAGGCAAAACCCTAGACGAAGTATTTTGGGGATGCTTCCCACAGATGGCCAAACAACCCTCTAATCTGAGCTGTGATGGGCAAACTCGTCCCACCACTGTATCCGCCATTAACAGGTGAGGAGAGCTCGGTCCATTCCCATCGCTGAGCCCGCGCGTCCTCGTTTGGGCTCCCATGATTTGGGCCATGCTCTCTCCTCCCCTTACCAACTAGGCCTTCTAGCCCAGCACCGCCCCCTCTCAAATCAACTTTACTTACAAATTCAACTGGTTGCGCGAAGATCCTACGGCGGCCGCCATTGAAGACGACGCCTTCGCCGGTGACGATATCCGTTGTCGCGAGAGCCATGTCCTCTTATGTCTGTCCGCCCCTATCGCGGTCTGGCTACACCTTGGACTGCAACTCTACGCTATGTACGATGAGCAAGACGCAAAGGGCCCAAACCAACCCATCCAATCCGCAATTCGCTCGCGCCGTTTCAGGTTCATAACCATGCATGCATGCTTGTGCTGGCCACAACGAAGCTATCGTATCCATAGATGCCTAGGCCTTGTTTGTTTCGGATTAAATTAAATTAAATGAAAATTTGTTATGTTTATATAAGCCAAATGATGTAATTAATGTTTTGTAATCATTTTTGTGGGGTTTTAAATAGTTCTTCTTAAAGTTTGTAAAATATTTTTTCATAATTTTTGAACTCGTTAAAACGTATTTTGAGGGGATCACAAATTTGCTACAGTAAAACGCAACTCAACATTAATCTGAAACAAACAAAACCTTAATCTAATGTTGTTACCGTCGATTATGCTACAAGCGATGCATGGTAACCGGCAAGAACCGTTCCTGATAATTAATCCACGTTATAGATGGGGAACATTATTCGAAAATATAAGGAATATAAACTTTTAACACGGTCTTTAGCGTATAACTTTGACCATTAGTTTTGTTTCACAGCATATTACTCCCTCCGTTATGAAATAGTAAAGTCGTTTTAGACTTGTCATAAGTCAAAGTTTTTAAACTTTATCTATAAAGAACTTTTAAACTATCTATGTTGAGGAAACAAAAATCGTATGGATAGATTTGTCTTGGAAAAAACTTTCATAATATTGCATTATAAGTAATTTTCAAAAGTTCTTTTATGGTCAAACTTGTACTTTGGAGACCGTGTCAATGCCTAAAATAATAACTATTTAATAATGGAGTGAGGGGAGTATCAATAACTATAATATCAACATAATACAAAAGTATTTTCAAATACGAATACAACTATATACAGTATATGTTTAGCTTAATTATTAATCAAAAGTTACAAATGTTGACTTTTTTGAAAGCATGCACGTCTTATATTTTAGAACGGAAGGAGTATATATATAGCGTTTTTATGAAATTGTACGTGAAAATGCCTGCCTTGTCACACACTTTATTCACCGCCGATTTAATAAACCTATTGAATCCCACCCCTAAAACACTATTCATGTGTGTATGAATAGTGTTTTAAGGGTGGGATAGAGAGGTTGTTGGGATGCTTTATAACAATGTACAGACAAGCTAGAACGTGATTCTCTCTCTTATGGTCAAATGTCAATGCATATATATGTAGATAGCCATGTACATGCTACCTTCTCTCGATCTAACTGCTTAAATTAATTTTAACTTTTTAATGCAACCAACACCATAAATTAAATCGGACGTCCGATAGAAACAATACCATCACCATGAAACATGAACAAAGTATCCAATGAATGAATGAAACATAGCAAAAAAAGCTAGTGAAACATGAAAAAGTGTAGACCTAGGCACAGATCGTGACACATAACCGGATAATTAAGATTGGGCACTCCTTAGTCGAGCAAGGATATTTTTTTCTTTTGGGAGCGGTTGCATGACAGTCGCCTGCACACGTGCGTGCCTCCCTCGATCAGGCCCAGCCGTCGGCGAGTGCGTGGGTGGGCGCAGGCGACCGCCCATGAGCAAATGCGTTTTCTTATATATATATAGATATATTTCACTGAATGTTTGTGTATACATGGGGTGCTATAAGTACTTTAGGTACATGTGTATAGCAGGGGATATATGCTAATGTATGTGAGGCTGTAGTGAGTTAAAGCTAATCCTCTTGTCTCTTGTGAAGCTTCACCTTGAGCCCGTCCTTCATGTGTAGTATGATGGACAGCTTGGGCCGCGCCGTGAAGCCGGCGGCGACCTCCACCCGGAACCGCGGCAGCACGGCGGCGACGACGGCCTTCATCTGCGCGAACGCCAGGTCCCTGCCGAGGCACGTCCGGGGCCCCACGTTGAAGGCCACGAACCTGTACGACGGCGCGTGCCGCAGCCGCCCCGCCGCCGTCAGCCACCGCTCCGGCCGGAACTCCAGGCAGTCGCAGCCCCACACCGCCGCCGACCTCCCCATCGAGTAGAACGACACGATCACTCGCCGCGCCGGCCCCATCGCCGCGCCGCTCGGCAGCGTGTCCGCTGCCGCCGCCGCCTTGTGCTCGAACGGCACCGGCGGGTACAGCCGGAGCGACTCCGACAGCGCCGCCTGCAGGTACACCAGCCGCCGCCGCTCGCCGCCGGCGCGGCCGACGGCGGCGGCCGGCGGGTGGTCGCGGAGTTCGGCGAGGATCCTTGCCTCGACGTCCGGGTGCGTGGCGAGCAGCCAGAAGAACCACGTCAGCGCCGAGCTCATCGTGTCGCGGCCGGCGACCATAAGGTTCAGCGTCGTGTCGCGCAGGAACCGGTCGAAATCGTCGTCGTCCTTGCCGAACTCGGATTGGGCTGCCAGATACGACGTGACGAGGTCGGCGTCGGCGTCGGCGCCGGCGGGGTCGCCGGGGGCACAGTCTCGCCGGAGCGAGATGAACTCGGCGATGGACGCGTCGAGCACCTTCCGAGCCCTGGCCATCTTCCTGTGGTGGCCGATCTTGAGGTAGCTCTGGAGCTTCAGCCACTGGACGGGGGTGACGTGCCGGTAGAAAAGCACCTCCTCGGCGTCGTCCATGGCCATGGCGAACGGCACTGACGGGAAGCCGACGGCGAGGCAGCCGGGGTCGACGCCGAAGACGAACATCGCCGTGAGATCAAAAGTCAGGCGCATGAACACGTCCTGCAGGTCCACGGCGGCGCCGGACTCGGCGGCGTCGGCGAGGAGCGGCACGAGGCCCCCGGCGAGCTTGCGCGCCGTGCCGGCGGCGGCGGCGGCGCGGAACCTCGTGTTAGAGAGCACCGCGTGCGCCCGCCGCCGCTGGAACGCCCACGACTCGCCGTCGGCGTTGAAGATGCCGGCGCCGAGGACGTCGAACATGGCGGCGAACTCCTTGCCCTTGGGGTAGTTTCCGAAGTTGGCCGTGAAGACGTGCGCCACGTCGGCCGGGTCGGCGGTGACGAGCACGTCCCCCGGCGAGCCCCAGGGCCCCTTGACGACGTACGACCCGCCGGCGGCGAGCAAGAACTCGGTGACCCACTCGTGCACGCGGGCGGCGTTCACGGTGGTCGCCGGCAGCGCGCCGACCACCGGCCAGTTCGTCGGAAGCCCCTCCCGCCGGCGAAACCTGCAGAGCAGAAACAAGAAGCAGGCAACGGACACCATGATCTCCGGGTACTGCCGGAGAAAGCCTGGAAGCCATGACACCACCTCCATTCCTTCGCTTTCTTTAAGCCAGTGAAGTGGAGTGTCTTTGCGAGCTATGGCTTGTGACGTTGTGCGGTTTATATAGGTGGCTTGTGAGGGGTTTAGATTTGGTGCACGGCAAGGCACCAGCTGATATGGCAAGAGCAGAGTAGTTATCTTTTCTTCTACCCAAAGACTATATTGAATTCGAGACTGGCTTGACGTTAGGTCATCGAGAGTTATTTAACTTTTAGTCGATTTTCTGGGCCATAGATCAGATACATCCATAGGAAACATACAAGATCTAACGAGAGTATCTAGGTACGTGAGAAAGTCGGCTAAAATTTCTCTAGAAATCAATCGCCTGATGATTAGCAAAAGTGATTGAATTCACCGTCAAAACAGGTTTGCATATATGATATGGATATATGTGAGCTATTGCCACAACCTACGATGATATATACACTTTGATAGCAAATTCTTTTTTTAAAGAAGGGTACGTGTTTGGCTAAGGTTTAATTTATCTGAAATAATACGTAATTACGTAACACTGTATATAGCAAATATCATTATCACTAAATGTTAAACTGTACGATACTATGTGGCACATGCCATGGAGGGTGAAAATGATGCTATGTGATGATATTTGGTATGCATTTTTTAGTTGTACCTTAGTTCATCGGCTTTTTCAATATAAAGACCAAGCTTAACTAGTTGACCATTAAGTACGGTTCAAGTAAGTGGGAGCTTAAGAAAAGTGGATTAGGGACAATCAACCTTTTGGATTGGGAGAATTACTCAAACGACACTTAATTGGTTGCCACGAAGCAAAATGACACCCAATTCGTCTCTATTTGCTAAGATAACATTGGAACAACGAATTTGTCAAATAACATTTTAGCATTTTTTTAAGTTTGCTAAGGCCTATTTGGTTGTTGAACAAACTCCAACCAGGCTCATGTGTGCAACATTTGTTTGTTTGGTGGCCAGGAGTCCTGTCCGAAGTTTCGGGAAGGAATTGGAATGGAATAATATCGATTCATACACAGGAAAAGGTTCAAGCCTGGCCACCATGGTGCAAAACACCTGTTATAGCCAAGCCCGATGGAAACACAAGCCTGGCTCGAGCCATGCACAACCAGGGAAGGGAGGCACACGCAGCCAATTAAGGAAGGCAGGGCTGTGGTACTCCGGTAAAGTCGGAAGCACGCATGAGCACTGCGGCCACTGTGAGTAGCATGGCGGCGGCGCCGAGGAGCTTGGCGGTGGCTGCGGACAACGGCGGCGGCGGCCACAGAGGAACACAACGCCGGCCGCAAACGAGCACGGTGGCCGTTCAGAGGAGCACAACAGCGGTACGGACGAGCTTGGCGGCGGCACGACGGATCTAGGGGAGGTGCGCCTGAGATAGGAGGCACGGCTAGAGCCTAGAGGGCGACGTGTGTGGTAGGGGCGACAGCCCGGAGCATGTCTGTGGCGTGGGCGGCGAGCGCACGTGCGGCCGTGTTAGGGGCAGCGAGCCCCATGCGGCGTGGCAGGGGCGGCTAGCTTGGCACGCGGCGGTGGGGGTGCCGTCGACGAGCTCGACGGCGCGTGGCGGTGGAGCGGACGAGCTCGGTGACAATGTGGGGATGGCGCGGACAAGCAGTTCGATAAAATGTCTAGTCGGTGTGGAGT
Organism: Raddia distichophylla; assembly: GCA_005191435.1. Classification (NCBI taxonomy): domain Eukaryota; kingdom Viridiplantae; phylum Streptophyta; class Magnoliopsida; order Poales; family Poaceae; genus Raddia; species Raddia distichophylla. The sequence goes on from SPJY01001434.1 coordinate 975,155, forward strand.
GCGCGTCCAGAACATGGCTCAATGTTCATACTACCAACCAAACACATGTTGTATTTAGGCAGGATCAAATGATACAATCCAACCAAACACATGCTCTGTTTGGGCTAAACTTGGCTCTCCTCAGCCCGATTGAGTTCATACAAGCGAGGTTCAGCACTCCGCAGGAAAGATAACCGAACAGCCCTCCAAAAAAACCCTAATATCTTTTAGTAATCCTCCCTCTATTTTTAATGCACTTCATGACCACCAATGTATATCAATAAAGATGACATGTCCTTCTCTTTGTGGCAATGCCAATTGCTCGTTCGCCTCGCACAACCTCCAAGATCCTATTGTGTGTTCTTGTCGTCGACTTGTGCACATGCACATCCATCTCATCCAGCTCATCGGTGTCAAGGGTTTGCAGGAAAGATTATAAAAAGTCAAAAAATCTACCCCTTTATTTGGATTCCTTGAGCTACTTTTTTTAGATATTGGATAAAACCCATCCTTTATGTCTCGCGATGTATTCGGCCGAAGTAATTATTACAATATATATTCAATAATGCACACAAATACATAAGCATCGGCTAAAGAAGAGAAAATTTCTAAGCCTATTATTAAATCTCCCTCCATGATTATTATAAATCGTCGTACCACAGGCTTCCATAAATTGACACACTTTTACGATTTCTTCTTTGCAATACTCTTTTTGTGGCAATGTCTAATGGTGTAACTAGTGATATCTTGACCACCTTCCCTGGAGCACAATCTATGCTCAAGAGTTCCAATTTTTAGTTCGTCCTGAGCTCGAGGGCGCGACCTCCATCCCTTGAGCATGATCACTGCTCAAGAGTTTTGATTTTTAGTTTGCCTCAGACATGGTTGTATGGCTCATATACAGATACACTCTTGTAAACTTACAGGAATTAATTAACTTCCGTACGCACTAAATTGTCTAACAAATTTTGGTTAATTTTTAAAAAAGTGTGAACGAAGTTTTTATGGAATTTTACGGTGTGAAGACAAATGGTGTGTTTAAGTTAGGAATTGATTTTTGTTCTGCTATGGTTCTCTGAAAATTGGCTTTGAAATCATCAATTGAATTCTACGCGGTAGCCAACAGCCACAACAACGAAATTGAATTCTAATTTCACAGTTACAGGTCCAACACCTAGCAGCGGTAGCTAGACAAACAGGATGTTACTGTAATATGTCAGAATTTCCACATATATCCCCATGCATATAAGGTAGTACGGTAAACTTTGCCCTTGGTACACCAATTGAAGCGTTTGTGATGAAGAAAGGTTGCCTAATTGCCTAAAAAGATATATATTAATTACTCTAGTTGTAAATGTCATCTAGGTCTACCTAAGTTTGAAGTCTCTGGGTAAAGATAGAAAAAGAGAGCACCTTTGCACAAGTTCTACAACTGTACAGTGATGTGCTACATCTGAATTTCCTTTGGACGGATCATTCCAAATCTAAATGTACTATGGGTTAAAAAAAAAAAAAGAACAATGTTTCACCAGAGCTTTCTCCAAAAGTTTAATGTATCTTTCACTAACCGCCCTGTGTGAATATGATGTGATGACCACATGACACGATCATCAACTTTGGGCTGTGCTGCGCCGATGCAATTTGATAGTACATTGACACTGAGATTACAAGGAAAAAACATGAGTGGGACAAGGCGATGTTTCTTTTACAAGTGAAGAAAAGGTTGTGATTTTGATGGATAGCCTCCAAATCTGACGTTGATGACCCGGCCACGAAAACGAAATAAGCTCCATCCGATCATGAATTTATCATATAATAATAACTGATTCAGGTTGGGTGCGGTGTCAAGGAAGACTGAAGAACGACGGGTCGGCTGCTGGTTGGGAGAGATATCTTTACCTTTTTTTAAAAAAAAAAAATGCTGGAGGGGAGCTACATGTAAAACCAAAGATCATGAAATCCAATCTCCCCTATAACTGAACCAAGCCCCATTGCCATCCCTATAACTGAAAAGTTCAACAGCATCAAAGGTGCAATCCAATCCTTGTAACTGAACAAGTTCAAAAGGGCAGCTCTGTACTGAACATAATCTCAGCATCGTACTGATAGGTGCATTGTTCTTCAGTTACAGCTTACAATACCATCGTCCATTCATACCAATGATCATAACATTTCTCTAGTCACAGTTTACATAAAATAAATTCAAGATAAAAACATCCGCACCAATCACCCTAATATTTTGCTCATATTGCATGGCCACGAATTGGCACTAGCCCAAACAGATGGTTTGGAGCTTTGATTATTCCGTCTCGATATTTCATAGATTTCTGCACATAGTTCCATGCGCATAAACAACCCAATCAAGTATATAAGAACAACCAACAGATAGTAATAGCAGCAAACATCAGGCTACTTCCCTTCTCTTGAGCCGAACCATCATCCCGTTCAGCATGTGGAGTATGACCGAGCTCTGCGGCATAACAGCATGGCCTTCGACCAGCTCGACCTTGAAGTTGTGTATGATGGAAGCAGCCGTGATCTTCATGTTGCTGAGCCCGAGGTCCTTCCCCAGGCAGCTCCTGGGGCCGGTGTTGAAGGCCAAGAACTTGTAGCTCGGCTCGTGCCGGAGTCGCCCGCTCTTCGACACCCACCGCTCCGGCCTGAACTCCATGCAGTCTTTGCCCCATATCCCTTCTATCCTCCCCATGGCGTAGAGCGAGAAGATTATCCTTTTTCCCTTGGCCACCTTGGTGCCATCTGGCAGGACATCGTCAACCAGTGCTTCCTTCTCCTCAAACGGTGTTGCTGGGAACAGCCTGAAACACATGGCGCATGCATAGCTTATGAGGCAGATGGTTGAGGGAAGACTGGATTGTTATGAGAATGTCTCACCTGAGTGTCTCTAGGAGTGCAGCTTGGAGGTAAATGGCAGACCGGAGCGTGTCGCACTCAAAGACCGAGAGGTTCCCTGGCCAGGCAGTGCTCCGCAGGTCCTTGAGCTCCTCGAGGATCCTTGCTTCGACATGTGGGTGCTTGCACATCATGTAGAAGAACCATGTCAGTGTGACAGCAATGAGGTCCTTCCCTGCAAAGATGAACCCCACTGTCGTGTCTCGCAGGAACACAGTCGTCTGCTGCTCGGTCATGCTAGGATCCGCGGGCCATTTCATGTACATGGACAACAAGTCTCCCTGGCTTCCATTGGTCGCCTGTGCCTTTCGTTTGTCGATTTCCTCATAGATGAACTGATCAATCACCACCTTTGCATCGGCCAGCTTCTTCTCGCTCCCAACATTGAGCCACCTCAAAAGCTTCCACAAGCTTGGTGGCACGATATGTCTGAACATCACCGCCTCCTCTGCTTCCTTTGTCGCTTGGCCAAACACAGGGATTGGAGAGGACACTGACAAGCAGTCAAGGTCAGCTGCAAAGACCGTAGAGTATGAGACATCAAGAGAGAACCTCATGAAGACACCCTCCAGCTCAACCACTGAGTCGTTCTTGGCCATGTGGTCAAGGTATGGTAACAAGACTGTGCCAGCCTTCCTTGCAATGGTGGACATTGCAAAGGACCGAAAGGCGCGGGCAGAAAAGATGTACATCGCCACGCGACGCTGATACTCCCAGGATTCAGAGTCCGCCACAAGGAGCCCATCACCTAGAATGTCAAACATCTCAGCAAACTCGCTGCCTTTTGGATAGTTCTTGAAGTTGGCATTGAAGCAATGGTTCACAGTGGCTGGGTCGCAGGTTACCAAGAAGTCCATGTTGAGGAACCAAGGGCCACTGACCGCAAAGGTGCACCCAGCCTCGCGGAGCACATCAGTAACCCTGTCATGGATGCAGCGGAGATACCTGATAAGGAAGGGAAGCATCCCAACAACAGGCCAGTTCACCGGGATGATTCTCTTCCGCCGTTGCCGGATGAGACGGAAGAGGTAGAGCCAGAGGAAGCAGGTGATGGCTAGGAAGACCTCAGGAAAGGACAGGACAACAGTCCAGAAGGAGGCCATGGTTGCACAACTCTTCAGCAGCACAGGGAAGAACCGAAGAAGTGCATCCAGCAAGACTGCAAGAGGCTTAGGCTTCTGCTTTTGATTGCCGATTTCGAATGTGTTTTTTTGGTGTATTGATAAACTGCCTATGTGCATTTATTTCCTTGTAGGATTGGTACTCAGTCTCCGCAAGTTCAGGACTCACAACATTTGTGTGTCCTAATTCCTAAATCCCAATATAAATGCTAAAAATCTAGAGGTATTAGTCATTTAGTCTTTTATTTCTATGTAGATTGTTCAACATCTGATTTCTGATGTATTACCCATTGCTTACCTATCCATATGCATTGAATGTACCTCATCAGATAAAAATTGTGTTAACATTTCTGAATTGATGTATTGCAGAATATTTATGGGCCATAAAAGTCACATCTGTTTACACATGAATAACCATTATAGTTTTCTGTTTCTGATACTAATCCTGTTTACACCAGTAAATGACAAGGAAAGCAGAACACTCCTTTTAAGTCTAAAATCGAAGGCTTAACTTGTTTCCCATGTAAACATCCAAAAAGTGTTGGAAACCACTCATCCAAATCTTGTGATGCCAATATGTCCCATTGCAACAAGGAAGCGAACAGCTTGCTTGCTTGGATGATACCACGCAGCTCGGCATCCTACCCAATGGCAACCATGATGGAGCGTTGTTTACTTAATTATGACTGTATACATCAGCAAATAACTACTCAATCACGGCAGGGAAAAAATGTTTGCAGAAATCAACATGAAGCGTTTAGAAGAGTTGAAATGCAAGTTTCAACGATGAAGAGGAGCAAGATGGAAAGGTCCATCAATGCTGCTTAGACAACCTTCTGCTATGTACAAATACAGATGCCACCGTAGCCAACATAACTAAATGCTTATTGACTGGGGCAGCAAGGGGCCCCACTGATGTAATCATCTGAACCAAAACTTTTTTAAAAAAACAAAGTTGTTCAGGCTGGATTCTTAGAGCGAGATGTGTCACCATTTCTTGTGAAATCTCTCAGGTTTGGAAATTCTTAATGAAGAGGTGAGACCTAGTAAAATACTGAGGAATTAAGCTGTGTAACAATCTCACTAATTTTCTACTAAAAGACCTAGTTACTAAAGATCTTACTCTTAGCATCATACATCCATATACTTCCGTCTGAGGTTTCTGCAGGAATCATGTGTTCGAACTTCCAAACAGGCGTGAAAATTGATGAGCAAAGTCAAGCCAAGAAGAAATATTCGAGCAAAATTCCTAGTAAATTCGCATCACACAGCAGCCTAAATAAAATGTATGGGCTCATATCAGATCATTCCAATAAATGACCAACGAGTTAAACAAAAGAAGAGTGCACACTTCAAATTTGATTGCTAAAGTTCATAGCTTCATCACATTGCACGTAGCGGTTGTATCTAAACATTTCGAGCACCAGTTCATAGACACATAACAGCACCACAGACGCCTCTTAACTAATTGACCTTACTGAAGATGGCGTCGATGCGGCGGGTCCCACGCGGCAGCGGCTTCGCCCCTTCGCCGCCGCCGCCGCCGCCGCCATCGGAGCGGGCGTTCCGCGGCGCCTCCTCTGCGGCGGGGAGGCAGTCGAGGAGGAAGTCAGCGGTGGGGCGGTGCGCGCGGGCGGCGGCCCGGACGTGCGCCGCGCGAACAGCGCGCCGGCCACGGCGAGCCGCCGACGAGTGTGCGCGGACCGCGAGGGAGCCTAGGAAGAGCTCGGTGGCCGAGGCGATGAGCAGCGCCGCCTCGCTCGTCACCTTCTTGATGTCCCGATCCACCCGGATGATCTTCTTCACCCTCCCCACCGGCAGCGCCGCCTCCGGCTCCACCTCCACCTCCACCTCACCCTCCGTCTGAACCTCCGCCCGCGCCTCCTCTTCAACCTGCTCCATCGCCTCGGTGAGCTCGTCGGCGGCGGTAGCCATGGTTAGGGTTAGCGTTTGAGCATTGGAAATTCTTGGGAAGGTGTAATCCGCCGTTGGATTTTGCCTGGCACGAAGTGGCGGGAAAGTTGGGATTTTTCCCGCGCGAGCTCGACCGAGTCACCGGCCGACGCGCCGGCGGCCCGGCGACAGCGCCGCCGTGGAAATTTGGGCCTTCGTGTTAGCGTAGGCGTAGTGGGCCGAAGCCTAACAAATTTTAAAATACTTATTTTATTTAATCAACAAAAGACACTATAAGTCAAAAATATTTTTACATATAAATATACACACAAATATTATATTTTACTATATATTTGATTCTAAATATTTTTATGATTTTGTAAATATTTTATTTTATTTTTCTAAGCTTCATATGATTTTCTACAATTTATTTGTATTTTTTACATTTATTTTCAATAAAACCATATTGACTAGGACACGGTATCAACGTGGTTAGTTGAAGAAGGCAAAGTGGACTAGTCCTTGTGATATTGGCCATACATGAATGCCCATTACCCCGTATAGCCGCGCAGAACGTAGCTTTATAATTCTAGATGGTACGAGGCTATGGTCATTTGACATGATGCTTGCGTGTTAGTGCAAGTTAAAGGAGTATCTTACTAAGCAAAAAGGTTATATATACCGGCTAAATCGATGAATGACCTAGAAAAAAAAAATTTGGTCATGGATGGCAAATTGGTGATGAACATGTCATGAAATCTGCCTTGTCATGAACATGTCGCCGTCGCCGTTGACCAACGGGTGGGAAAACTAGGGTTTGTGAGTCGAGCTGGGTACCCCAGGGGTCCCTTCCCAACTTCCCTCACTCACCTCCCCTTCCTCCATTGATACGTTCCTTGAGTCTATATGAACCTTCGAGCAAGCCTAGGCTGCATGTTGACTTGTCTAGCCGGTCCTACCAATGCTAATTTGTGTGGATTAGGCCCAGGTGTCAGTCATTTCCAAGAGCTTCGTCCAGCCCAGTCAACTCTCTCCATCAGACATGATGCTTTTGTGGTGTTATAATAGTCCACGTTCAAGAATCCTTTTTTTATTTGTATATTGGTATCACAAAAAAGGACGCACCCAGAGGCGGATCTAGAAAAATAGGTCATCGGGGTCATCACTAACTCTAAAAAAAACCACTCGTAATAGTTCTTATAGCATTATGCACCTTCTGGGACCCATACATCCCATAAGTATGCATGTAAAACACACGCTAAAAATACACACCCTCCACGCTTCAAAAAATAGTCGTCTTGGAGACTCGGTCTTCGAAATACATCTTTAATATTTTTATCATTGAAATTTATTTATAAAATTCACAAAAATATGGTATTATGGAAGGTTTTTTTAGACGAAATTATAGTATGATTTTTGTGTGACTAATCCAAATAGTTCAAAAGATCTTTGTGGATAAAAGTCTTAAAACGTTAACTCGGGACAAGTCTAAAACAACTAATATTTAAATATGCAGGAAGTAGACCATAGCTTTCTTTAGACAAATGGGATTGTATTTAATTCAAAAGAATATTTCCATTTTACAAGAAAATCTTCAATAAAACAGAAAATTACAACAACATCCTTTTGGACTAAAAGAAAATCCACAGAAGCGTTGCATCCTCTACTCACCACCTCACCAGTTTCAGAGACAACAAGCATAGGAACCAGCAACAATACAACATCTGTCTCCTTTGGCCGAGTCCTCAGTGGATAATGGACAAATGATAAAAAAATCAAGCATAATTAATGAAGCCTAAACCTCTATGTCAGCGGTTGCGAGTTAGCTTCCCGGTGCCGAGCTTACTTGTTGAAATGGGGATCAATAGGTCTCTTTCCACACTAGGTGAGGGTTTTGAGGATGACTAGCACTCGGAAACTGGAGATGGGAGACGTGACTTTTATCCTAGTTCAAACCTCCTAAGATTAAGATAATGGCCTTGCACCCAGCCTTGCATTGATGTGTGGAATGTTGTACAAAAAAAAGCTAGTCAAGTGGGAGGCTTGCTCGGGCCGCATTGTGAGTGTTCCAACTATTGTGCATGTGTGTCGAGAGTACGCTAAGTATTTTACAATGGTGTCTAGAGACGACTATTTTATACTTGTGAAAAGGTGTACAACTCACCATCCCACATAGGCTAAAGTTTAGGGACTGATGGTGGTTAAATTGTCATTGTAATTGGTTGTTGGTGACAAGGTGTGTCCCATGCGGGGTGGTGACAGAGAATATGTTAGGATTAGGCTATCTCCAACAGGAATCCTTAAATTTGATCCCCTATAGCCTCATATACAGGCTCCCTTTAAAAAGATCTCTCCCTATATTTCTTCCATCTCCAACAGCGTTCCCTATATGGAGAATTGTATAGGGGGAGAAGAGAGAACCCTTACATATAAGGGAATGGAGAGATCCTCTATTTTAGGGAACGAAATAGGGAATGCTGTTGGAGCACATAGGAAAAGAATCCGTCCCCTATTTTGGGATAGAGGGTGCTTTAGGGGAGCCTGTTGGAGACAGCCTTAGCCCAATGACAATCATGTGCCACATACAAACACCCCTGCTCTTGGCATGCCATTAGCGACATCTCCTCTTTACCTAAATGCGAAGAACCACATGGAGAGGACATACAGCCGAGGTCTAATAACAAAAACTCTTCTATAGCGAGATCCGTGGAGAGCTCACCTGTCAGCGTCAGAATGTCACTTAAGCCGAACCAGCTCCACAGAGCAATGGCCACTAGAGACCCCTTATTATTCTTGAATCCTATCTTAAGACTAAGCCTGCTCCTATACATTCTCAAATCAAGATCCTTATCTAACCTACCCAGCGACCGCTCGAAGATTATATTAGGGCAGAGCTTTCTAAATATCATACATAGTAGTAATGTGCACGTAATCAGGGGAACACGTGAGACACCACGTGCTAAGCCTAATTTGGGAATGCCGGTGCATAGCATGCACAACCTCGCTACTTTTTTTAGAATAGTGCGAGGATCAATAACACGCCCGACGGGACCCGGATGTTATGGTCATGAAAAATTTAAACTCAGATGGTAGGCTTTACAACCAAACACATTACCATCTATCTTAGGAGCCTGTTTGGCGCCAAGCTATGCCTCTATTCTAATGAAATATTTGCTCTAAACAAAAGGTCAAAGAAATATTTTTAGTAGCTGATCGATGCATGTGCTAGCAGACCATTTTTGTCATGGTTAAAATCATTCATTTGATTGTCAGCCGATATCGCAATCTGATGGCGACCATTAATTGGTGAATATGATGGACAAGATCTTCCTTTCAGAAAGGGTGATTAAACATTGGATCTGGCTAATTAGTCAATGCAGGCCTGCAGAATATGGATTGACATGGACCTTCATATTTGACTTGAATGTCTCGAGATCTTGTGTGCTAATTAATCGTGATACACGCGAGCAGGCAAGCTAGCGTGGAGCCTTCGTCTGCAGGCTCTTCCCCTTCTTAGATGAACGAGCGAGGTGGCCCGCGCATTTGCACGGCTAGATTTGTTTCGGCATATAGAATTTATCTCTAACTCATTATCTATCTCTGATATATCAGATCGAATTTAGAGCTTATCTCTAATATATTATATCAGCTTTAATGTTTAATCTGAATTTCTAATATTTTCTTTTTATCTAAGCCACATCAATATTTTAATTTCGGCATATAGAGTTTATATTTAATATATCAGATCAGATTTGGAGTTTATTTCGAATATATTATATCAACTTTAGTATTTAATATGAATCTCTAATATTTTCTTTTAATCTAAGACATATAGATCTTTTATTTTCGGCATACAGAGTTTATCTCTAACTCATAATCTATCTCTAATATAGCAGATCAAATTTAGAGCTTATCTCTAATATATTATCAGCTTTAGTTTTTAATCTGAATTTAGATCTTTTACTTTTTTCTTGATTTATGTGAGAATTTTTTTTATTGATCTAGGCCGTTATAATTTGGTCCCACTGTTGATCGAACGGCTGAAATAATCTGGGTGATGTGGACGAACGTGGTGGCTTCTTTTTCCCCTCCTTTATATATATAATATATAATAGATAGATAGCAGTGCACTTGTGCTTTAGCTTAAACAAAATTATAAAAAAAAAAATAAAGAGAAAAAGTGATTAGCAATCAGCACCTTCTTATAGGTGGAAAATTTTATTTGAAATTCTTTGTATGTCTTCTTGCTTCGGACGTACCCTTAATAATGCTCTGGAAAGTTGAACATACTGTGCTTGCATTGGAAGACACTCCCTCCGTGTAAGCTTATTTACTAGTCCCTCCGTTCCAAATTATAGGTCGTTTGACTTTTTTGACACGTACTTTGACCATTCGTCTTATTCAAAAAAATTTATAATTACAATTTATTTTTGTTATGATTTAGTCTATCATGAAAGGTACTTTAATAATGACTTGAGTTTTTTCATATTTTCACTAATTGAATAAGACGAGTGGTCAAAGTACGTGTCAAAAAAGTCAAACGACCTATAATTTGGAACGGAGGGAGTAGTATAAAACCACAACGAAAACGAAGAAGAGAAGCAGATAAGTATATAAAGTAATATGTAAAGCAGCAGTCTGGCTTATGCTTTCGACAAGCAGCATAATCGAACCTCCGTAAAAAAAAATATGTGCCGATAATAAGCAGACAGATATTGCAGAAAGATGCACATATATATGTGGAACATGCAGATAGCAGGTCTAAAACAATAATCATCCATTAATTGCGCTACGACTACCTTGAACATAAATAGTCCTTTTGCCTGCATTTAGACAACACGGTCATACTTGCATTTCAAAGGCATTTATTTTTTCTAGCCTTTTTTACGATACAGTTTAATGAATATGAGACGTTCAATCCTCTTGATTTTTAAAAAAACTGATATTAGTCTTAACTTTTTGGGGCAATTGTGTTTTTACCCTTCTTTTGAGAGCTAATTGTGATTTTGCCCTCATTATTTCAGATTGTGATTTTGCCCTTAATTTTTCAAGTTGAAGACCACATTTGCCCCTATTCCGTTAAGTATACTTAACGGCGTTAATGACACTTGACTTTTCAAATTTTCCCTCATTTTTATTCGTATATCACCCATGTTTTGAAGACATATTATTCAAAATATTTGAACGGAGACATGATAGTTCACATGAACTAGTATTTCACGGCTACATATAGATCAACATTGAAAAATTTTGATAATATTTTGGGTTGAAATCATACTTAACAACCATCACATAAGGGATCCAATGCTTAACGTCAAAAGTATCAATATCGAGCAAGCACCAATGTAGAAGATAGCTTCTCTTCTCAGGATTATGCATACATATACAGATGTCTATTTGATCTAAAATTTGTTTGTCGTCAGTCTCACAAAATTCATACCTCAATCCATAGTGTATAATACTACAGATGAGTGGTATGAATCAGTAGGGGCATGTTCTTCGTTCTTAGATAATTAATGCGATGGATCGATCGCTAAATCCAAAGAGCAAAGCTTGGACTTACCGCCTGCGTCCTTCACAGAGCCATCGCGCCGGTTGCCGCACAGCCACTCGCGCCGCCACGCCGCTTGCCGCTCAGCCGCCCGCGCCGCCGCACAGCCTGCTCGTGCCGCCGTGCACCTGCATGCGCCGCTGCGAGGCTGATCGCTGTGTTTCCTTTTTGGTTCCTTTTTTTATGAGCTGGGCTCCCTTTTTATTTTTTTCTTAATTCATTTTGGATGCCTGGCTAACGGAATGCAAAGTGAGGGCAAATGGCTTGTTCAATCTTCAAAAACAGGGGCAAATTCACAATCCAGAAATATTGAGGGTAAAATCACAATTAGATCTCAAAAGCAGAGCAAAAACACAATTTTCCCTAACTTTTTTACACTACAAAGATAGTACAATAGTGCATAATGCTCCAAGCATAAGCATAGTATATTTCTATAAAAGTATAATCGACTTAATTTAGGTATCGATCATTCACTAGCATTTAAATCCCATATCGAAGAACATGAACCCTAGCCTAAATTGAAGCCCAAATCTACTTCGTATAACTTCGTATAATGTATGCTATACGAAGTTATTACGTGAACATAAATAGTCCTTTTGCCTGCATTTAGACAACACGGTCATACTTGCATTTCAAAGGCATTTATTTTTTCTAGCCTTTTTTACGATACAGTTTAATGAATATGAGACGTTCAATCCTCTTGATTTTTAAAAAAACTGATATTAGTCTTAACTTTTTTACACTACAAAGATAGTACAATAGTGCATAATGCTCCAAGCATAAGCATAGTATATTTCTATAAAAGTATAATCGACTTAATTTAGGTATCGATCATTCACTAGCATTTAAATCCCATATCGAAGAACATGAACCCTAGCCTAAATTGAAGCCCAAATCTACTATTTAGGTCTTGTTCTTTCCAACATTACGTACCGTTGCGTATTACTATGTAGCAAATTTTGTTATTTTTATATAGCCTATATGTTGTGATAATTTGTAACGATTTTTTTCGTGGCGTTTAGTAGTCCTTCCAAAGATTGTAAAACTATTTTAATTACTTTTTCATAATCTTTAGAACTCTTTTCGAGTGCTCACAAATTTGCTACTGTAAATCTATAATACGCCAAAGCAACGATACGCTGAAAAGAACAAGACCTCAATATAGGGATTTCATCCAAAATTTTCCGCCAAATTAATGCTTCTCGTGAAAGGGCAAGAAGCTAGCACATGCTGGGTAGTCTCAAGATCAGTACCGCAGAGTGGGCAAACACTGAACTATGGCAATTCTTTTTTTTTTTCTAGATTATCCGCTGTTAAGAATCTTGTTAAGCATTGCACTCCAAATAAAGAACTTGGTTTAGGTTCGGAGTGAGCTTTCCAACTGCATTTTGCACCTGCATCCCTTATGGAGCCCGTGAACTGCACATCACAAGCTGATTTTACAAAAGTTCGATATCCTCTGTCTGGCGCCTAAGGAACAGAAGCGACCAGGGCCGGCTCGGCCAAGAGCGGGCTGCCTTGCTTGCTTGGGCTGAGGCAGAGAGAAGATGAACAAGGCCGAGCTGGCCTTGGTCATGGCCAAACAGAGAAGGGAGGAAAGAAGCAGATCAAGGCCCAAGGGCATTATGGTAATTTCAGAAAAGTTGGTAATTCAAATTCAAAATCCAAGTTTGAATTAGATACTACTTGTACTTGATCAAGTAGTACATCAAATATAAAGATCAAAGTGTTGAAGTGAGGATTTTGGAGAATTTATTCCAGAAGGGTAAAAAGGTAAATTCTCATTTATATTCAAACTTAGTAAAAGTTTGAATTTCAGTCAAGTGAGTATAGATCAGAGGAATTCATCACAAAAATATTGATCAATGGGTAAAAGAGGGAAGTGTTGGAGAATTCATACAAGAAAGGGCAAAAGAATAAATTCGCCCTTGATATTTAAATTTGAAAACAAACTTGAATTTTAGATGAACATGTAGTAGACCTTAGGAGGCAATGATGAGAGGATTGAATTTGAATTTCAAAGCAAAGAGGTAAGAGAAATACTAGCAAAGAGCCAAAGAGGTAGGAGATACTATTGTTTGTAATAAAAACAGTACTCATGGTATGAAAACACTTGAATAGAGCTTTCCATAGGTATATATTTATTTATATATGGAAAAAGTCTACTTACCCCCTTGAAGTTTTGACCCGGGCGCACATAACACCCTGACTTCGAAAACCAGATAACCATCCCCACGAAGTATTGAAACCAGTGTACTTAGGGCGTGTTTGGTTCATAGCCCTGGGTGGCTATGCAAAAAAATTGGCATGACCATCTTAGGGCATGACCAATTCTTACCAATTTTTGTGCTATTTGGTTTTTGTCCAACCTAGTTTGGCCAATGAAAAATAAAAAAATATAGAAAAAAACAAAAGTATTTAAAATGGGTTGATTACGATTTTAGATGGATTATGAAATTTTTTCATGCAATTTGGACTTTAAATGAAATTGATAAAAAAGAGAAATTTAATTGGAAAAGAAACGAACAACATACGATTAACTAGCAGCTATGCATGTCGCTGGATGGGTCGCTGTCCCTGGGCCCTCGCCGTCAGCGCAATTTGGCAAGGCGTGGGCGACGGATTTGTGCGCCCGCGCCAACGGCCGCTCGCATATAGAAACCTGAGGGTGCGCCCTGCTTTTGGTACGGCTGGCCAACAAATGGTTGCAATCCAAACAATAGCCAAAAAAGTCATGGCGGCCAATTTTTTGGCATGGCATTGGACGGACGCGGACCAAACAAGTCCTTAACCCCCGGTAGCGGTTTTGAGGGTGGTTTTGCCACCGAGGCTGCACAGGTGGATGGCTTTGTGATGAGGACACGCCTACGGTGCCCGATATTTATGTCCCAATCTTTCACGGTACAATTTCAGCAAGAAAATAGTTGATAGATCAATCGGTTCAACACAATAGATGCAATAGATATCAGATCAAAACAGCACACGGAATGTGATTTTGCTAGACCAGCAACACAAAGTAGCAATTCAATTGATAAATTTGGGAATAGCTTACAAGATGCAAACCAAACCCAAGATGAAATCTTCCACCCGCGGCCACGACGAACCACGATCAGAAGACGAGAATTCTGGCAGGAATCCAAGGCGTACTCCAGCTGCAGAAGCTCAATCACGCACTCAACACAATCCTCGGGGGATCGGCAAGAGGTAGATGAGAGGCGACACCCTCTCGATGTTCGTGGGGAGAACCCTCGACGAAACACACGGCAACAATAATATCCAATCTAATCTGTTTTACACGGCCGGCCCTAGGCCATATACGTGCTCGCAGGCGCAGGACGCATACGTGGACTCCTACTCGGACTCACCCAAACTGTACCGACTAAAACAAAACGTGCATGCAGGCCGTATTACATGTTGGACTCGGCTAACAAAAGGACCAAACCGAATAGCTCACAAAACTAGACATATACATACGATAAAGTAATAGTAGTACTACTTGTGTTATGCTAATACGTGCAAGCAATTAGCCCACCAGGATACTTGGCTTCACCTTTTAAATTCTATTTCTTCATGCGGCATTTGACTCCAAGAAATATTAACCCGGATAGGACAACAGCCGTAGGAGTTCTTCCATCTTCATAATTCTTGATTTCTTTCCCATCAAAAGAAAACGAACCAGAGGACTTCCAAAAACCACTAGCTACAGCATTGTTTGAAATATCACATGGCTTCTTGAATCGACCAAGCCCCTCTTCCTCATATAAATTAGCTCCACAAAATATCATTTTGCTTGACATAGTTGCAGTAGAAGCTAGAAGCCCTTCCTTCATCATATTTTCCTTTGCATCAAATAAAAATGAGCCAAATGAAATAATTTGGGGAGCCATGGGCTCATCACTTTGCCACCGTGGCAGCCTATGTGGCAATAATTTTTAATACGGGTCCACAAATCATCCATATCTCTCTCCCATCTCTCTTCCTCCCTCTCTTAGGCATTTCATCGAGCAGGTCGCACACACAGAACAGAGCGGTGCTCGCCGGCGCCTTGTCTCCCTCTTGCGTCTCGGCCGACGCACAACTGCTCCTCCACCTTCTCCGTCGACTCGGCTGCCACGCCGTCGAGCTCCCCGCTGCGGCCGCACCGCGCCGGCGAGGTGGCCTGGGCGCCAGCAAGGTGACCAGGGCACCCATCCGCGGTCATGGGCGCCCTCATGGGCGCTAACAACCTGCCGTTTTACTACAGCACGTCGCTCCTCCACATGTCGACGTCGTCGCTGCTGCTGTCGCCTAGCCACCCGCTCAGCTTCGTCAACCTCAACGCTGTCGTCCTCATGCTCAGCTCGGTGCTGCTCGTGCTTCGGTTCGGGGACTCCGGCGAGAGCCCGGAAGGCGGCGGCCTAAAGGCTTACCTCGTCGGCTCCGTCGTCACGATCGGTGCCGCTGGGCTCTTCTCCCTCTACCTCCCCGTCATGGAGCTCATCTACCGGGAGGCCGCCACCGGCGGGTTTGTCCTTGCCGTGGAGGTGCAGGCGGTGATGCAGGCCATGGCGTCGCTGGTGGCGGCGGTCAGGCTGGCAGTGTCAGGAGGCCTGAACGACGACGTCGACCGGTGGAAGGGCTCGCCGGCAACGTACTGGCTCGTGGTGGCGGCGCTGGTAATCACCTGGCAGACGTGCTTCATGAGCACCGCCGGCATGATCTGTGTGTGCGACCTGCTCGATGAAATGCCTATGAGAGGGAGGAAGAAGAGAGATGGGAGAGAAATATGGATGACATGTGGACCCGTATTGAAAATAATATTTTTAAATAAAATTGCCACGTAGGATGCCACGGTGGCAAAACCATCCACCTGTGCAGCCTCGGTGGCAAATCCACCCTCAAAACCGCTACCAGTGGGTTAAGTGCACTAGTTTCAATAGTTTGTGGGACTAGTTATCTGGTTTTCGAAGTCAGTGGGTAATGTGCGCGCCCGGGTCAATACTTCAAGGGGTAAGTAGACTTTTTTCTTTATATATTCACATACTTATGCAAACCATATGAACCATCTATTTCATGTTTGTTCAAAAAGAAATATTATCAAAGCTTTGCTTTTATAGAAGTTTTGTACTTTTGTTAGAAAATCCTAAATATACATGTACATGCTTCCAATACAAACATTTAATATAATTTTGAAAGCATCCACAATTGGCATGACATTGATTTATAAAATAGCTTGACAAGTATTCTTTTGAATGGAATATAGTTTTATATTATTTGAAAATATGAGCTTTGCACAAGTCTCTAACTATAAAATAGATGAGCTTTTGGGATAGAGATTTTCTTTGAAAGAATTCTTATTATTTTCACCAAATCAAGTGAATGTCAAAGTTTCCAAATAAATCTCCTTTGGTTAATATTAAAAAGGATTTCAAATAAGAATCTTGACCAAACGCTTTAAAATTACCTTTGAATGATTAACAAATTTTTTTTTTTGAAGCTTACATTCAAGCTTAAGCAATTCATCAAACATTTTTTTTATAAATTTACTTTTTGTAAATAAGCAAGACTTAAAATGTGGCAAAGTATCTCTTATCAAAGAATTTATTTTTATTGGAAGATTATCTACTCAAAAGTTACTGAATAAAGAGTAGTATTTTCCTTTTGGAAATTCTCTTTGTCAAGTTAATGAATAGTTCCTATTTTGAAATTTTAGGATTAGGACAATTTTTGGTCTGGAAACCAATTAATAAAAGATTTCAAATAGTGTTTAAACATGTTTTGTGCTTAATTTATTTTATTCCAAAAATAGGGTGTTACACAATAGATCACAAAAGCAATTTTTTAAATTTTTTATGTTGCTTAAAT
This sequence comes from Raddia distichophylla, assembly GCA_005191435.1. Taxonomy (NCBI): domain Eukaryota; kingdom Viridiplantae; phylum Streptophyta; class Magnoliopsida; order Poales; family Poaceae; genus Raddia; species Raddia distichophylla. Next base: position 992,453 of record SPJY01001434.1, read on the forward strand.
GAAAATATTGTCAATACAAAAAAGATGTTTCTTGAAATTCTCTAGAACTTTCGTATATAACACTTGATTTTTTTAGCCCGAAAAGAGCCTGAAAGACATAAAATACGTCGTATTGCGCAGGATGAACAGACAATAATAGAACCAAAATTTGAGCCCACAAATCATATTTGCAGCAGACAGCACCCGGTGGAGCATAGAAAGGTAGAAAAAACAAGCACAACCCTCGAGAACCCTCCGAAATGTGCCCGGTGGGCGGTGGCTGCTGGACGCCGTCCGTCCAATGGCCCACCTGACATCGTTCAGTGAGGGGCCGAGACATGCAAAATTCCACTGCGAGGTTACTGCCTCCAAGCCAAGCTCCAAAACCTTGGCTCTATTTAAGCACCGATGTTGTTTTTTTTTAACGTAAGGGTAGGATATATAACTGTCGTCTATTAAAATTATCTAGAGAACAAAGTTACAGAGAAAAACAACAGCGGGGGAGAAAAAGGTGAGTGCCCTCCCCCAAGTGTCGGTGTCTGGGAATAGTGCTCCTGAAGAGCAACGGGTCCACGGACCGGCAGACGAATTTGTAGTTGGAGTGAGGCCCAACGACAACCCTTCTCAGCAGCCCGGGTGGCGGCCGTGCCTGCAGGGGCTCAGGCCGCGCGGTCTTTCCGGACTAAGCCTGGTGCGACTTGGCAATCCGGGTACAGGTCCCTTGTGCGGTGAAAGGAGAGAGGAGAGGGAGAAGGAAGGAGAGAATACAAACCACGAAGACACGAGTGATTTACCCTGATTCGAGCCCCCACTGCCGGGTAACAGCTCTACTCCAGCCTTGTTGATTATATGGCGGAAAACGGTACAAAGGTGCCGAGACCGGGCTTGAAGGCTCCGATCTCGAGCTTACAACAGTGGTGGCTAAGGACTAAAAACACTGCTAAGGGAGCTTCGAATGTGGCTTGTGCGCTTGGAGCTGGGGGTCAGATCTCGGATCGCTTGAGACTGGTTGGCCTGAACGGATCTGGGGCCCTCCCTTTTATAGGCGCGGCGGGTCGCCCAAGGCTGATGCGGCGGGCCCCGCGCCAGTCTTTGCTTTAGTGACGATGCTCTTGTCTCATTCCGGGGTTTTGTCTGGTCTCGAGCCTGCAGGGAGAAACTGGTCAGGTTAGTACTGGACACGTGTTGTCTTGGAACGCCGATACGGGGAGAAAACTTCTTTAGGGAGAAAGCACTTTCCCTTTACCCCCAATATAGTATTGACTGGACTGGGCCAGTCACGCGCCGCCCGTTGGGGGCGTCGCGTAGCGTAACAAACCGTCCGTTGCTTGCCAGAGAGGGCAGACGACAAATCGGGCTGCCCGCGCGCCCTTCTCCTGGCTGTGGGTTCCCGGGGAGGCACAGTTTGTTTCGGTCAAGGCCGGGGAAAGTGCAGTGGGACACAATAGTTGTCGCCACCCGTCCACGAACAGGCGGACTGTCCGCGGAGCCTTCTCCCGAGCTGAGGGTAGCCCGGGAGGTGCGCCACGCCCCTGGCAGGGACTCGGGGCGTGTGGTTGACCTGGTCAAGCCCGGGGGAGACCCCGGCGGGCTAGATGCTGCTTTTAGCACGGCCTGAGGTGGTCTTTCGGACCCTCTGCACGTGAGGTGGGCCGGTACGGAATCGGCCCAGGGCCCATCCCGAGGTGGACCGCTTATTAATCACAAACACCAAGCATTAGGGCGGAGCTAGCTAACTAATTACAATTTTTTCTCCTGTCCCCTCATTGGTGCACATCATCCAAAAGTAGGTCTAGGCATACAGAAATCGGCTTCTCAGAAGAGTTTAAGATTCTATTACTCTGTTCGAGCCAAAGATACCATAAGGTCACGAGGGCGATAGAGGGAGAACCAATGGGCTTGCATCTGCATGCCACCATGATATCCTCTGCCCATCAGGTCGAGTGACAACCCTTGTTTGACCAGGTCATGGAGGGGTTGAGATTGTGCATGTTGAGGCTGCAAAACAGGCGAGCCCAAATCTCAGAAGAGAAGGCGCAACGTTGTCAACCAAATATTTATCACCAATAAGAAGTGTCCTCCACATGGTCTCACATTTTCTTACGTAACAAGTGTAGGAAGGCGTGCAAGTTGTACTCCGCACTTGTGCTTGTTCATTTCTTATCAGTTGGAACATTATGGATCACCGTGGCCCATCAGCTTTTGTGGGCTCAGCATTATCTTGATTTTTTAGCCAGATTTACTCTTTTGGCAGTCAAAACGGTGCCATAGTAACAATGGGGGCCTATAGTGCTGGGAATTGAGCAATGCCGCTCCGGCACGATCCATGCCCATTGTGATTCGTGACTATGAAGTGGGCCAGAACAAACCCGCTAATTTTTCATGCTGGGCCGGCTGGCATGACATGCCAAAAGCTAGGACCAGCATGTCATGTCGACATGGCGAGCTGATGTTGGGCCATGCCGAGTCGATCCTGGCACGCAAATTCTTTCGTGGCGTGCCATGCTTTAGACCTCCAAAATCGGAACATGCTTGGGCTGGCACAAAAAAGAACGGCCTAACTCCAAAATCGGAACAGCCTAACTTCTAGCACTAGGTCTAGGTACCCGACAAATCATGTGAAACCACACTTTGATGGTGAGTGCACCTAGTGAATACACCATATGAATCTACACCGAATCATACTTCGACGTTGCGTCATACCATACTACTCAGTAGTGAAGCCTTTTTTTTAGATAAGGCCACGTGATACCAGATGATGCAACTGGAAATATATATTTTTTTAAGAGGGGCAGGAGAACTGCCGTCCTATTTCATTGAATAGCAGGAGAAAATAAAATACAAAACCCGTGCGAACACGGGGTACAACCACAGCACTCCGCTGCAACCCTGGCCAAAGCCAGACACACCTCCGGCCACTGCCGGGAACACCGCCTACAGAGGAGAAGGAATGCAGCCACACTGCTGCCACCAAGGCCAAAGGCCGAAGAGGAGAGATATACAAGGGGGAGAAGGGGAAACACCACCAACACTCACATAACGACGAACGACTCCTGAAGCAGCAGACCCAGCGAGAACCAATGCACAAAACGGCGATCACGACGCCTCCAACAAGGTAACGACGCAGAGAAACCGCCGCCGTCGCAAAACCGCTAGGATTTTCATCCAGAGTAGGAAAGGTCCGAAAGGTGATGCCTCCAACAAGGGAACGACACCAAAGGTGACGCCAACACTAGCCCGAAAGGGCAGGGCTTTCGTCCAAGACCTGTCCTACTAGCGCACAAGGTAGGGTCCGCCGAAGGTCGAAAACACTAGGAGAACCGAGCCGCCAGCCGAAGACGCAAAGGGGAGAGCGCGAAGAGGCCGCAGTAGGCGATGCGGGCGGAGCGGCGGCCGATGCTGCCGACCGCCGTCCGGCACGCCTTGCATGCGCATGCGGCGCAGCACGACGCCGCCCACATGGCCTACTCCTCGGCGGGCGATCGGATGGGGATTTCCTGGCATACGCTGGATTTGGAAACCGAGATTAGGGGGATGAACCCTAGATACAGGCAAGAGTAGCGACCTACCATCGATCGACCCCCAAACGCGCGGGATCGGGGCACCATCCGCCGGAGAGAGGACGGGGTCGGCTCGACGCCTTACCTGCCCACCTCACTTGCGGCGCGCCCGCCGGCGGAGAGGGAGGGGAGAGTTACCTGCGGCGCGCCTGCGGCCGGAGAGAGGGGGAGAGAGGACTAACCTGCGGCGCGCCCGCGGCCAGCGGAGAGAGAGGGGGGAGAGGCGTGCGGAGGGAGAGAGAGACGTGAGGGATGAAGGAGAAGGAGGGAGAGCCGGAGAGGCGTGGGGTGGGCGTCGGGGGCGGCGGCCGTGGCAAGGAGGGAGGGGGCACGGCTAGGGTTTCAGGCAGGGGGAGCCGGGGAGGCCGCAAGCCCACAAGGGGTAAGGAGGGGCGCAGAGCGTTGATGGAGAGATGGACCACCTAGATCAGAGCGGTGGCATTGGAGAGATGGACAGAAGAAGACAGACGAAGGAAGAAAGGAGAAGAAACTCTATTGAGAATGCCACCAATGCCACCGCTCTGATCTTGGCCGTCCATCTCTCAATCAACGCTCACAGATGGTGTCCAAAACCTAGCCCACCCGGTCTCTCTCGGCCGCCTCGCCGTCCGTCTACCCACCCCCGCCCTAGTCCGTCTCTCTTCTCCCTCCCCTCACCGCCGCCCCTCCCTCTTCCCCCCACCGCCGCCGCCCCTCCCTCTCCCCTACTGCTTCCCCTCCCTCCGGTGCCGTCGCCACACCAGAACCCTCACCCGCGCCGCCCCAAGAGGATAAGGTGGGGAGGCGAGGCCAGGCGAGGCGGCCACCTCGCGCTCTCCAGATCCGCCCTTCTCCGGTCCAAAACCGGATCAAAGCCAACCACCCCTCCGATGACCGCCGCTATGCCTACGCCGCAGCCGGTGGACGCCAGGGCGCCCCCGCGTCTCCTCCCCCACGAAGGGTTCCGCGCCCTCCCGGAATCCACCCCCGCATCCCTTCGCTCCTCCATCGGCCGCCGCCGCGCCGTCCGCCTAGGTCCGGCTCACTTCCCCTCGACTGCTGATACTGGAATGTGTCTTGCACGCCCGTTTATTATTGGGATTGGGATGCACCGATGGAGGTTTGCTACGCTCTACTCCGTTGCGGGAGCTACGAGTTGCTCAGTCGGCTGCCGGCTTGCAGTGCATCCGTATGGGGAAGCGGGGTTCGTGAGTTGTTTTCTGCGCAAAGGCCGTCTTTGTGATTTGTGATGCGTGCCATTGATTAATTAGGAAGAACATGGAGGAACTCCTGGTTAGATCCTAGCATGAATAAATTAGCATTGGGTTCATCATTACGAACTGTTATCGGCTGATTTAGATCTGAGGGATTATGGTAATCGTGGCTACCTTTGGTTCGGGGTTAAGCGGTGAATTAATGTTTTAAAAGGACGTGGTAAGAGCATCCCCAGCAGGGCCCCCAAATTTCCCCCTATCGCTACAGTAACTGCTACAGTAATCGCTACAGTGCAAATTCCCTCTCACATACACCAAATTCCCTCCTACTGCATTTGAAAAATTTTGAAATAGGGGGGCATTTGGGGGGTGAGATGGGGATGCTCTAAGTTCTCTCTCCCTTATCTCCCAGCCCCGCTTAGCCGGTCAAATAGTACTATATTAACTAGATTAACTACCAAACACATAATTTGGGTTAAGCCACCTGAGTGGAAAAATACGATGTATGACATTAAATTCATATGCCTTAACACATGTGTGTATGACATGTGGAACCATCCGAGTCTATGACAGTGGGCCAGGATGTCATACGTGAAATCACGAATTTTAAAGAGTGTCATACATCGTAATCAGCTAGAGTAGTTGGGTTCAGAATAGCTAACTGATTTGATCTAAACTCCAAACCAAACACAGCCTAATAGTTTTAGGGGGCGACTTGGCAACGGGATCCCGTCGGGTGGACGAGCCGACGGGATCGCCCATCGCACGCCACGTGTCCCATGTGTTCGCTTGCGCCTGCGCCTTCACGGCTTCTCACGCGGGCCTTCCCACGCTCGCCTCAGCCGCTTCTCGCGCGCCTCCCCACACGCAACTACGCGAGGCGCCTTCGCAGCTTCTCACGAACCTTCCTCTCGAGCCGCTGTGCGTGCCTACGTGGTACATGTGTGTGTGCATGCACAGTAGATTTTTACAATTTTGTTTCTCCTAAACCGAAAGTCCAATTTACCCCAAACCAATTTTTCTAGCCTACTATTATTTCATTCTACCTATAGTAATTATTTTATAATTTTCTGAATTATGTTTGCAGTCGCATTTTCGCATGTGCCTCGTTTTGCGTGCTGTCGTCACCAACTTAGCAGAGCTGACATCAAGTGACATTGATGGAGGGAAAATTATTACGGTCTGAGGTTGATTATAACTGAGGCGCGTTTTAATTACTTAGGCATCATCGGCACCCACGTTGAGCCGAGGCCGCCAACATTTTCTGGAGATTCAGTATCGTTGAGTTTCAGTATCGAAAAAAAGTATCGTTGGGGTATCATGTATCACAAAAAAAAGTATTAGTATGGTGGTATCATGTTGAGTTTCATGGTGCCATTGAGGTACCGCAAAAAAAAGGTATCATGGGGAGGATATATCACAAATCAAAGTATCGGATCAAAAGTATCATTGATCGTTAGGTCAAAAAATCAGATATCGGATCAGAAGGATCATCGAGTATCAGGTTAAAAAAACAGGTATCGGATCAGAAGTATCATTGATTATCTTGTTGAAAAACTAGATATCAGATCAGAAGTTTCAGTGAGTGTCGGGTAAAAAAAATCAAGTATCGGACCGGAAATATCATCGATTATCTGGTCGAAAAAACAGGTATCAGATCACTAGTATCAAAGTTGTAGTATCAGTTATTTAGTATCATGTATCAAAGTTGTAATATTAAAGTTAGAGTGTCATGTATGCAGTATCAAAATTGTAGTATCAGATATGTAGTATCATGTATCAAAGTTGGAGTGTAATGTATGCAGTATCAAAGTTGAAGTATCAGGTATGTAGTATCATGTATTAAATTTGTAGTATCAAAACATGTCCTATTCTTTTCCAAAAAATCAAGTACCGGATTAAAAATACAAGTATCATATAAGAAGTATCATCGATTATCAGGTCAAAAATAATCAGGTATCGGATCAGAAGTATCATCTACTATCAAGTCAAAAAAACAAGTATCGGATTCAGAAAAAGTATCATCGATTATCAGGTCAAAAGATCAGGTATCGGATCAGAAGTTTCATCAATTATCGAGTGGAAAAATCAAGTATCAGATCAGAAGTATCATCGAGTGTCAGGTCAAAAAATTAAGTATCGGATCAGAAGTATCATAGGTTATCAGATAAAAAAACAGGCTTTGGATCAAAACTATCATCGAGTATCGGGTCAATAAAAAGAAGTATCGTATTCAAATAACCAAGTATCGGATCACAAGTAGCATCGATTATCGGGTAAAAAGAAATCATGTATCGGATCAGAGGTATCATCAAGTATCGAGTCAAAAAATGAAGTATCGGATAAGAAGTATCATCGAGTACCGGGTCAAAAAATTAGGTATCAGATCAGAAGTATCATCAGGTATCTAAGAGTATCAAATCAAGGGGTGTGACATCATGAACAAAGTATCGAGTCAGGTGTCATGGAGTTTCTAAGACTATCAAATCAAAGGGTATCAAATATCACAAACAAGTATCATGTCTGGTGTCGAATATCGGAAAAGTATCATAAGGGGTATCAGATATCATGAAAACAAGTATCGAGTGTGGTGTCAAGTATCGGTGGTACAAGGTTAGCGGTATCATGTAGCACAAAAACAAAAAATATTAATTTTATATGATTTATAAAAATTAGTTTGACCAATAAAAATAAAAATTCAAAAAAAGTGAAAGTATTTAAAATGGATTGATTAGAATTATAGATGAATTATAAAACTTGTTTTATGCAATTTGAACTCCAGATAAAAAAGATATAAAAATAATAAATTTAATTAGGAAAAAAAAACTGCACAAGGCTTGCTATCTTTTTGTCATTATTCGGTCCCGTCAGAACATGCGCGCGACGGGATCCCATACGATAGAATTTCTCTTAAAAAGAACTGCACAACCCAGCTGCTAGCTGCCCTTCCGAGGGAATCGCGCGCGCCAGTACACCGGATCTGATGGCTGGGGTTGTCCCGTCCACGCGCGTGCCGGAAGGGATCCCGTCCCTAAGTATTCCACATATCACAAACAAAAGTATCCGGTTTGGGTATCAAGTATCGGTGGTATCAGGTTGGCGTTATCATCGAGTTTCATGGTATCATTGAGATATCGAGAAAAGGTGGTATCATATATCAAAAACAAAGTATTGCGTCTGGGTGTCGAGTATTGGTGGTATCGTGGAGTTTCATGGTATTATTGTGGTATCGAAAAAATGTATTATAAAGGTACTATATATCACAAATATAAAGTATCGGGTCTGGGTGTGAAGTATCGATGGTATCGGATTGGTGGTATCATCGAGTTTTATGATATCATTGATGTATCATAAAAAGGTATCATATATCACAAAACAAAGTATAGGAGAAAAAGAAAAAATAAACCTAGAAAAATATGAATTTTATGTTGTGTTGAAAAAGTTAACACATAATAGAATTGAAATTACGAATTAAAAAATAAAAAAAACTGCATGCAAACCATGCAAGTAACTGCATGCATGCACTAATTAGCCGGAGGTAGCCAATTAGCCTAATTAGCCTAACCACGGTGCATGCATGTATTAATTAGCAGCATAGTTAATTGCCCTAATTAGCAAGTAGTTAGTTGGCCTAATTAGCCTAATCACCGCGCCTCTCACGCAGGTACCCCTGCATGGGAACGCTCGCGCTCGCTCGAAGTCTGCACGGAAGGCGTTGCGCTCTGTCCACCGCGCTGCGATTCGGGAAGGATCGAACGGCTCGCTCGTATCCCGTTCAAAAGCGAACTGAACGGCATCCCGTAGCCAAGAATTTCTCTATATATATAACGGGGATCCCGTCGGGTAGCGGGTCGCAAGGCCCAATGCCCGTCTCCAAAAGCTTTTAAGCCTCATAGGCCGCTTTCTAGATATGTGCCCGAAGTTTACGTTGGGCTCGTTGTACGGAGTAGCCGAGTAGGTTGGACGCTCCGCCTGTAAAGTGTCTGAACGGGATCCCGTAGCCAAGAATTTCTCTATATATATAACGGGATCCCGTCAGGTACCGGGCCCTTCTGCTTGCGAGCCATAGCGGGTCGCAAGGCCCAATGCCCGTCTCCAAAAGCTTTTAAGCCTCATAGGCCGCTTTCTAGATATGTGCCCGAAGTTTACGTTGGGCTCGTTGTACGGAGTAGCCGAGTAGGTTGGACGCTCCGCCTGTAAAGTGTAAACCTAACCTAGCCGATTCCCATAAAAAATCCCCGGCGGCTGCAAATCTCTCTCCCCCCCTCTTCCTCCCGAGTTCGACTTCTGGATCTGGACGTTGCCCTCCCCGTCAGCGCCGCCGCGGGTGAAGGAGACATTGAGAAGAGATGGTTGGATCATTCAAGGTGAATTTTCGAGAATTTCCTCCTCTTTCAGAAGAAGAGATGCGCTCGTCGAAGGAGGAGGAGGAGGAGATGGCCTTAGTAGTGGATGACCCGGAGTTGAGCGACGATCCAGGTGAGATCTTCGGAGCGGCGGCGGGTCGGCTGGTAGCGCATGCAGCCGAAGGAGATTTGTGGTTAGGCTGGTGGATCTGGTGGTCGAACTGTTCACGTTTTACCTGCTTTCCCCCTCTCGCGGTGACCGGATGGGAGGGGATCTCGCTTTCCGGCTCGTCTCTGGTCACCGTACTCGCCTACGGTGGGGATCGGTGATGGAGACGCGCGCGGATTTGATTTGTACAGGAGTAGCTCTAGCTTACTAAGGTTGGCGACGACGGGGCGAGCCTGCCTCTGGTTGTGCTGCTAGGTCGTCGTGGCTTTGGGCGTTGGCGGTGGCCCATTCGGGCGTTGCGCAGAGTACATTTTCCCCATTGGTGGTGGATGTATGCGCAAGGTAAGGACGGGAGACTCCCCCCTTACTGTTGCTTTTCTCTGCTTCGAGGGAGCCATGGGGGCTTCTATGGCGGCCATGGAGGAGGCAATTATCTCCTCCAAGCCACGTCGGAGTCTCCCTTTGTTACAGATCCGTTGGTTATTCATCTTGCGGCGGCCGAGATGCATGGTTTTCGTGGGATGGTGTTAAACCCAAATTAGGCTTTGGTGGGTGGAGCCTGTTCTGGTGGTGGTTTGTCTGCTTCATTGGCCTCTTCACCAGCAAAGGGTGGTGATGTAGGGTTGCGATAGGGTCCAGCAGAGGAGGAGGAGGTTGTATTTTTTTTTTTTTTCTGTTGGGTGGCCTTGTTGTAATTCTGTGATGTCTTTTTGTTAACTTCCTTTTACGATAAAAAAAATTGATAGAATTTTGTTTTGCCAGTTATCAAGTTGGGGAATGGTGGAATTATCTTGGTGCTCTGTGAGACGCCCTCAGGCTTTGTACTTTTCAGCTATGATGGAGTCAAGCTCCTTCGACCAAATGCCATTGAGGTACTTGTTTCCACTTCATTTCTTTTACTCGTGTGCTTGTTTGCTGTCATTGTTATCGACCTAATTTTCTACATGCTCTATGACGTGCAGGATATCTGGGGAGAGTTCTTCATGGATTTTATGGCAGAAGAACATGTTAGTTCCCCATTCTTTCATTCTAATTGTTATTACTTTATATTGCTTGTTTCCCAACTTAAACTGAGCCACGATCTTGCATTATTTATGTTTGTGACTTTCATTTATTCTTTTCATTGAATGAAGAAATATGAACAAAAGTTCATTCGGTTCAGCTAGTATTTACTAAATCCTACGGAAATTGGAAATAGGAAATCGTGTAGCATGATCCTATTATGACTATTCACGAGGATGGGTGTGGAGAGATTTAAAGAATCTCCAATGGTGTAGGTTGCTGCTAGCTATAAGAAGTGGACATGTCATCTTTAAATAACTATATATAACCTCTCCAATGGACTAGCTATATCACTGTCTATAAAATGTAATACGGGGCCCATATGTAATAGATGATAGTTGTTGAGTTGGCTTCCTTATAGGTATTGTCATGCGCCAATGTTTAACTTGACTCCTAGCTAGGGTTGTGGTTCAGGCCTGACATGGTAATGGTGCTGCTACCAAAGATTGCCACTATGGTCTGTTCTCGAAATACATTGCATTAGCTTAGCACATGAACTTAATCTGAGTAATGAGGACTTGAACAGGCTATATCTTTACAACTTAGGCATATAGTACTACTGAATTACCCCTCCTTAACATGCTTGTTTTCGTTAGCAGGCTATTTTCCTGAGAGACTCAGTAACTATTGAGGACAAGGCCAGCGCCCTAAATCTTGATACTGGTGTTAACAAACAGCTTGCAAACAAAATCCAGGAGTACATCGAACCTGAGCAGAAACTAGCAGTTGGAAAGCCAGAATATCAACTTATCATTAAAAAACACTTGGTTAGTGTTGCTCTCCCTTGTTAAAAAGTATGGGAACAATTCCGAGAACTAATTTTTTTTCTTCTGTGGATTATTTCAGGGAATAGAGTGCCTATATAATGATGAAGTTAAGGAGTTGATGTGGGGCCTGAATAATCTAATGCCGTATTTATTGTCTCATGAAAAATCAGAGCTGGCCAAGGAGGATTGCCTCCCAATGTGTGAAGGGATGAAAATTGTCCTGAATCGCCATGGATTTGATGTTAAACCAGAGATAGTGAGCTCATTACCTTGTGCCCCAACATAAGATGCTTTGTGCTTGATGGTTCCCAGTGCATTTGGAAGCCCTTAATTTTTACTGACTTGTTTGGATACAATGTTTTTTACAGAAAATTTTCCCTTTTGCTCTTTTTTAGTTAATGCTTATGTAACAATGCTCCTCTTATCCAGGTTAATAGAAGTATTATTGAGGCGACTGGCCTCGTCTATCAGTGTGATTATAATGTGAGGATACATGCTGAACAGTTGGGCTATGGTGGTAAGCACCTGAAGAAGATATCTGGCATTAACTTTGAGGAATGGGATTTATTGAAACTTGCAGCTGCTCTTGTGATATTATGCTTCGGTGAGGAACATGTATCTGGCAACCCTAAAAAGGTACGACATAGTATTTGGCAAATATGTTATCAGCTGGTTGCTGAGTATTTGATGGAAATTCGTCATTGAATTGATAGCTCTAGCTTTGTTTCCTTCAGCTTTTTGGAGATGACTATTCAAAGTTGGTGGAGGATGCACCTAAGTATGAAGATAAACTCTGTAAGTTGGTTTGCTTGAAAGTCTATCAAGAAATGTTGCTGGCCCGTCGACTTAGGTACAAGGCAGCACGGCGGTTGCAAAAAGCAATCATGAGAGCCAAAGCTGCATATGAAGCTAAACAAGCTGTCAGCCAAGAGTGATCTGAGGGTAGTATTAATAGGGTTCTGAAGCGTTTGGTGCGGACTGCAAGTGTTTGGTAGTATTTTATTATGGCAACTGTTTGGTAGTATTTTATTATGGCAACTTACTACTAGTGATTCGATCACCCTACGCTTTTGTGCTCTTAATGACTGCATTTTGGATTGAGATGAATCAGAATATGGTTCTCTGCCTGTGGTTTACTATGTCAATCTTTTTAATTGAGTTTTGCCATTCCTCACCTTTCATTGTCGTACGTTAGATGGTTAAATGGTTTTTCAGCCAGCCTAAGAATTTCTTTAGAGTGGCACAACAGCATATTTAGACATTAGGCTTCATGTCATTTATCAAATTCTCTTTTAAAATTGATCCACCAATGAGCTTAACTGCTTAAGTGCCGGAGGTTTCTATTTGTTATCACCTATTTTATAACTGGATCATACTTCGATATATATGTCATTAGTTCTTCGGTCTTGAAAAATATCATTACTATTGTCGATGTTGGAGCCTACATGTAGGCGTGCATGCATCCCCTCTAGTAGTAATACATGCGTTGCGTGCGTTATGGTTTGTTATGCGGTGACGCTAACTTGAAAAAAATGTCAGTGTATTGTAGCGGCCTGAAAGTAGCGTTTGCCATAGCGGCAGCGGCCTGAAAGTAAAAAAGTAGCGTTCGTCATTGCGACTGCAATTTCTTGTCATGGCGCAATACCGCGACCGGTGATGGATGACAAATATATAGGCTAACAAAAAAAGCGGAATTGCTATTTGGCAGGACTGAGCTCCGCCAATGTTACCCTTTGATATACCGGATGTGTATCTGGAATGCGACAGCTCAAAGTATGAGCTTCACCTTGACGGTCAGTTATCGTCGAAGTTGTCCCGATCAGAGGGCAGGGAGTCAAAACCGACATTGGGTAGCAAGCCATCGAGTCGGAGGCTTAGGGCATCCTCAATGCTACCTCTAAATCCCATCACTATTTAACCCCCACACTACATTTTTTTTCATATATTTTATTAGCTACAGTAGTTTGAGGGAAGATAAGGGAGAGATAGGGGTAGCATTGAGGATGCCCTTAGGTGCAATGGCAGGAAAAAGCATAAATAGGGCGATAGGTGTCCGATAGGGTCAAACAACTAGGCCACGTTTACTTCCTCTTCCTTTCGGTGGAATGAAGAACTCCGGCGGTGGTGGAAGGAAGAATTCCGGCGGTGATGGTCAAGCTCCGGCCACTACCATGGTCTTTGCAATCCTATGTATTTCTGCTCTCATGATTAAAATATAGAGCAGGAAGTTGAGCTATTACTCCGCGCAAAGTGTTCGGACCAAAGTACAAGAAATTGTGTTTTATCTCTTCATCGGTAGCCGCAGACTAACCTTTCTGTTGTATAATATTTTACTTTTGCATGATTGAATTGCTCTAAACAAGGTTTCATGTTTCGAATTTTAAAGTATTATATTAATCATACAAGTTACAATTATTTTCAGCATATAAAACATTATGTTTTATTATTAAACATGTGGCCTAACTAATTCATTAATTAACCAAAGGTAATTAACCAAGTCATGTTAGGGTTTGCATAATTTTTCGGGTTTCCAGAAGTGATCTAGTTTTTTTTCATAATTTTCTATAATATTTTCTAGATCACTAAGTATTTTTAAAGCATTTATAATCATATCAGGCATTTCCCAAAAGAAGTTGCACATATTATATTTTTTTAAAGCCAAGAACTATATCTAGTTTTTACCGTAAATTTTCAAAGAATTATCCGGCTCATTTACTATTTTTTGATAATTCAATAATCATTTTTGGGAATATTTAAAATGGAAAATACAGAAATCAGGCCAGCACAGTATTGGGCCGGCTGAAGGGACCTAAGGCCGAGAGGGGGGTGAATCGGCTATATCAAATTTTTACTTTTGGTTGCACTTTGTCAATTTAGCAGGTTAAAGGCACACAGCTAGCGCGTTGATCCTACACAAGTCTAGTAAGGGGAAGCTATGCAGAAGCAATCAACACAAGTGTAGGAGGCTCGATGGCACTCGCAGGCAGTGGAGTACAAGATGCGGAATGTAAAGGTCAAGGTGTTCAATGCAAGCACCTACTCACGTTGAGGAAGCTTTCGGTCAAGGAAGCCGGGACACGATGTCCCTAGCCCTCAATCCACTGGTGGTAGCCCTTTACCAATGAAGGAAGGTGAGATCCAAACCCTCACAAGAATTGGCAGCCTCCACACGCGAAGACCCCAGAACACCGACTTCACAGGTGAAGCCGACCCCGATGCAATGGAGGATTTAGCACATCCCCGACGCAATGGAGAAGAGCACCGTGGGAAGTGCGGTGACCGGTACGCCTATCGGGTTTTGCACACCCCGAATGCCTTCGGAGAGGAAGCACCACGGGAAGCGCGGTGGCCGGCACGCAACCGAGCTTTGGCACACCCCGAACGCCTTCAGAGAGGAAGCACCAACGGAAGCTCGGTGGCCGGGACGCAACCGGGCTTTGCTTGGTGAAGTGGTTCACTTGACGGTGAGGACGTAGTTGCATGCTTGATGTAGAGGTACGCTCGACGACGAGGTTCGCTTGGAGGAGCTTGGTGAAGATCCCTTAGCAAGAATCCCAAGAGCACAAGACCGGAGACACCGCGGACTCACTCCACCCTCAACCCAACCATGGAGATGACAAGAAGGCCATGGGAAAGGGCAAGAACCTTGGAGATGATCGGAGGAGGCAAGTGGTGGAGGCTTGCTTCTTCTTCCTCGCTCCTTCTCCCCTAATCTCTCAAGCACATGGAACCCTAGGGGTGGTGGGAACCATGGGAGGAGCTCTCACAAGGTGGTGGCAAGAGGTGGACTTCAAATGACTCTCTCAAGTCTCTCACTTGGCTGCTCACTCCTATTTATAGAGGTTCCCCAAAACCCTAGCTCGAGATGAAGGATGGACGCCTGAGATTGTGTAAGCCTGAAGGACCCCTGTCAATAGTTTCGGCAATTGATGACACGTGCCAAGCTCACAAGATTAAGGACTTTAGTGTTTTATTAGTTTCTTTTGTTTCTTATGTGAGTGCTGGCATGAGCTAGTCACCTGAGCGATAGACTCTCTTGCAGTTAGGACCCTTGAGCACTCAGAGTCATCTTCCTTATCCCTCCTGCAGTTATGAGAGAGAGAGAGTCGAGTCCGGGTTGTTAAAGAGGATAAGGACTTGGTAGGTTCCGGGTTGCCGCCAACTGGTCGGGGGTTGCGTAGAAGCTAAGCAAGCCAGATATTTTCCCGGTGCCTTCCCGCCAAGTCCACGAGTCGACAGAAATGGCCCGAGACCCGAGGCATAGTGACAAGAGGGGTCGAGAGAGCCTAAGTCCGAAGGGTTGCAAAGAGTAGCCCCGTCAGACCGGGTCCGGAAGCAATCGGACTAGGTCCGAAGAAACCGAGCCAAAAACTGGATAAGTCCCTAATGGGCACGGCTCTGTCGGACTAGGTCTGACCACGACCGGACCGGGTCCGATGAAAGCGAGAGGTGAAAACTGGCTAAGTCCCTAATGGGCACGGCTTTGTCGGACTGGGTCCGACCATGACCTGACCGGGTCCGACGGGCATCGGACCGGGTCCGAAGGGCAGCAACAAGCCAAAAATGGCTAAGTCCCGAACGCACCCTCCTCTGTCGGACCAGGTCCGACGGCTGGGCAACACTGCCAAATCCCAGAAACTTGATCCTAACCGGACCGGGTCCGACCGTCACCGGACCGGGTCCGACGGACCGATCTAGAATTATTTGAGCTTCATCGGACCAGGTCCGACGGTCACCGGACCGGGTTCGACGGGACGATCTATAACTTAGGAACGAATCTGAGAGCGCCACCTATCCAATCTCGAGGGTTCTGAGGTGAGGTCTGTACCTCCACCTCCTGCTCTTCCACCTGTGGGCTTGGTGGCTACTTCAGAAGATGATGGATGGGAGTTGGACATTGAGCTTGCGACTGTACCTGTTCTCCCTCCTCGATGCCTCATGGCACACTCCTCCAAGTCTACCGATGATGAAGTAAGTGATTCCTCTTCCTGTCCTGAACTTGATGTTGGCTATCTTATTGAAACAATGGAGGAAATGAAAAAGGTCATGCGTGCTCTACAGCTTCGGAATGACACCATGTGTGAAAAATATGAGAAGCTTGAGAGTGAGCCAAAAATGGCTAAGTCCCGAACGCACCCTCCTCTGTCGGACCAGGTCCGACGGCTGGGCAACACTGCCAAATCCCAGAAACTTGATCCTAGCCGGACCGGGTCCGACCGTCACCGGACCGGGTCTGACGGACCGATCTAGAATTATTTGAGCTTCATCGGACCAGGTCTGACGGTCACCGGACCGGGTTCGACGGGCCAACGAATTTGAGAGCGCCACCTATCCAATCTCGAGGGTTCCGAGGTGAGGTCTATAAATAGAGGTGTCCAGGTCGTGTAGAAATGAGAGAGCTCATTTGAATACACCCCATGTTCTTGTGACTTGAGAGCTTCTCCCCATGGCTACTACGTTGTCCATGGCTACCATCCACGAGTTCCCCTTGGTCCTTGGTGCTTGAGAGAAGTGGGAGGAAGAGTGAAAGAGAGGGAGAAGAAGAGTGAGCAGCCCCTACTCGTCTCTCCATCCGTCCCGATCAAGGTTGGTGCTCCGTGTGTGTGCTCTTGGGTCTTGGTTGCCGGAGTTTCCACTGCCTTGCGTCTTCCTCGTGCCACCATCGAGTTCTTCACCGCCGTTTGACTACTTCCTCTAAAACAACCACCCAAGTCCTTGCGGGGTGCAAGGCCACCGCCGGCTCGTGTCCGGGGTGCATCGTCTTTGTGTGTCGAGGACCCGTGTTCGTCTACAACCTCCGGAGCGCTGGATTTCGCTCAAGGTTGCCGGGACACCGCAAACCCTCCGTGTGCCGTCATAGTGCTTCCCACAGTGCATTCAACCAAGACCTCTCTTGACGCCGGGCTTCGTCAAGGTCTCCGGGTTGCCGTGTACAAATACCTTCTCTGCGAAGGTCGGTGCCGCTTCGGTGGTGCCGGGGTGACGAGAAAGCTTCCAACTTGTGGGAGAGCTCGTGCTCAATGAAGGTTGAGTGCTAGCCTTGGGCTCATGCCCTAAAAAGCCTCCCGAGTGGAGTTGAGGGCACGGAACGAGAGGGTCCCGGCTTCCTTCTAGGGAGTTCCTCACCGTGGAGTAGGTGCTTTGCGCCGAACCACGTTAAAAATTGGTTTGCGCCTCTCTATCCCAATTTACTTTCCGTACCTTTCGCTTTGACTTGTGATCGATTGCATGTGACAAGTCTTCGTGCTTGTAGTAGTCGTTTCTGCTAAGTTGGTCGCTTCCACTCGTAGTCTCATAGGACTCCAACCTAGGATGATTAATTAATTTGCTTAATCAAAAGGAAAATCCAAAAATAGTTTAAAAGCTTCCATTTCACCCCCTCACGGTCGCTAGTCCTTTCAATTGGTATCAGAGCTAGGACTCTAGCTTCTGTTTAACCACAGTAGAGTAAAATGGCCGACGGGGGTAGCGTAGCGGGTAATAGAATTCCACTCTTCACTAGCACCAACTTCCCGTTTTGGAAAACTGGAATGAGGACATACATTCAGTCACTAGGTCATGTAGTTTGGAAAATGGTAGTCTCCATTAGGCTTTGTGGTAGACAAAGACACAGGTCCCACAGCCGAGCAAGTTCCAAAGCTAGACTTGAATGCCAAGGCCATGAATGCTCTCTTTTCTGGTCTAGGCATGGAGGCATTCGATAGAGTAGGCATCTCACCACAGCTCATGAAATATGGACCACACTTGTAGAAATCCACGAGGGTACTAGTGCGGTCAAGGAAGAAAAGTTTATGGTGGTGAAGGAGCGCTTTGATCGCTTTAGGATGAACCCAGGCGAGAATGGAAATGATATGTTTGCTCTACTTAACTCCATAATCAACGAGCTCAAGGGGCTCGGTTCCTCTATCAGTGATGTTGAGATTTGCAGGAAGATGATTCGGGTTCTTTCCTGAGCCAGGGGCGGATTTACTGTAGCGCAAGGGGATGCATTGCATCCCTAAAATTTTTGGAACAAAATCAAATATGGGTATTAGGCCCACTGGCATAGCCCAGCCCACGAAGCGTACTCATTTGAGGAACTCGTGCGTACGAGCAGAGGAAGAACAAACAAGGAGCAATCCCCAATTGACCCATTCCGTAAATCCCTAAGACCTAATCCAGCAGCAGCGCTCGACGGGTGGCTACAGCGCTTGCCGGCGCGGCGGCGGCGGGCGGCCACCTCAACCATGGGCGGCCCTAGCAGACCGCAGCGTTGCTGCTTATGGTAGATTGGTATTTGGCGCCTTGCTGCAGGAGGCCGCCTCCGTCCCCGTGGCCAAGCCCATGGAGACCAAGAACCGAAGCAAGAACGGCGGTGGCAGAAGCAGCGGGGAGGACCCCCAAAGGTTAGATTTTTACCTCAACCTTGGGACAGTGGTGCGCACGCTGGGGGACGACCTGCCATTGCTGGCCGTGTTCGTTCGGGAAACCGACTACATCTACAAGTGAGAAATCTTTTCTTTCTTGTATCTATTTGGGTTGATGATGGGAAATGAGAAGTATCGTCTATCGATATGGCAGTAGAACGAATTCTAGGGTTTGCTAGTTCATTTGGTGGTGAATTAGTCTTGAAGAAAAATCGTACTGCTTATGGTAGATTAGTATTTCTAGGAATTGAGAGCCAAACTTGAAATAAAGCTGTGGAGCTAATGGCTATTCAATGTTCATGAAATGGCAAATCATGCAGAAAATTAATAGAGCTTGGCAGCTTTCTAGCGATACAAGTGAAATTAATAGAAATGGTGAATCGTCGAGTGAAAATGAAAGTTTAGTTTTCTATTACTTTGTTAACATTTTGGACACACCGATATAGTTCTAATGGAATTATTTATGGATTTTAATTTGAACTCTTCTATTCATTGGTGTGTGGTTTTGTTGCGTTACACCTGAGCAGAATGGAATTGTGGAGTAGAAGAACCGGACACTGATCGAGATGGCACGGACCATGCTCGGTGAGTACAAGACGTCTGATGAGTTCTGGGCAAAGACAATAAACACCGCGGCTCACTGTGTCAACCGCCTGTATCTCCACCGCCTGCTCAAGAAGACCGCCTGCGAGCTTCTGATTGGAAGGCGGCCGAATGTCTCGTACTTCAGAGTATTCGGCTGCAAGGTGTTCATATACTAGAAGCGACAGCACCTTGGCAAGTTCCAGAGCTGGTGCGATGAGGGGTTCTTCTTGGGATATGCTTCAAGGTCTCAGACATTCAGAGTCTTCAACAAGGCGATAGGGTTGGTTGAGGAGAGTTGCGATGTCAAGTTTGATGAGAGCAATGGGTCACAAGGGCAGCATGACAACTTAGATGATGTGGCTGACGAGCCCCTGGCCAGAGCAGCTCAGCAGATGCCAGTTGGAGATGTTAGACCCATGGAGGTCGAGCCAGAGGATGAGCCAGCACCAGTTCCTCCACCGACACCTGACCGGGCACCAGACTCAGGGGAGCTTCACCTCAGCACAGTGGCTCTAGCTCTGAGTCCTGTCCAGCTCTAGCTCTAGCAGACAGTTTAACCTCAGAGTCAGCACCAGAGGCAGCTTTAGAGCAGGACGAGGCAGCAGCACCGCAGTTCTTGAGGCAGTATCACACCATTGCCCGTGATCATCCAGCCGGGCAGGTGATTGTTGATCTGGCACGTGGAGTTCAGACAAGGTCCGGGACAGCCAACATTTGCGAGTTTCAGGCCTTTATCTCAGAGATTGAGCCAAAAAAGGTCGAGGAGGCACTTGTAGATGCTGACTGGGTCAATGCCATGCACAAAGAGCTCAACAACTTTGAGAGGAACAAGGTCTGGACGCTTGTGGAAAGACCAAGTGACTGCAATGTGATCGACACCAAGTGGGTGTTCAAGAACAAGTAGGACGAATTCACATCTGTGGAGAGGAACTGTTGACACCCAAATTTGGCACAAAAATACGGTTATTTTAGTGGCCAAAAGAGGGTGAAAAATAGCATATTCGGCCAAAAAAGAAGCTAGATCGGCATATATTCAGGCATCATTATGGGCTGATCAGCTACTATTTGGAATAGATCATAATCGGTTTTTATATATGTATATATACACAGAAGGATTAGATAGCCGATCGAAAGAGATGATGAACTGGTTAGCAGATCGGTTTATGCATTAATAGTGTGGCAAAAATATTCGGTAGCTGATCAAGACCAAGAGCTGATCGGCTTAGATATACACGTGCATATATGGAAAGACTAAGAGCTGATCGTGCTTAACTATCAATATGTGTATGATGAGTGCTTCTATACTTACATAGGCATGCATACATGGAATGTTATGGGAAGAAGGAAGCCAAAGAGAAGATCACGTGGAGGTATTTCACCATGTATACATATATGGGATTGGCTGGTTTTATTCCAGTATTATATGGCCGATTGTGTTAGTAAGGAAAGATAATCGTATTCGGAAAACACATGATCGGTTGATAGCTCACGTGAAGACCAAATAAACTCCCTGGAAGGTTCCATATCGGCTTTAGAGATCAAGCTCATCACGTTAAGATCAAAGGTGCTAGGAAGAGCTTCACGTCGGTTAATTAATATTAGTAATAGTATTCGAGTCTGTTTGTATCTAGTCCGTGCCTTGCACGATAAGTCTTGTCGGTTAGTTATTTTAGGTAACTACGAGATAGAGTCCATATCAAGTTATCGGATTAGCCGGTACATCATCAGTATAAATAAGAGCCACGGTGCGGCGTGTAAAGGACCTCTCTCTTTTCAACATAATAATACATCTACTATTTCGTCTACCTTTTACCCTTGTGCTATGAATCCGATCGATCCGCTCGTATCGGTTTTCAAAGTACATCACGCCGGCGTCTACTGTCTCGACTAAGATCGATCTTCTCGCCGTCAACTCCCTCGGTAGGGACTGTCTCGGTTCAGTCCGATCTCCTCGCCGTCGGCATCGGAATACTATCTCTTGGTGGCATTGCTGCGCATCGCCGTTCGCCGGGAGGAGTTAGGTTTCGACCGGAATACTATCTCTCGATGGCATTGCTGCGCATCGCCGTCCGCCGGAGGTGTTAGGTTCCATCCCGTTATATCGGCTCGATGTCTCATCGTTAAGCCGATCATCGGATTATCGTCCAAGCTTTCGGTAAAGCGCTCATCGCATCGCCGACGGCTTGTCTGCTCTATTGGCCTGACGTGTCATCGTTAATCTGATCATCAGTTTATTTCCCAGCTTATCTATCGGAAACCTTGCCGATTGCAAAAGGTCAAATCGGCTGGCACGTCCTCGCAAAGCCCGATCCCCTGAGTTCGGCTGTTGTTGGTGCGGAAACCACTTTTCCGCGTCAATAAATTGGCACGCCCAGTGGGAACCATATCGTTTGATCTGTCAATCATGTATGAAAATTGGAAGTGGGCAGCAAAACCACCAAAACCACTGTCTCCATGGTCGATATCAAATTCGACCTCATCGGATTATTATTCGGCTTCACAGGATTATTCAACGCCATGGTCAATGTTCGCCTCATTGGCTTATTTGCCGACAAGATCGACGTCTGATACATCTACACCGATGACAACGTTTAAATCGGATTTTTTGGTTACTTCGCTGGAAAAACCGATTACACAGTCAACATCAATATCGGATTTTCCTATGGAAGAGCCGGTGGCGGAGTTTGTTTCACTAGATCGACGTTGTTATTACCAGAAGAATTCGCATTGAAGCCGGATACATCGCCAGAAGCATCTGCGACGACGTCGGATTATTTTTCGTCAAGATCAACGTCTGAAATATCGATGGCGGAGTCAGCCGGTATATCGCCACCAACAAAGTCTAGTCCAGTGTCGACAGGTGACTAACTGGGGGGTCACCGCCGGCAATGAATTTGTACGAGGGGACGCTAATCAAGGTCTAGAACAGATGGGTAACACAAGACAGGGTTATACAGGTTCAGGCCCTCAACGGAGGAGGTAATACCCTACTTCCTGTGCTCTGGGATTATTCGGTGAATTGGGATACAAGATGATGCTCCTATTCGATGAACCTCTGGTCTCCTTCCCGATGGCTTTTACCCCCTCCCTTTATATAGTACAAGGGGGGATAGTTTACAGTAAGTCGCGAGGTATATGGCAACTGTTTCCGTTACGAGGTTACATGGAATGTATGTATTGATCTGATAATTACATGGGGACATCCCATACACTCGGGTCCTTTCTTGCGGCTTAAGTATCGCACGGCCCGAGTGGTTTCCATATCCGGCTAACCGATCATGATCGCCCCCTGTCTGCTCCCTTATGGGCCTTCTAGAGGATACCCGGGGCCCACGCTGTCCACATCCAGCGTCTCCCGCTGCTTCAACGTCGACGGTGAAATCGGCTTCCTCGATTATGTCTTCGCCGAAGATGACGGCAACGCCTCCGCCAACATCGACGTCTCCAGTACAGCAAGAAGAAACAAAAGAACAACAAATCGGTGTGATTGTTCATACCGAATCATCCAAGTCTTCATCATCGGAAAATCAAAAAGCCATTGTTGAGTCCTCGAAGGTTTCGTTGCATCAAGATCAATTCGAACAGGAAGCTGATTCCATCGCGAGTTCGGTTCGGACTTCCAATACAGGCCAACTTCAAACAGCGGAAACAGAGTCATCCGAAGTCCGTTTTGGATGTTCGGGTACACTACGGACAATAGAACAACGAGAGCTTTCCGATGGATCTGGTTTCACGTCAAAAAACCTCATGGATCAGCGGGAATCTTCAAAACAAAATGATGATTGCAATCTGTCCGGTGCCGCATCGAGCAAAATCGAAGATCCATCGGTATTTTGTTCATCGGAAACCATCGTTATTTCTCCTCGAGGGCTGCAATCGGCATCTAGCTCATCGGAAAGTATTGCTATTTCGCCTCGGGGGCTGAATGATTCGTCCATAAGGCATAATGAAGTGCTTCAACAACAAGAACACATGCCTAGAAATTCAGGTGAAAAGCCGATTGGAATTGAGGAAAATCGTGGCTTCAATACCGATGAGAAAGAAAATTCCGATGATGATGACATATTTTACGACTGTCAGAGTGAAATTGATGGTGAAAATATCGATAATGAGGCATATTCTAGTAATTCATTGGCTCCAAGTTCGGTTATTTCTGATATTTCAACACAAAAAACCGATAATAGCCAAGAGGAAGAGCAATCGCTTGTTGGATCAAAAGAAAAGGTGCAAGGAAGCTCTGAAACAGTCAAACAGTCGGTTTCTAAACCGGTTGATATGAAAACATCACCTCATGTCTGGCGAACAAGGCAATATAAGAAAGCGTATCAGAAAAATCAAGCTAATAGATGCCGACATGAGGAAGAAGAAAGGGCTCATTGGGAGTGTCCTTTTTTCCAATTCTGCTGGGAACGACATATAAGGCTTCCAACAATTTATGATTGTCCGATGTCTCACTTCCATCCTCGTCAAAGTGCTCGCTCAAGGTTACAACAAAACACATCGGCAAATAAAATTTATGTTATGCCGATGTATGCATCAAAGGAAGGGCAACATACTCATTACGTCGGAGAGGTAAACACCAACTTCATAAAAGCTAAACCACGATGGTGTCCAGCAGGATTGAGCAAGACACAAAAGCGTCGTCTACAACGTTTGAGAAATCAAGAGCAGCGCGAAGCACGTAAAAAAGACGACGAGCCAACTGAACTAGAGGGTTGCAAAGCAATATCAAAATCAGGATCGAAAAATATGCCGATTACTACGATGGATACTTGTTCAAGTGAGGTTAAGTTAGGATCGGAGAATATACCGATTACTATGATGGATCACTGTTCGACTAAAGATATGGATTGCTCTGGGGGCTCGAGCAAAAGCCAATCTCAAACTGAAGATCAAGCTGAAATCAAAGAAAGGCCATGTTTAAAAGTTTTAGTTGGCTGGAAACAAATAAGTATCACGCATGATTCAAGTGCAGAAATTACAAATGCCGAGGGACATCCGAAAATCGACAAATGGCGTACAGTAAAAGCTTCATCGGCTAATGATAGATCACTTAAATTAAGAAATAAGAGTAAGCCGATGAAACCTAATCCTCGCTGGTGTCCTACGGGTCTGACAAAATCTCAGAAGAGAAGATTGCAGAGATTAAAAGCCCAAGAAAAGCAGAAAAATGGTACATCGGCTAAGGAAGTTTCAAAGACCGATGGCCGATAATTCAAGATTTTTGGGACATGAGTCTCATATCCCAAAAATCGGGGGCTTATGTTGACACCCAAATTTGGCACAAAAATACGGTTATTTTAGTGGCCAAAAGAGGGTGAAAAATAGCACATTCGGCCAAAAAAGAAGCTAGATCGGCATATACTCAGGCATCATTATGGGCTGATCAGCTACTATTTGGAATAGATCATAATCGGTTTTTATATATGTATATATACACAGAAGGATTAGATAGCCGATCGAAAGAGATGATGAACTGGTTAGCAGATCGGTTTATGCATTAATAGTGTGGCAAAAATATTCGGTAGCTGATCAAGACCAAGAGCTGATCGGCTTAGATATACACGTGCATATATGGAAAGACTAAGAGCTGATCGTGCTTAACTATCAATATGTGTATGATGAGTGCTTCTATACTTACATAGGCATGCATACATGGAATGTTATGGGAAGAAGGAAGCCAAAGAAGATCACGTGGAGGTATTTGACCATGTATACATATATGGGATTGGCTGGTTTTATTCCAGTATTATATGTCCGATTGTGTTAGTAAGGAAAGATAATCGTATTCGGAAAACACATGATCGGTTGATAGCTCACGTGAAGACCAAATAAACTCCCTGGAAGGTTCCATATCGGCTTTAGAGATCAAGCTCATCACGTTGAGATCAAAGATGCCAGGAAGAGCTTCACGTCGGTTAATTAATATTAGTAATAGTATTCGAGTCGGTTTGTATCTAGTCCATGCCTTGCACGATAAGTCTTGTCGGTTAGTTATTTTAGGTAACTACGAGATAGAGTCCATGTCAAGTTATCGGATTAGCCGGTACATCATCAGTATAAATAAGAGCCACGGTGCGGCGTGTAAAGGACCTCTCTCTTTTCAACATAATAATACATCTACTATTTCGTCTACCTTTTACCCTTGTGCTATAAATCCGATCGATCCGCTCGTATCGGTTTTCAAAGTACATCACGCCGGCGTCTACTGTCTCGACTAAGATCGATCTTCTCGCCGTCAACTCCCTCGGTAGGGACTGTCTCGGTTCAGTCCGATCTCCTCGCCGTCGGCATCGGAATACTATCTCTTGGTGGCATTGCTGCGCATCGCCGTTCGCCGGGAGGAGTTAGGTTTCGACCGGAATACTATCTCTCGATGGCATTGCTGCGCATCGCCGTCCGCCGGAGGTGTTAGGTTCCATCCCGTTATATCGGCTCGATGTCTCATCGTTAAGCCGATCATCGGATTATCGTCCAAGCTTTCGGTAAAGCGCTCATCGCATCGCCGACGGCTTGTCTGCTCTATTGGCCTGACGTGTCATCGTTAATCTGATCATCAGTTTATTTCCCAGCTTATCTATCGGAAACCTTGCCGATTGCAAAAGGTCAAATCGGCTGGCACGTCCTCGCAAAGCCCGATCCCCTGAGTTCGGCTGTTGTTGGTGCGGAAACCACTTTTCCGCGTCAATAAATTGGCACGCCCAGTGGGAACCATATCGTTTGATCTGTCAATCATGTATGAAAATTGGAAGTGGGCAGCAAAACCACCAAAACCACTGTCTCCATGGTCGATATCAAATTCGACCTCATCGGATTATTATTCGGCTTCACAGGATTATTCAACGCCATGGTCAATGTTCGCCTCATTGGCTTATTTGCCGACAAGATCGACGTCTGATACATCTACACCGATGACAACGTTTAAATCGGATTTTTTGGTTACTTCGCTGGAAAAACCGATTACACAGTCAACATCAATATCGGATTTTCCTATGGAAGAGCCGGTGGCGGAGTTTGTTTCACTAGATCGACGTTGTTATTACCAGAAGAATTCGCATTGAAGCCGGATACATCGCCAGAAGCATCTGCGACGACGTCGGATTATTTTTCGTCAAGATCAACGTCTGAAATATCGATGGCGGAGTCAGCCGGTATATCGCCACCAACAAAGTCTAGTCCAGTGTCGACAGGTGACTAACTGGGGGGTCACCGCCGGCAATGAATTTGTACGAGGGGACGCTTATCAAGATCTAGAACAGATGGGTAGCACAAGACGGGGTTATACAGGTTCAGGCCCTCAACGGAGGAGGTAATACCCTACTTCCTGTGCTCTGGGATTATTCGGTGAATTGGGATACAAGATGATGCTCCTATTCGATGAACCTCTGGTCTCCTTCCCGATGGCTTTTACCCCCTCCCTTTATATAGTACAAGGGGGGATAGTTTACAGTAAGTCGCGAGGTATATGGCAACTGTTTCCGTTACGAGGTTACATGGAATGTATGTATTGATCTGATAATTACATGGGGACATCCCATACACTCGGGTCCTTTCTTGCGGCTTAAGTATCGCACGGCCCGAGTGGTTTCCATATCCGGCTAACCGATCATGATCGCCCCCTGTCTGCTCCCTTATGGGCCTTCTAGAGGATACCCGGGGCCCACGCTGTCCACATCCAGCGTCTCCCGCTGCTTCAACGTCGACGGTGAAATCGGCTTCCTCGATTATGTCTTCGCCGAAGATGACGGCAACGCCTCCGCCAACATCGACGTCTCCAGTACAGCAAGAAGAAACAAAAGAACAACAAATCGGTGTGATTGTTCATACCGAATCATCCAAGTCTTCATCATCGGAAAATCAAAAAGCCATTGTTGAGTCCTCGAAGGTTTCGTTGCATCAAGATCAATTCGAACAGGAAGCTGATTCCATCGCGAGTTCGGTTCGGACTTCCAATACAGGCCAACTTCAAACAGCGGAAACAGAGTCATCCGAAGTCCGTTTTGGATGTTCGGGTACACTACGGACAATAGAACAACGAGAGCTTTCCGATGGATCTGGTTTCACGTCAAAAAACCTCATGGATCAGCGGGAATCTTCAAAACAAAATGATGATTGCAATCTGTCCGGTGCCGCATCGAGCAAAATCGAAGATCCATCGGTATTTTGTTCATCGGAAACCATCGTTATTTCTCCTCGAGGGCTGCAATCGGCATCTAGCTCATCGGAAAGTATTGCTATTTCGCCTCGGGGGCTGAATGATTCGTCCATAAGGCATAATGAAGTGCTTCAACAACAAGAACACATGCCTAGAAATTCAGGTGAAAAGCCGATTGGAATTGAGGAAAATCGTGGCTTCAATACCGATGAGAAAGAAAATTCCGATGATGATGACATATTTTACGACTGTCAGAGTGAAATTGATGGTGAAAATATCGATAATGAGGCATATTCTAGTAATTCATTGGCTCCAAGTTCGGTTATTTCTGATATTTCAACACAAAAAACCGATAATAGCCAAGAGGAAGAGCAATCGCTTGTTGGATCAAAAGAAAAGGTGCAAGGAAGCTCTGAAACAGTCAAACAGTCGGTTTCTAAACCGGTTGATATGAAAACATCACCTCATGTCTGGCGAACAAGGCAATATAAGAAAGCGTATCAGAAAAATCAAGCTAATAGATGCCGACATGAGGAAGAAGAAAGGGCTCATTGGGAGTGTCCTTTTTTCCAATTCTGCTGGGAACGACATATAAGGCTTCCAACAATTTATGATTGTCCGATGTCTCACTTCCATCCTCGTCAAAGTGCTCGCTCAAGGTTACAACAAAACACATCGGCAAATAAAATTTATGTTATGCCGATGTATGCATCAAAGGAAGGGCAACATACTCATTACGTCGGAGAGGTAAACACCAACTTCATAAAAGCTAAACCACGATGGTGTCCAGCAGGATTGAGCAAGACACAAAAGCGTCGTCTACAACGTTTGAGAAATCAAGAGCAGCGCGAAGCACGTAAAAAAGACGACGAGCCAACTGAACTAGAGGGTTGCAAAGCAATATCAAAATCAGGATCGAAAAATATGCCGATTACTACGATGGATACTTGTTCAAGTGAGGTTAAGTTAGGATCGGAGAATATACCGATTACTATGATGGATCACTGTTCGACTAAAGATATGGATTGCTCTGGGGGCTCGAGCAAAAGCCAATCTCAAACTGAAGATCAAGCTGAAATCAAAGAAAGGCCATGTTTAAAAGTTTTAGTTGGCTGGAAACAAATAAGTATCACGCATGATTCAAGTGCAGAAATTACAAATGCCGAGGGACATCCGAAAATCGACAAATGGCGTACAGTAAAAGCTTCATCGGCTAATGATAGATCACTTAAATTAAGAAATAAGAGTAAGCCGATGAAACCTAATCCTCGCTGGTGTCCTACGGGTCTGACAAAATCTCAGAAGAGAAGATTGCAGAGATTAAAAGCCCAAGAAAAGCAGAAAAATGGTACATCGGCTAAGGAAGTTTCAAAGACCGATGGCCGATAATTCAAGATTTTTGGGACATGAGTCTCATATCCCAAAAATCGGGGGCTTATGTTGACACCCAAATTTGGCACAAAAATACGGTTATTTTAGTGGCCAAAAGAGGGTGAAAAATAGCACATTCGGCCAAAAAAGAAGCTAGATCGGCATATACTCAGGCATCATTATGGGCTGATCAGCTACTATTTGGAATAGATCATAATCGGTTTTTATATATGTATATATACACAGAAGGATTAGATAGCCGATCGAAAGAGATGATGAACTGGTTAGCAGATCGGTTTATGCATTAATAGTGTGGCAAAAATATTCGGTAGCTGATCAAGACCAAGAGCTGATCGGCTTAGATATACACGTGCATATATGGAAAGACTAAGAGCTGATCGTGCTTAACTATCAATATGTAT
>SPJY01001434.1:1022610-1065905 GCA_005191435.1 Raddia distichophylla
TTCCACACTTTCATTCCACTTAGTAGAGTAGCTCTTAGTTAGTAGAAGTTGGGAGTTAGAGTCAAGTCGAGCCGACGCTCGGAGTTCCGGAAGTGTCTTCGGGAATTCAGGTAATAGCTCTTGTACCCTTTCCTAATTGTTTCAATTAGTGAGATCACTTCATTCATTGCTTATGTGTTAAACTTTATTTGAGCTGAGTATATCTACATAAATGAGTTGTGTAGATTTGCCTTACCGGTAGCTTGTATTCGTCTGGAATCAGTTTAGGTTCTCACTCATCTACTGTTAGAGCCAGGAATTGAACCTAGATCAACTTCTTTTAGTACTGAGGAAGATTGATTAGAAATAGTTGCAGACATGGTGTCTGAGACTAGGACTAACTCGGTTTACACCCGGGCCCACGTATATGTGGTAGGTGGTGACAGCCATATCCATCCGTAGATACTAAGTATCTCATGCGTAACCCACAGCGCCCGGCTTTGGACCAGTAGAGCCAATCGGAACGATCATAACCATTCGGGATTCCAATTCAGGATAGCGGGTGGTAGTGAGTGTCCGAGCTCCGACGACGAATATCAAGTGAACCACTAGTTGATTACCCTAAGCTCGCTCAATTAAACTGAATCACACGATTTGAGAACTTATTAAACTTGTCTCGTTGTCCTCCTAGCTATCTATCTAGCTAGTGTAGCTTTCTCTTTATTTGTGTTAATATTTATCGTGTGTGTGTCCCGGTCTTTTCATTTATCCTAACTCCCGTTACCTAGACTGGTTGGTATTTTAAATAATTAAGATATAGAGGATTATCTCTTTAAACCCTCGTTCCATGTGGATTCGAGAACTCGAGGAATACTCCTGGTAAAAACTACAAGCGATATCCTTCCGCTTGTGGATTAATTTCTTTGAGCGTAAGAATCACCAATACAGCGCAGCTCGACGCGCAACGCTGCAGCCTCTGCCGACGATGTCTGCACATCGCCGATGGCGGCTTGGGCTTGGTTGGCCAACTCCTCGTTCCTAGCGCGCTCGTGTGCCAGGTCGGTGCGCAACGCCTCCACCGTCTGCAGGAGGTTGGACTCCCGGCGCGCCGGATACCGCCTAGGTCCACGACGAGGGCGTCGTGGTTGGCGGCCCCAGCAGTAGGCGCGATGGGCCCAAGGGCCTGCTCCGGATCGGCGCCAGGACGCTCCACCTCCACGCCTTGGGACGGCTCGGTTGCGACGTTGGTTGAGGCCATCGGCGGGGGCTCGACGGGCGGGACGCTGGTGCTGGACGAGGTGCCAGCGTCGCCCCTGGGAGAGACAGGAATGTGCTCGAAAAAGGTATTCCCAGAGCCAAGTTTAAATGCGGTTTCTTTTAGGGCTTACCTGGCAGGTAGCCCCCAAAGCGAAAAACTGAAGGGGGCAAGGCAATTCCACGTGCCGGAGTAGGGCACGACGTCGGCCGGCCGCTGACGATCGGTGCAGGAGCCGATCGCGCAGCAGGCACCGAGTTGGCCGCCGGCGCGGCAGCAGGCTAGGCCACCGGGGTCGCTGGGGCAAAAGGAGCGCTGGGAGCGGCCGTCGCGGCAGCAATGGGCGCTACCGGGGGCGGAGCGCGGCGGCATCGGAAGAGGACCCCCCGCTGGCGGCGGGAGGCGAGGAAGGTAATGGCGGCCCCGCGTAGCCGATCCGAGGCCTCTTGGGGTCTGCTCCGCCGTCGTCATCCGCCACCAGGTGTTTCCCGTCGGTGCGGTCGGCGGCTGAGGGCTGGTCCCGGATCTGGAGCGAGCGAAGCTTCCACTGGATGGCCGGTCCCGTGGCCTCTATGGGCGGGATTTCGGCCAGGAGCGCAAGGCGATCCGTCGGCGCCCACTCGCACAGCAGGACGATGGAGGCTAGCTAGCGACGGCCTATGGAGGGTTGCGGGACTAGCCCCGTGACCCAAGTGAGGAGGACGTCCTCCGACACCTCACCCGCGGCTGCAGAAGACAACAGAAGACCAAACCGTGAAGATCAGCGCAAGAAGACAAAGAAACAGTGCAAATCGGAGCAAAGGATCGGGATACTTACAACCTGGGTGGATGCGGGTGCAATCATCGGCGCTCGTGTACGTCCATGCGCCGTGCTCCCTTTGGCGCAGCGGACAGAGCAGTCGGGCCAGGAAGTCCATCAGCACCTGGGTGCCGGTGAGTCCGGCGCGGCGAAGTCCCTCGATGCGGGCGACCATGGTGTGCAGGCAAGGTGCATCTTCTTGCGTCGTCTCCCACGTCTCAGCATTTAGAACCGCCACCGCCTCGGGAAGCGTCAGCATGTCCAGCCAGCTGTCGTTGCCGACATAGAGCTAGGACTGCTTCCAGCTGCTCCTGGTGGCGACGTCGATGAAGAACCTGGAGGTGCCAGGGCGGGAGCGAAAATGGCAGCTCCCCACGGCACCTTCGCCTTGCTGAGTGCGCAAGACGAAGAAGTGGCGGAAGAGCGGAAGGTTGGACATCACCCCACGAACATCTCGCAGTGGTGAGTGAAGATGGAGAGGATGACAATGGAGTTGGGGGAAGGTGCAGCGCTTGGATCCCGTTGAATCCAAGAACTGCGATGAAGAACTGGGAGTACTGTGGGACTAGGCCCACCATGAGCGCCCAGGAGAAGGAGATGATCTCATTCGCCCGACAGCGCGGCGTCACGGTGCCGGCCCGGAGCTACAGGATACCGGCCGGCGCGAGGTTCTGGAGGACCCGGATCTCCCCCTCGTTTTGCGTCGATGAGGGCAGAGGGCTGGCCATTGAGGGAGGAGAAGGCGTGAGCCGATGCGACGAGATGCGGCGACGCGGCGGTGTGGTAAAGGATTTGGATGCCAGAAGCAAGGAAGAAGGATGCTAGAGCGTGAAGTGCTGGAACTGGCGTAAAAGCCAGAAAGCGCCCAAGTTCCCTCTTTTATAGGCGCATAGCGCGTGGGGGCGGTTCCTTGCCCGCGGTCAGTACGTGGCCTCCCCACGATCCGTCGTTCCCCTACTGCCTCGTTTCTTGTGGGCGACGACAGCAGTTTCCAATGCGGGCGCAATTAAGTGGTGAAAGAAGCAACAGAAAGTGATGGGCCCCCATGATTCGCCCTCCGCAGGCGTGAGTCTTTTCGTTTTTCTTGCACCAGCATTTCGCGTCTCGAAGTGGGCCCAGGGGCTACTGTCGGTGCACTGCGCACCAGGCTACCCACGCCAAGGAAGAGCAAGACGCGTGGTAGCTCGGCGTAGAGCGGGCGATCAGACCCCCACGCTGAGCCTAAGCATGACGCGTGGCAGCTCGGTGTAGAGCTGGCGATCAGACCCCCACGCCTGGCCCGAGCAGGACGCGTGGAAGCTCTGCGTAGAGCGGACGATTGGACCCCCACGCCGAGCCCGAGCAAGACGCGTGGCGCCCCGCCGAGCAGGTGGGCACCGGTCCCACTCAGCGGGCGTCCGCGCAAAAGGAGGAGGAAGCTTATCGGCTAAGGCCTCCTCAACGTTCAGCGTATCAACGGCATTAAATCCAAGGATTCAGGCGTGCGAGACCGAGAGAGATGATTGTTGCACTGTAGCCCTGTCCAATGCACTGTAGCGGTCATTCCTTCACTATGCTATGGCAGAGCAAAGTGGCGCCTGTGTTAGGCGCCTCCCACGTCCCGTCAGGTCCGACGATCGGAAGAGGCCATTGAAGATATAGACGTCAGCATGGCAAGTGGGGGGTGCCGTGACCAGAGTCTAACTAATGGAATGTCTCTGACTCTGTCTCTCTCTCTCTCTCTCTCTGACCAACTGTCCGCCCCTTTCAGTATAAAAGGGAGCTGGGGCGGAGGGAGAGGTGGTTGGTTCCTAGCTGTTCTACACACACATACTGTTGTACGAGCTCTCCCGCAAGAGTGTTTCAAACCCTAGAGAATACCACCCTCACAGGAGTAGGACTATTACCCGCTCAGGGGGTCCAAACTGGGTAAATCTGGTGTCTCCATGCGTGCGTGAGTTCGAGCGAGCGAGCGGCGAAAATTCCCACTGACCGAACTACGAATCTCCCACGAGACAAATTTGTCTTGTTTAGAACATCGACAGACTATTCTCGCTACTCTTGGGTCTATTTCATGGTGAATAAGAACGAAACATTTGATCATGTCCATTCATTGATTCGTAAGCTTTCTGTTATTCATAGGAGCGTTTCGCGCAATCTGTTCAAGCAACGACACTTAGTTAAATACGGACAATTTCAAAATTTACGTTCCGATTCTGGTGTTCAGCATTAGTTTTCATCTTCGCATGTCGTACAACAAAATGACGTTGTGAAGAGAAAGAACCGCTGGAAGTGCATCTAGACCCCTATGTTGATTTGGTGATTAATGACAGAAAATTAGTGGACTAATGGTTTG
Organism: Raddia distichophylla; assembly: GCA_005191435.1. Taxonomy (NCBI): domain Eukaryota; kingdom Viridiplantae; phylum Streptophyta; class Magnoliopsida; order Poales; family Poaceae; genus Raddia; species Raddia distichophylla. The sequence goes on from SPJY01001434.1 coordinate 1,026,979, forward strand.
ATTGAACATATGAGCAGGATTAATTGTCATTACAATATTGAAGGATCGGGATGGCACCTAAAAGGGGATGAATACGTGTTAAAATATTTCAGGCATTTTTAAATGTTGAACCTGTTAACTCCAATCAGTCCGATCCAAAACTCCGAGTAGTCTGAGGTGTATCGGAGTCTTTGGTCTAGAACACTAGATACTCTGACCTACGTACAGAGTTAGGACAAAATCTTGAGCTTGATATAAAAATTTGAGCTATCACCAGCACCAAAACCACACTACACAAGCAACAATAATTACAAAACACAAATCAATGTAAATCGAGTTAAATGGCGTGTAAATATGAAACCAAGAGCAAAATGATGGGCGAAAGATTTTTTTCCCGAAGTATGGATTCTTGAGAGGATCCTACGTCTTCGTTGAGGTAGACTCGGCCACACTTGATCCCAGGTCTCTTACAACCCTTTCCCTCACTGAGGTTGCACTAAGACTCCTCGGCTTCAATCCATGATTCTTTTCCTTGAGAAGGCAGAACCAACCTTTGTGAACTTTTTCGGCCACCACACGAAGCTCCGGTAGCTCAAGGATGACTCCTAGCCTTTTTTCATTAGGGGAGGGACTCCCAATTTCTAATATCATGGAGATAACGGAAACATAACAGTACAACGTCTTAGCCACCATGGCCCTAAAGAATATAACCTCTATGGGGATTACTGAGAATTAGACAAGAAAGACAAATCCACAAGACATATTATTACAAATTGCGGCCACACACAAAATAAAAGTCTCTGCTTTGGAAGCCTAAGAATCTCTCCATTCCTTTCACAGTCTTTTTCAACATCTCCTTCTATGCTTTAAGCATTCATTGTGGTTTTTGGCAAGAACAACTCACACACCTGCCCTGGGTTCCAAATTGACGTTTCTAATCCTGTCTCACCCAGATCCATCTCCGTCTGTGCTATACCTGCAATAAAAGAATCCAGCCGATGGGAACATTCTCTGATGGTATCTTGCATCTCATTCTTCAGGAAAACTAACCAGGAATTCATAAAAATGCACACCAAGTACATCACAGAGAGTGGGGATCGAATCTTATCCCCATCAAAGAAATATTTATTCCTATGTTTCCAAATACTCCAACAAAATAACAGCGAGACAAAAGCATGCACCCTATTACTGACACGCCAGTATTGATGAATCTAGAAAAATAGTATGTTTTTAACACTGCAACTAGCAGCACTAACCCACCACATTGCCTTTGCCACTGGACAAGAGAAGAAAAGATGCTCCAAAGTCTCTGTATTCTCACAGAATTCACATCTAGAGTCGCCCATCCAGTTTCTCGTTCTTAAATTCTCTCTAGTCAACAGAACTTTATGCTAAACCATCCACAAGAAAATTTTGATTTTTAAAGGTATCTTAAATCTCCATATCCTATTAAAAACTTTATCATGCCACTTATAGGAAATCTGACTATAGACCGATTGAACAAAAAACTTGTCCAATTTGTCCACCTTCTAAACAGTTTTATCTGGCACATCGGTGGCATTGATATTGTGTAACTGAGAGCACAAGTCAAACCAATCTGAATTATCACTAGGGTCCACCCATCGGCGGAAGGATAACCATCATTGCTTATTTCTACATTGGGCTACAATTATTTCATCTTCGAGACATATAGAGAAAATGTGAGGGAACTTCTCCTTAATGGAAAGATTTTCAAACCAACAATCCCTCCAAAAATCCACTTTCAGCCCATCCCCCACAATATACCTCCTATTATCAACATACCATTCCCTGCATTTTAGGATGTCCCTCCACCCAGGAGAGTCACAAGGTTTTGTTCTAACGAGATAAATAGGAATGCCTTTTAGGTATTTCTTTTTCACTAAATTCTACCATCACCCACATTCATTATCTAAGCGCCACCACCACTTACAAAGCAAACTCAAGTGGTGGCCTGGAATTGTGGGACGATCTCTAGATTTAACCCTAACACTATTTGCAGGTCGGACTGTTTGGTTTCTTGCACTGGATACTCCGGTAACCATTGGACTATCTGATGTTTAGGATCGGACTATCGGGGGCTGAAGCCTTCACTTAAAAAGTTGGTTGAAGTTTTTAATGCCCATTCACCCCCTTTAGGTGGCATCTTGATCCTTCAAGAGAGATTGCCTTGCATTTCAGGACGCCTCAAAGCTGATTGCCTTTTTTGATGCAATTAGTAAACTAGTAATGTCCCGACTGGATCGCGTCGTGACAAGCCCCATCCGGCCCTACACAGCTTCCCCCACCTCCTTTCTCACTCTCCTCCTTTCAAGTCTGCTCCCCCATCAGATTTTGTTGGGCCGCCTGGTGCTGAGTCACCATGTCTATGGGCCTCGGCTCGTGTATCTCGCGCAAGGGGTGTGTTGATGTCAAATAAACGCCAATTTATACGTCAACATGTTTCGGAATTCCGGCATTTCAGAGGGAAAATCAAGGTTTATAATACATTTTATTTATTCTAATAAAGTTCCACAAGTTTTGGTAAGTTGTGGGTCCACAGGTACAAAATGGGAAAAACCACAGCTGAACCGGGCAAAATGCCAGGCCGGTCGACCCACCCTAGGCCGACCGACCTGGCCACGTCACCAATCCGGCTTTGTTTTCTCCCCAGTGGCATAAAAGCACAAAATGAGGACATCTAGACCATCCATTGAAGTCGGTTTGATCGAATGGACACGGTTGCTTCACAAATGAGCATAGGATTCCCTTGGATTCCTTTCTTGCGCATGTCCACTTGATCCACCGGCTTAAAAGGTTAATCTACACCATCAAAGAAGCATCCTAGAAGAAATCCACGGCCGAGAGGTGAAGAAGGTGGGTCGGCCGACCCACCCTAGGCCGGCCGACCCCCTCTTGAGCCCCTTTGGATTCCTCTTTGGAGGAGGGCTGGATGACAAGTGTCCCTACACGTGGAGTACCCCGGTTGGCTGTGGAACACTATAAAAGGGCCCCTACACCTCACTTGTAACACAACACACAACACATTCCACACTTTCATTCCACTTATTAGAGTAGCTCTTAGTTAGTAGTAGTTGGGAGTTAGACTCAAGTCGGGCTGAAGCTTGGAGTTCCGGAAGTGTCTTCGGGAATTCGGGTAATAGCTCTTGTACCCTTTCCTAATTGTTTCAATTAGTGAGATCACTTCATTCATTGCTTATGTGTTGAACTTTATTTGAGCTGAGTATATCTACATAAATGAGTTGTGTAGATTTGCCTTACCGGTAGCTTGTATTCGTCTGGAATCAGTTTAGGGTTCTTACTCATATACTGTTAGGGCCAGGCATTGAACGTGTGTAACCCACAGCGTCCAGCTTTGGATCAGTAGAGCCCTATCGGAATGATTATAACCATTCGGGATTCCAATTCAGGATAGCGGGTGGTAGTAAAAGTCCGAGCTCCGACGACGAATACCATGTGAACCACTGTTAGAATACCCCAAGCTCGCTCAATAAACTGAATCACTTTCTCTTTATTTATGTGAATATTTATCGTGTGTGTGTGTCCCGGTCTTTTATTTATCCTAACCCCCGTTACCTAGACTGGCTGATATTTGAAATAATCAAGATATAGAGGTTTATCTCTTTAAATGCTCGTTCCCTGTGGATTCGATAACTCTAGGAATACTCCTGGTGAAAACTACAAGCGATATCCGTCCGCTTGCGAATTAATTTCTTTGAGCGTAAGAATCGCCAACAACTTTTCTGGCGCCCCAAGAGGACGTGGTGCTACGCTAGCTGAAAAACAAAATTTTCTACCGTGATCACCAAGGAAACGAGCGAGTCAGGGGTCACAGTTTGTTACCCTTGGAGCACGTTAGCAGCGGAAGTAGAGTGGGTGAAGCCTCCCCGCGTGCTCCAAAGCATTGTACGTAGTCGAACTCGACGCGGTACAATTCCTCCTTATCGCGGATGTAGCCAATCCTTTATATCAGCGCCGGCGCAGGAGCGACGACGCCTCTATGGTATCCACACATTTGGGGTTGGAACGCCGCATGTTGGTGTGCTAGCACCCGTGCACGCGGCAGCTAGGGTTTAGAGGAGTGGGGCGTGGCGGCGGCCAGGGTTTCATGGTGGGGAGACACTCCCACCCCGCGCCCCATCTCTCCAATTTATGGAGTGCTCTAACGGGCTTTCTACTAGAGAAGCCCATTATGACTCACACTAATGGATCTTCTACAATAGAAACCTATTAGTGCACAGTGGATCCAAATCCGCATAAACCCACTAATGGATCCAATCCATTAGGAATGTTCCAACCCATTAAGTGTGTGACCCATTAGGCTCATGTACAAGTCGGCCACGGTCCCGGAGAAACCTTTCTCCAGATCACAAGTCAATAGTGGTACCTAGCAACACATAGTGACCCTCGAATACACACGATGATCGAATCAGCTGAACCTCGATACACTCATATAGGATCCTTTTGCCACACGACATCAGTCAAGGTCAAGGCAAGAAGCGTGCCACCCTTGTGATAACTCGACCCATTCACTCGTCAATATAATGGACATAATTGTGATTAACTCTTTAATCACTTTGGCATGGTCATGCACTTTCCTTATCCATCCACATCGAGGGGCCCAAAGATATCTCTCCTGTTATCAAGGAGGGGCAAATTCCATCTTAATCTCTTACATCTCACGTCATGTTTCATGGCATACCCGTAAGCCACCTTTATGACTTCCCTGTTACGGTGAAGCATTTGATAGCCTCAAAGTATACGACTACGCATACCGAGAATCAATATGGATCTCAGGTCGAAGGACCGTATAGGTATACCACTCGAGACTAACCCTGATGGCACTTTTAAGATAACTATCTCAGCAGTGTCTCGGAGCGGGTCTATTCAACCACATGTTCTCTAACATGTGCCACATTATTGATTTGATATCTCTATATAAATGATACGTGAAACGTTACCATCAATCAATACATGTGCTGATCAAATTATTATTGTTCCACGTAATGATATGTGACCAGGGATCGTTTAGAATAATGTCATATTGACAATGTGTTTCACAATTAAGTCGTACTTAATGAAAAAAGGAGTGACATTTATTTAGGGAACTCATAAGTATATGAACATAGACGTATGATATAATCATCTCACATGATTGCCTCTAGGGCATATCACCAACACCCCAAACCCTAGCCGCCGCCCTTCTGCCTATCAAAACCTCGTAGTCGTCATTGTTATACTTGGGTTTTGCTTAGATTGTTCTGCCGTTGCAGCTTCGTCGTTTACCGGTTTGCGGAACCCCAACCGTTTACTAGTTTTTCTTGTGTTCTCGATTCGCTTGCAGGAATTAATCTTCGTGGTGATGTCAACCGCGTCTTGGCGTGGTTGATAACGAATGGAGACAGTGGTGTAGCGATTGCAGGCTTAGATCTGTTCTGATTGGAAGCCGGATCGTCAACGTCAAGTTCTCCACAAATCGAGTTTATCCAACCTGTCGGAAGATCGGGACCCCGTCCCCCATCAAGTGGTATCAGAGCCTCGGTTGCCCGTCAGGTATACTTGTATTCCCTCTGTCTTATCTTCCACTTAGAGTCCAGAAAACTGTCTTTTCAAAACAAGATTTGTGTACGTCATCCCTTCCGCTGTCCAAATCATATTGATCCCTCGCAATTTTTGTTTTCAGTGTGCATTGTTGAGTTAGTGTCCTTAGTTCGTGATTGGTTGCTGGTTTAGATTGTGTTCATAGTTCTGTCAAACTTTCCACTGCATACTCAATCCTACCACCGCCATACATCCTGGAACCAAATCGAGTCCTACTCGGTTTGCCCCGCTAGCCGCCTTGTGCTACTGTCCCGCCATCGCAAACTATAGATAGGTAGCAAACTGCCTTTGTATCAACTGCCCTGCATCGCTACCCCTCTGTTGTGTTGACCTGCATGACCATTGTTCACCTTCCCAAAGACAAAAACGAAATTTTCCCTACCCAGAAACCCTGATCCGGAGACCCTTCGGTATAACAACCCTAACTTTCTCATACGAACTCCGATTTGGGTCCACGACCACTCGTTTGAAAGATCTTGATGAGATACGTTCCATCCCGTTCTATCGGCTCAACGTTTCATCGTTAAGCCGATCATCGGATTATCTTCCAAGTTATCAGTAAAGCGCTCATCGCTTCGCCGACGGCTTGTCTACTCTATCGGTTCGACGTCTCATCGTTAAGCCAATCATTATTTCCCAAGCTATCGGTAAATCGTCATTGTTTCGCCGGCGGTTTGCCTATTTGAAAACCTTGCCGATTGCAAAAGGTCAAATCGGCTGGCACGTCCTCGCAAAGCCCGATCCCCTGAGTTCGGCTGTAGTTAGTGCCGGTAAACCACTTTTTCGCGTCAACATTGATTTAGGGAATATCCCTTTCATTTATGGGGTCACACTTCTGGGGCTATAAATTAGAGGGAGAGGGGAGCACCTCCTCCTCATGCCTAAGAGCTGAAAATTTCAGAAATAGAGAGGGTGGGTTGGTGTGTAAGGGTGGCATCCTAGATATCTTGTAATCCCTCAACTTCTATGCAATGAAATAAGTTTATTCGAGTTCATGTTTCGTTTTTACTAGTTCATATGTTTTACTCTTGTTGCTTTGTTAATTTTGTTGTAACTAATTTATTGCCAATTTTTCTTCTCTATACTTATGATACATGATGCCTTGAGTTTGCTTATGTGCTTTTACACCTTCTTTACAACATAGGATAGGCTAGAGATCTTGTTTTCCCACTAATTGCAAATCTATCCAAAACTTGTTTTTTGTGCAGTCGGCATTTGATTTTTAGAAAAATTTACAAAAATCATTTTTGAGTGCTTTCAGTTGGATAAGATCCGTGACTTTCATATCTATCAAAACAAAAAATTTCAAGTCATGAAGACTCTTAATTTGGGTGCACTGAGGTGAAAACCAAGCCCCAAATTTCTATACGACACATGTGACAGGCAGTAGTGTTCGAATTTTCCTGATTTGTGTGCAAGGAGTTTTGAGCAGATTTTTGTGAAAGTGCTTCACGACTCATTAATCAATATGGAGAAAAATCCACAAAAATTTTAGAGCAGCAGACACTCACCGTCTCTCTGCTTTAAGTGAGAACAAATTATGAAAAAACTGCTTTTGCTTTTATGAAAGTAACTTTTAGAATTTGGTTTGTGCACTTTATCAAATCATATTTTAGGGGCTGTTTGGTTTCTGACCCTAGCTTACCATGCCAAAAAATTGGCAGCCAACGAGATTTGGCGCTTATTTGGTTCGTATCCGGCAATTGGCGCGCCCTGCCAAACCAACGGCGCGCCTTCAATTTTACGTGCGCGAGCGGCCGAGGGCGCGGGCACGGAAATCAGCCGCCCGCGCCTTGCCAACGCGCTGCGCCAAAGCACCAGCAGCGAGGGCCCTGTGTCAGCCACCGTAACGCGTGATACAACTAGCTCGCTGCAAGCTCATATGCGGTTGCTTTTTTTAATTTAAATTTCTCTTTTTTGTATCTATTTCATCTAGAGTCCAAATTGCAGAGAAAAAATTTCATAATTCATCTAAAATCCTAATCAACCCATTTTAAATACTTTTCTTTTTTTATATTTTTTTATATTTAAAATTTTTCATTGGCCAAACTTTATTGGCTACAATCCAAACACTAGTTAAATTGGCAAGATTTGGTCATGCCAAATTTTTGGCATGGCTACTCAGGGCTATGAACCAAACAAGCCCTTAAATTGATTCCCTTTTACTTAGGTACTTGACAATCAGAATTGTGACTAAAATAACCCCTCATATTTTTATGTTCTCAACCATACAAATTTAAGGTACACATACTTGTCACAGTGCTTAAATTTTGTAATGTGGGTGAATTTGAGAAGCATCGATCCGATTAAAAATCTTTAAATCTCCTATTCACCCTCTCTGTTCGCCATGGTGGGTTTACAATCTAGAACCGCAGCCTACGGCCGGGTTGTTGTCGCTTCAACATCCTTCTAAAGCAAAGCTAGCAGGAGCTGTAAAACTTACTGCAAATAGGTGTGCTGCAAATTTAGAGTTTCGCTGCAAATTTCCTTCACACTTTACACTGGACTCTAAAAGATTCCTTCGTTCTATCAGATACTCTATTTAATGCAGCAATATTTACAGCTTTTTCTAGCTTTGCTATAGAAAGAAAGGCTTGGGCCGCTGCGTGAGAAAGGCGAGGACGTGAGGCATACGGTCTTCAGTATATCTCGCACTTTTTTGTGTGTAAAATAGGTTGCCCGTTGCCATGGCATGGCCAAGGAAGCAAGTCCACCCGATCGCGACGTGCCACGTTACCCATCTCGCGCCCGTGAATCCACCGCACGATTTCCAGCAGCTCCCGGTGGGCACGAGCTGCAATCACCTCCAGCCACCGACAAGTGGTCCCGTCCGGATGGACCCAGGTTACCCGCGTATCAGTGGGCAGCGGACACTGCGCTTCGCGGGCGCGGGCGAGCGGAGGTCCGTCACATTCTTCTCAACGCCTCCGCGAGCTTCCGGTGCCCGTCCCGTTGCTTCCGGAACCTTCCACCGCCTCCCAGATGCAGTGCTCCCCCGCCACAGCTCAGCCCTGTCGCCGCCTGCGGCGCCCGAAACAGCACCGATTTTTTCTCCTCCTTCATCAGTCACCTCAAAACATGCAGCATTGAAGCCAGTTGCCAATGTTGGACGGAAGATTTATCTACAGGACACTCAATTCAATAGTCTTTATCCAAACAATATTAATTCGTCTACTTTTACGTAGGCGACAGACACTGGTTGCGAATTTCTTACCCCAACGACATTTTAACCTTTTATCCCTCTTTTTCAGTTATTTAGCCATTTAATCTCAAGTGGTTTGACCCTTTTGCCCCTGACCCTTTTTTACATTTTATTTCCCTTTGCCGGTACATGGCTCACAAGATTAGAGTAATTTACAATAACTAAATACTTTAACGTGTGAAAATAATATTCATAGATTTGAAATTTATCTTTTTGAATAAAATTCATCACATTTGACAGAAATTTATCGTTTTTGAGTAAAATTCGTCACAGTTGACAGAAATTTATCGTTTTTTAGTAAAATTCGTCACATTTGATAGAAATTTATCTTTTTGAGTAAAATTTGTCACAGTTGATAGAAATTTATCGTTTCTGAGTAAAATTCATCACATTTGATAGAAATTTATCTTTTTGAGTAAAATTCGTCACATTTGACCAAAATTTATCGTTTTTTAGTAAAATTCATCACATTTGACAGAAATTTATCATTTTTGACAAAAAAAAATCATCACATTTGACAAAAATTATCATTTTTGACAAAAAAAAATCATCACATTTGACTAAAATTCATCACATTACATCCATTACACAGGAAAATGCATCAAAAATGCAAGTGCAAAGCATATCTGCTAGTGCAGTAAATAGGCATCCAGTAAATTACTTCCAGTGCATGTCCAAAAGCATGTCCAAAGCATGTCGGCCAGGGAGGGGGCGGCCATACTTCCAGTGCATAACAAAAGCATGTCCAGTGGATGTCCAAAAGCATACCAAAATACATCCGTAGGGCACGACGGCGGTGACTGAGGCCGCGAGGGAGGGGGCGGCGGGAAGGGAGGCAGGAGGCGGCGGCTCCCCAGATCTGTAGGGGATCCCGATTGAGGAAGTGGCAAAACGGAAATAAAAGGTAAAAAGGGTCAGGGGCAAAAGGGTCAAACCACTTGAGATTAAAATGGCTAATAACTAGAAAAGAGGGATAAACGGCCAAAATGTCGTTTGGGTAAAGGCTATCGAATTGGGTGGCCTGTAGGTAAATCTCCCACGTTGGACTGCCGTGCTTTTCATTGAACATTCGTTAGACTGCCGAGCATATGGCGTGAAAATGTATCTAACAGCTTCGATATCGTATCTTTGGTTGATATTTGGGTTTAGAGAATCCTAAAGCCATCGATGATGCTACCTCTGTTTTTTTTTTTTGGACGCCTTTAACTTTTAAGCACGCGTTTGATCATTTGTCTTTTTCAAAAATTTAGTGCAAACATATAAAAAATAGGGTTGGACTTGGGGACGGACGTCTGATAAAAAAGTTTTCGTCGGACGCCACATCCCAACTGCGGTATCACACACCAGTGAGCAAAAGACACAGCAAGCCCACCTGACTTTTGCATGTGATGATGTCAGCTGACGTTAGCGAATATTGGTTTAGTCTACTGGAACAATATTTTTGGCCTGTTGAAACAATTAGTTTAGCCTACTGGAACGATATGTCTAGCCAAGTGCGACAATTAATTAGTTTTTTCTATTCGAACAATATGTCTAGCCTGCTGAAATAACTAGTTTAGCCTATTGCAAATAATCTGTATAGACTGTTGAAACAATTTGACTAATAAAAAATTAAAAATTTAAAGTATTTAAAATGAGTTTATTAGGATTTTAAATGAATTATGAAATTTGTTCTATGCATTTTGGACTCTAGACGAAATAGAGACAAAAAATTGAAAAAATTAATAGAAAAAATGAAACGATCATTTTTTACTAGCAGCGACAAGCAGTGCATATACATGTGTAGCGATGTGTGCATATACATGTGTAGCGATGCATGTGTGTTATGTACGTATGCATGCACGCATTAATTTAGTGCAACGATTTTTTTGCATGCACAACGAAACCGTGTTGCCTGCTAGCTGCTAACCTCACGGCCATGCAAACGAGCAGCAGCACGCGCTAATCACGTGGCCACACGCGCTAATCACGCGGCTTGGGCGGGTCCACGAGACACTGCTGCTGGGCCGCGCGTCCGATAGCGTCAAACGTCTGGTCATAAGCATTCCCCAAAAAAATAAGTCATTTTTAAAATATCTTTATTGATAAAACAAATCACAACAAAATAAATGATATTTACATGATTTTTTGAATAAGACATATGGTCAAAGATGTGTTTAAAAGTCAAAAGCTTCAAACAAAAAACGGAGGGAGTACTATTTAAAAATTAGAAATTTAATGGAACAACATCTCGTATCCGCTTCTTTTACCTTCTGAAATCTACTCATTTCAGCATTTGGTAGATAATTATATAAGTTATGTTTGAAGAAAGACCGCTATAGCTTATTTACTTATATCATTTTAACTTGTTTGTTGGAACTAAGACATATTTTAAAAGTGAAAAATTGAGAAAACATTTTTTAAAAAAGTAGATAAGTTATAAATTACCCAAAAAAGTGAGATGACAGTTTTGAATTATCACAAAGGACTATAATAAATGATTTCTGGATTTCTATTTTAACTATTTACCTAGTACTCTCTCTGATCACAAATAATTGATATTTGATACGTGTGTTGATCAAAGTTTTGAAACTTGAGGCACTATTATCTTTCCAAATAATCGGATTGTGTTTATAAAAAATATGTGTAAATTCATCTTGAAAAGTACTTCAATAATATTACAATTTTAACTGGTTCAAAAACATAGTATAATAGTAATTAGTAGTCAAAGTTGCATCTTAGAGACGGTGAATAGTTAAAACATCAAATATTTGTAACTAGAGGGAGTATCATAGTTTTGTAATAATGTAGTCATCCATATTTAATAGAGAGAGAGAGAGAAACATCTCATATTATGTAAAGAAACACACATATTTCATTGCATTGTTACTGATATTATAAAATTCTTAAAAACTAAAGCATCAACAATCTTCTAAAAATCATTGAGCACTCATCGTCTCACACTTACACTATATGAAGCATAAACTACACGTGTCGTTGGGCCGTTGGGCGTGTGGAAAAGAAGAGAAAATTGAATTACATGGGGTTCATAAAATTGTCCCACATTTCCATTTGGACCCACAATTTGTAAAACTAGATATTTAGTTATATGAAGTTATGTTATTGTTTTAATTGTTTTATTTATTCATGTACAAAGTGGTATGGCAAGGATGGTTGACATTGGATGCCAAGTTAGCATAAGAAGTGGCACTTGTCGTCTTAAATCCTTGAAAGAAATGGAATTCGAATTCATAATTGGTGAAAGATCTTGAAATTATAAAAAAGTTTTAAAACCCTAGACTTCATTATTAAAACCTTTAAAATTCATAAAAATTCAAAAATCATAGAAGACATAAACAATTTATAAAATTCATAACAGATAAAAGTTCTACAATTAATAAAACAGAGAATTTTGGAAGTTATAACAAAATCTTGACAATTGAGGCTTGTCCTAATCAAAATCATGTCCTCAAAATCAGCATGACCTAATCAAAATTGTACGCAACTTATTGCATCAAATATCTTGAAATAAGAAAAAAAAGCGACTTTACCCGTGGTGCAGTACTGCAATTTACCGGAAAAGAGGAACAAAAAAACTGGGCCTGTTTGGTTGGCTCCCGTCGCGCGCCATGCCAGCGGACGGCGAGCCGTGCGTTGGCGCGCCAACGATTGGCGCGGGCGGCCGATTTGCTCGCCCGCGCCAACACACGATTTCGCGTTGAAATCGGTTGGCGAGCGACGGCGCGCCCTGGCTTTGGCTTCATTCCAAACGCGCGTCAAATTCAACAGCGAGCCGATCGTTGGCACGGCGAGCCACGGCGTCGAACCAAACAGAGGCCACATGCTGGCCTCCAAAGTTCCCCTCCCACACGCAAAGTCTATAAAGCCCTCCTCCCCTTCCTTATCCTTCCCCCCTCGCCATTTCTCTCGATCCTCACCGAAAACCCCTCCTCGCCCACACAAACCTCCCGAATCCACTCCCTTCCCTTCCCTTCCCTTCCCTACCTCCTTTCCTAGGGTTTCGCGAACATTGCAGCCCCCTCCTAGGCTAGCTCTCGCTGTTGGCCATGGCGACCACGACCTTCCCCACCTCGACCCCCTTCTTCGCGCACCACGGCCGCCGGCGCCCCTCACCCTTCGTCTCTGTTCGCACCGCGGCGGCAGTGTACGGGCGCGGCGGCCGCCGGTGGCGCCCGCTCCGGGTGGCGTGCGAGAAGGTGGTGGGCATCGACCTCGGGACCACCAACTCCGCGGTCGCAGCGATGGAGGGCGGCAAGCCCACCATCGTCACCAACGCCGAGGGCGCGCGCACCACGCCGTCTGTCGTGGCGTACACCAAGTCCGGGGACCGGCTGGTGGGCCAGATCGCCAAGCGCCAGGCGGTGGTCAACCCGGAGAACACCTTCTTCTCCGTGAAGCGCTTCATCGGCCGCAAGATGAACGAGGTGGACGAGGAGTCCAAGCAGGTCTCCTACCGCGTTGTCAGGGACGACAACGGCAACGTCAAGCTCGACTGCCCCGCGATTGGGAAGCAGTTTGCTGCCGAGGAGATCTCCGCGCAGGTATAGGACCGGTTTCTGGTAACATTTCTAGTATTTTCTTTTTAGAATTGTGGTTGAGCATTATTTTCCTAATGCTAGAATTATGCTTCTTTAGATAAATTCCTAGCTCTAGAGTTTAGAAAGCTTGACTTAATTTCATGATTCTTTCGCAGCGTTAAGGCACGGAGTTTTGATTTTTTGGCTGCAGGGCTGTCTGTAAATGAGGATATCAAAATTGCCCTGCAGGTGCTATGGAACAATGGGTTGTTAACTTTGCATCGCGTGTGCAGCTTTGCTGTACTCAACTAAAAATTAAGCGGCTGTTCGGAGTCTTGCAAACCGAGCGTCGAATGTGTGCCTTTTATAACTTGTACATTATTTTGGCTTTTTAAAAGACTTTGAAAGTCAAAAAATAACATTTTTTCAGAAGGGTTAATTCATGGAGTAGGAAAATTATGCAGAACAACTTTGTAATATTTGTAATTTTGTGTAGTTATGGATTTGCATGAATCTCTGTACATTTATGGACCCAGCCTAACCTTTCACATGCCTAGAAAAGTCTCAATTATTGAGTTATAGTGGTGAGAATTGTGTGGGCTTTATGTTTTCATTTCAACATAGTATTTGCTACTTATGTTCTTGCATCCACTTCTAATAGAGAGATTGGGCATTAGGATTGAGCTTGAAATTACTATTGGATATCTGTTCACACGAAACAAATAGTATGCGGCTGTATAGCCATTGATACATGTTTGTTGGCTTGTTTGAGGTTTTATTTAGGAAACGTGTAGTTAGATATATATCAACTTGAGAAGTCCACTTTCTAGAAGCTGTTTTCTACCCAGGTTACTAAAACATTCAATGTTTTCTAGGTGCTGAGGAAGCTGGTTGATGATGCGTCCAAATTCCTGAACGATAAGGTCACCAAGGCAGTGATCACAGTCCCTGCGTATTTCAATGATTCACAAAGGACGGCAACAAAAGATGCTGGCCGCATTGCAGGGCTGGAAGTTCTCCGTATAATAAATGAGCCTACGGCGGCCTCATTAGCATATGGTTTTGAAAAAAAGAACAATGAAACGATTTTGGTTTTTGATCTTGGAGGAGGCACATTTGATGTTTCAGGTATCATGCTAGTTTTTTGGAATATTTATGAACACTCTTTGCATATTAAATTTTTAATGTGGTGAAGTTATTGCTTCATATTTGGTTTCCATCGTTATATCTGCATTTACAATATTTCGGTTGCGGAATATTTAATAAAAGACCAGTGCAACAAAACCTTTTTTGTTGAAAATGGGGTGGTTTGTTTTGTTAATTACTTCCTATGTTTTGCTATGTTTGTTCATAGCACACCATGCCCATTGATCAAGGAAGTAATTTTTTTTTGAGAGAAGATCAAGGAAGTAGTTGTTTCAAGAAAAGAAGTGTGAAGACCATCATACTCCTGTTTAATAGTATGTTACAACTACTTTTCTTCTTGCTAAGCATTTAGTTTTAGTTTTAGTTAGGGGTAAAGAGTGGAAACATCACAACTACACTTTTAATATTCTTACTGGACAAACATTGTGAAACGTATTTTTCCAAGGCCATGGACAGATATAGTGAAACGGAGCGAGTATTCAATTATATTTGGTTATTAGTTCTGTTAACTAATTTGTAATCTGATAATCCTGCTTGATGCACATACTTTTCTGTCTGATTTGGGAAGTACGATATCAAATGTTTCACTTTTTGCTCAATAATAATTTTTTTAAAAAAATAATTCAAATAATTCAGCTAGGTTCCTTATGAAAACACTTCCCAGCTGTAGGCACTTTGGTGTAGTATCATGTTCTGCTCATACGGTGGATATTTGATAACTGATAGGCATGGCAAACTGTTTGTTGAACTGTTTATTTGGATCTGCGCTTTTGGGTGTTCTTCACTTACTAGTCTGTTTGGTAGATGTTCTTGAGCAACTTTTTTCAGCTCTTAGATCATATTTTAGTTCTTTACTATATATATCTGGTGATGCTTTCAGTTCTTGAGGTCGGTGATGGCGTTTTTGAGGTTCTGTCCACATCGGGTGATACTCACCTTGGTGGTGATGACTTTGATAAGGTGAGTCATTCTTTTAATGTCAATCTACTCACCTTGTTGCACTCACACCTGAAATAGATTTTGTGTTATGCTGTTTCTTGAAGAGTAAACATACCTCAAATTCCTTATGATTGTAACCTTAACGTGTATAATGTCAATATATTGTGGATTTATGAATTGGGGTATAAAACTTGATTTTAGGTCTTAATTAGCTTAGCGGAAATCTTTTATTACCTGTGATTCCTTTTTTCCAGACAATCAAATGGACCTATGAGTGAACAAAGATTAGTTACTATGGATCTGTATGCTTTTCTATATGCCCTTGGTTCTAGGTAATAACCATGAGTGAACAACAATTAGTTAGCATCTGTATGCTTTTCTATATACCCCAAGCTCTAGGCAATTTGAGAAGCAATAAAGGAAATAGTAAATTGGTATGTGTCAAAAAAATAAAGGAAAAAGTTTATATTACGCCTTGAACTATAACCCTTCGTCTACATACCCCCCTTGAACTACGAACTAGGTATTTTAGCCCACAAAATCTGAAAACAGGCGCAAATAACCCCTAGAGACAGTTTTGGAGATGGTTTTGCACATGTGGCAAGTGACGTGGCTATCTAGTCATCAAATAGGCAAAAATAAATAAATATCCAGTGGGACCCACATGACTTTCCTCTCCTTTCTCTCTTCCTCATCTCTCTCGCCCTCATCCGACTACAGCATCGGCGTGTGCTCCACAAGTGCGGCGGCGGCCATGGGGCGGCGGCGCACAGCTGGAAAGGGAGGTGGAGATGCTGTAGGTGAGGCGTCGTTGCCATCACCGCTCCTCTGTCCTTAGGGCAGCGACAAGGCAGTGACGGGGAGGCGTGAGAAGGCGGCTGCCGGAGGCGCGGGGCGGTGACGGGAGGCCCGGGGAGGGGTGGTGGGGAGGAGCACGACGGGGAGGCCGTGGTGGGAATGGAGAAGCCGGCGTGGAAGGTGAAACCGGCGGTGGTGTTGGCTCGGTACAACGGCGGCGGCGACGGCTTCGATGCGACTGGCCACAGCCCGACTTCCTCACCTCTCCGCCACCCACTCCCTCTCCGCCGTTGCCCTCGTGCCGTTGCCCCTCTCCGTCGCCGGCCCCATCCTCTCTCTCTCTCTCTCTCTGTCTCGTTTGTGGGGCGATGGCAATGGGAAGGGGGCGGCATGGGGAGGGCAGGGAGGACCTCAGAGCTCGGAGCCGGAGGTAGAGGAGGGGGAAGTGAGGTGGAGAGGAGAGCAGATGAGATGTAGGAGAGAGAGAGGATTTATTTTATTTTTTATTTTTGATTCAATTGCCACCTCACCTGCCACGTGTGTAAAACAATCTTCGAAACCACTATAAGGGGTTATTTGCGCCAGATTTGTGGTTTCAGGGTTTAGAATACATGGTTTTGTAGTTCAGAGGGGTATGTAGACGAAGGGTGATAGTTCAGGGTGTAATATAGACTTTTTCCAAAAATAAATGAAATAATAAATTGGTGGGTAGTATCTTATTCTTCCTTTTTCTAGTGATGTTTTGTGCTCCCTAAATTGTTACGATCCACATTAGCTATAAATAATAAATAATGCATGGTCCAAAGAGATATTAAAGATTCATCATCCAGCTATAATGATCTCTTCACCATAATTTCAGTACTTATGATAATCAGTATTACCTGTCAGTAAGATGTTTTTCTTAATGATCTTGCAAGATACATGTCCTCACAAATCATTGTTATTTCCAGAGAATTGTTGATTGGCTGTCTGGAAACTTCAAGAATGATGAAGGTATTGACCTACTTAAAGACAAACAAGCTCTGCAGCGTCTGACGGAAGCAGCTGAGAAGGCAAAAATGGAGTTATCATCTTTAACCCAAACAAACATTAGGTTAGTTTGTGGACCCTCCCAATTCGATGTCATGTGTTTTTTTCCCATTTCAGGTTATTCTAACTTGTTCTTGTTCTTTCAGCTTACCTTTTATTACAGCTACTGCTGATGGACCCAAGCATATAGAGACAACACTTACCAGGGCTAAATTTGAGGAGCTATGTTCAGATCTTCTTGACAGGTGCCAGATCCCACCTCATGTTAATGCTCAGATGGAAGCACATTCTTTTTACCTACTTTTATTATATCTGAACATTTGATGAAAGAGCTCTGATTGGATTAATAACTTTGACAATTGTCATCCAGGTTGAAAACCCCTGTGGACAATGCCCTTAGAGATGCGAAGTTAGCATTTAAAGATATAGATGAGGTGATTCTTGTTGGTGGTTCCACCAGAATTCCAGCCGTTCAGGATCTTGTGAAGAAAATGACTGGAAAGGATCCTAATGTGACGGTCAACCCTGATGAGGTGGTTGCCCTCGGAGCAGCTGTGCAGGTTGGTTCATGGCAATCCTCTCTTCATTGCAGGCTTAATTAAGACTACGCTATGCTTTTTATAAATCATATAAAATATTATTAGAGATGTTATTGCTTCACAAACTCAAATGTTATCACTTGCTACACAGCATTCTGTTACTAATTTTGTCAAGTAGTGTTCTTTTTTTCCTAGAAACACTAGCATTAGGCAGTATGTACTATGTAGATGTAGATTTTGATGTGTGATATTGTAAAATAATTTTTTTTTACTATGTAATATAGAACTATATCTGACTAGCAAAATTTGACAACAGGCTGGAGTGTTGTCTGGTGATGTGAGCGACATTGTTCTTCTGGACGTGACACCACTGTCTCTTGGTTTGGAGACTTTGGGTGGAGTCATGACCAAGATTATCCCAAGGAACACAACGCTGCCGACATCGAAGTCAGAAGTTTTCTCAACTGCTGCTGATGGCCAGACTAGTGTGGAGATCAATGTTCTCCAGGGAGAAAGAGAGTTTGTCAGGGACAATAAATCTCTTGGTAGCTTCCGGCTTGATGGCATTCCTCCTGCGCCACGTGGTGTTCCACAGATTGAAGTAAAGTTTGATATTGATGCCAATGGTATCCTCTCTGTCACTGCTGTCGACAAGGGTACAGGAAAGAAGCAGGACATTACAATCACCGGAGCCAGCACATTGCCAAAGGATGAGGTATGTCTCAGCAAGCACTATCCTGTCTGCATTCGAATCAAATATAATACTTTCGATGCGCCCCCTTCTGACTATGCAGCTCTATTGATACCGGATTAACATTCCTTGCAAATTGTGCAGGTGGAAAGGATGGTTGAAGAAGCTGAGAAGTTTTCAAAGGAGGACAAAGAGAAGAGAGATGCGATTGACACCAAGAACCAGGCGGAATCTGTCATCTACCAGACAGAGAAGCAACTGAAGGAGCTTGGAGACAAGGTCCCAGGTGAAGTCAAGCAGAAAGTGGAAGCGAAGCTGAAAGAGCTTCAGGACGCCGTCACTGGAAGCTCAACACAGACGATGAAGGATGCACTATCCGCATTGAACCAGGAAGTGATGCAACTTGGGCAAGTCCTCTATCAGCAGCAGGGTGCTTCTGGAGCAGGCCCTACCCCGGGAGCTGACGCAGCTGCCGGTTCTTCTGGTCCATCTGAAAAGTCAGGTGACGAAGGCGATGTAATTGATGCTGATTTTACAGACAGCAAATGAGCAGGACAAGAGTTTAGGAAGACATTTGGAGGAACATCTTGCAACAAGCAACGAGTATGAAATTTGTTCCAAGATTCTGTAGGAACTGGGGTGTACCTTTTTGTTAGATCGGCACCTTGTTTCCTATTGTGGAGTTTTGGATGGTGGAGTTGAGGTGGGGAAAGTTCAGTTTTCGCATCCAAATGAATATATAGGCTTTCTTTTCTCGTTACTGATTACTTTTATTCCTGGCAACGTATATTCTATGGCGCTAATGATGTGGATCATTACAGAATAAATCGGCAAAATCGGTATTCTGCACTAATTTCGGAATTACTGTGTGGCTGGAATTATTATGTAGCTGGGTTCGCAAAAAGTGGTTAACCGCACCGTCGGTTCACCGGACTTTGCGGAGGGTCGGTTTTGCAAACCGGTGTATCAAACTGTTTAAAATTTAAAATGAAAATGGTACAACATTTATAAAAAAGTTTTAATTATTCTAAACATTTTCGTTTAAACAATTTTTTTTATTTCATGTGATTCTATGTTTCAAAAAATAAAAAACGTTGGCTAGCCGGCTCGTGCCACGGCATACCGTCAAAAACTGCGACTAACGCTATAACCGGCTCAAAATTTGGTAAATTTGGAAAACCCATTTGATCGTCAAGCTACGACAAGGGTTTACAACCGATTAAGCGTGCTTCGTGGGCAAACAGTTAGCAAAACCTCGGATACTAATAGTTTGAAATTCATCCAAATAAAATTTTTGAAGTGAAAATTTATATAAAATTTCTAAAGACTATTAATTATTCTAAGCACTTTGATTAAATAGAATTTTAAAATTTAACTTTTTTGTTATCATTTCATGTGTTTTACTGTTTAAAAATATAAAACCGTCAAAAGCCGTGTCTAACCGTCTGAAACCGTGGCTAAATGTAAAAAATCACCGGTTAAACACCAAAAACCGTAGCTGACCACGAACAAAATCTGGGCGTAGTTTGAATTTATGACCAAAGCAGGCTTAAAATCACGGCTAACTATGATTAATTGTGGTTAATCGCCTCCGCGTAGGTCACGGCTCGGAGCGTAATCCTTGTCCGTGATAAACAATGGTTAACCGGCTCCGCACAATGGCTAGCTCGGAGGGACCAATCCGTTTTGGGAACCCTGCTATGTGACTCATTTTCATCATTAAAAACTTCAAAAGAAATGAAAGATAAAATAGAAGATCGAAGAACCGAGCTAGGGGATTGAGTGAATAGACGCCATAAAAATTTTTCGACGTTTTCGGCAAAAACCCGAACAACTTGACAACTAATGTGTACGCTTCACTTGGTTGTATGAGAGACATCAAATATTGGGATTTTGGAATCACAATCCTGTTTGTCAAGTGTAAAAAAAAAATCAATTCAAACCTTACTTTTCATAAAGAGATCAAGACAAAACACCAAAGTCACTTTCAGAAAAGAAAAAACAGATTCTCAGAAAATTGTCTTGCAAGATGAGAGTGGTTGCTGCTGTTGGAACGTACTAGAAATTTTCAAACTTTTTTCTACACCCATGTGGGTGAGTTGTAATGGTCTACTCCAAATTTCAGCATTAAACTACATCTACATAAAATAAGAAAAACCATGCACAAAAAACTGTTAGGAACTCGGTACTACAAGTTTGGGGCTCGGTATTCACCTCGTAGGTCCGAAATGGGGAAATCAATGGACTTCACGTTTTTACCATAGATGTGTGTGAGTCACGCATCGTTTCCAACTTAAATCATCCCAAAATGATTTTTCTATATTTTTCTAAAAAGCTTTAACTGACTGCTGCGCGGAGGGAAGTTTGTGGATATTTGCAACAAATCAAGAACTTGATCTCTTGCCTCTCATATAGTAGCAAAATATGTGGAAAATCATATTAGCTACCTCGGATTTCTTGCCATGGCAAAGCTTCTCGAGTACACCACCTCATGTAACGGCCAATTCATCGAACCCGGTCGCCTGCACGTCTTTTGACGCACCAGCCTCCAGCTGTCCCCACGACGCATCAGCCACGTACCTGCTGATACCTGCATCACTGAGGTGAATACGCACAAAAAAAGCACGCCTTACCACTCCTGCAAGGTTAGTCCATCACAAAATTATCAACATCATAATCTATTTTTGACAGCACAATTAGCAAGTCCTAACACACCACGTGTCAGCTTAACAAATTTTATCGGACCACGTCCGTTTAAAACTATTACCTAGCCCAAGCTCAGCACAATGATCCGATTCTAATTCCGCGGCAATTTCCATAAATGCACCATTAAAAAATCTTTAAAACACTTCAAATTCCATCTTGTCACACATATTCGTCATCAAACTGGGTTACCCTGCATATGGGTCTCAACACTCCCCCTGATGAATATATTGACAAACCCTCAAAAAATATTTTGTACTTTTTTGTATTTGTCGAACAAGACATGCTGGAAATGCCGAACCACACTTGGAGTAAAAGATAGGAGCACATGTGTTCAAAATCTTCAAATCGTGAAAGTCAAAGATTTACAAAAAATTCTCCCCCTTTCTCAAGAAATGCATGTTTATGTCTTTTTAAATTCTCCCCTTTTTGCCAATATAGACATCAAAAATTTGAGGGAACAAGCACAATGCATGACGCAAATGTAAATACAAGTCGTAGAGAGCTTGAATGTGAAGCACATGGCAAAATGGTCGAAACAATGCAATTTTAGTTTGGTGCTCACAAGTTAAAGAAATGCTAGTAAATCGTTTTTTATATTGGAAGATGTGGCTAGAAAATCACAATCCAAATGTCGCAGCCTATCATGGCATCAAGGCAGCTTCAATAGAACACCATATGCAACCTCTTAAATACAAAGCAGCTTCAAATCGACAGCTCAACTAACTAGCATTGGTTTTTAAAAAATTCTTTCAAACACTTTTGAATGCCTCCATAGGTTTAAAGAGAGCAATTGCTAGCAAAGCACATCACAAGGGTCACTGGAAATGGCCTTTTAGGCCACTCTGCTCCTGTGTGTGTTTTTACATTTTTGATTGAATTTAGGTGGGATAGCCTCTATCCTTAATGGCCGACAATGCCCAACTACACTGAAGGAATCACACGACTTGGCTATCCGATTCGCTTCTAAGTTCTTGCCTCGTGTGTAATGGCAAGTAATCTCGAGAAGGATAACCGATGAAAACTCTGCAAAACATAAAATTGCATATTTTTGGTTTTCAATTTACACGAGCAAGATTTGGCCAACGAAAGATTTCACTAAGATGCAAAGATGACTGAAAGAAGAATACAAGCGCCTCATCAAGCAACAACATTGAAAAAGTGAAAATCTTTGCCCCATTGAAGGTTTGGACAAACCAAAAGTAATGTAATTTTTGGACTAGACACCAATTGAACGAGCTAGCACAATCTGAAATGTGAATAGTCTCGGCATCTTGCAAAAGCTAAATTCAAAAGAGTAATAAACAAAGCTACAAAGCAAAAATAAGTCTTTATGCTGGTACAAAATTTCCTGAAACTCCCCCTCAACAAGTGAGTTAACATTTTTCCCAAAAATAATGTGCGAGACAATCAGAAAAAATAGAGTCAAAAAACCAAGAAAATGCAACTGGGCTAACCATAAAAAATTAGGCAAGAGCAGATACTACTCAAGCTCGCTATCATCTGCCGTCTGCGACTTACAAGGAAAGACAACTCTATAACTAGGATACTAGAGATACGACACATAGCCTGTCTACTTGGAGACCTATAAGACTGTGTGGGATCAAACTAGCCAGAGGAGAAAAGAAAACCTATTACGCATGATAGCAATCTAAGCATAAAATGAGAGGTCCGTGCCATAACACACCAAAAGTCTAAGTGAAGAGTATTGACTACCCACACAATATAACTAAGCCCAAATGCAATCCAAAAGCAATGCAGGGAAAACAATAAATTATATTACATATTGTACAAATAGCCCAATCTCCCCCTGACTATTAGCTAGCCAAGCTCACAACCCCGAGCTCTCCACTGATAGTCTCAAAATTAGCCTTATCCAGTGACTTGGTGAAGATATCAGCCAACTGACGGTGGGTCTCAACGAATTGCAAGACTATACCACCCTTCTCCACATGGTGTCTAAGAAAGTGATACCTCAGGTCAATGTGCTTTGTCCTAGAATACTACATTGGGTTTTTGGCAATGTTTGTCGGTGTAATAAATACCGGGGTACAAAGAGTCCTGAAAAGATCAAGCGGGCCCCACGCGTCAGGCGGGCGAGCAAGGCCCCAGCGCGCGGGCGAGCCCCTCAGGGCGCCGGGCGGGGGCCCCACACGTCAGGCGGGCGATCAGACCCCAGCGTGTGGGCGAGCCCCACGGCGTATCAAGCGGGCCCCACGCGCCAGGCGGGCGCATGGGCGAGCCCCCTCTGAAGACCAGGCGAGGGCCCCACACGTCAGGCGGGCGTTCAGACCCCAGCGTGTGGGCGAGCCCCACGGCGTATTGAGAGGGCCCCACGCGCCAGGCGGGCGCATGGGCGAGCCCCCTCTGAAGACGAGACGAGGGCCCCACGCGCCAGGCGGGCGCATGGGCGAGCCCCCTCTGAAGACGAGACGAGGGCCCCACGCGCCAGGCGGGCGCATGGGCGAGCCCCCTCTGAAGACGAGACGAGGGCCCCACGCGCCAGGCGGGCGCATGGGCGAGCCCCCTCTGAAGACGAGACGAGGGCCCCACGCGCCAGGCGGGCGCATGGGCGAGCCCCCTCTGAAGACGAGACGAGGGCCCCACGCGCCAGGCGGGCGCATGGGCGAGCCCCCTCTGAAGACGAGACGAGGGCCCCACGCGCCAGGCGGGCGCATGGGCGAGCCCCCTCCGAAGACCAGGCGAGCCCCACGGCGTATTGAGCGGGCCACACGCGTCAGGCGGGCGAGCAAGGCCCCAGCGCGTGGGCGAGCCCCTCAGGGCGCCGGGCGAGGGCCCCACACGTCAGGCGGGCGTTCAGACCCCAGCGTGTGGGCGAGCCCCACGGCGTATCGAGCGGGCCCCACGCGTCAGGCGGGCGAGCAAGGCCCCAGCGCGTGGGCGAGCCCCTCAGGGCGCCGGGCGAGGGCCCCACACGTCAGGCGGGCGTTCAGACCCCAGCGTGTGGGCGAGCCCCGCGGCGTATCGAGCGGGCCCCACGCGTCAGGCGGGCGAGCAAGGCCCCAGCGCGTGGGCGAGCCCCTCAGGGCGCCGGGCGAGGGCCCCACACGTCAGGCGGGCGTTCAGACCCCAGCGTGTGGGCGAGCCCCGCGGCGTATCGAGCGGGCCCCACGCGTCAGGCGGGCGAGCAAGGCCCCAGCGCGTGGGCGAGCCCCTCAGGGCGCCGGGCGAGGGCCCCACACGTCAGGCGGGCGTTCAGACCCCAGCGTGTGGGCGAGCCCCGCGGCGTATCGAGCGGGCCCCACGCGTCAGGCGGGCGAGCAAGGCCCCAGCGCGTGGGCGAGCCCCTCAGGGCGCCGGGCGAGGGCCCCACACGTCAGGCGGGCGTTCAGACCCCAGCGTGTGGGCGAGCCCCGCGGCGTATCGAGCGGGCCCCACGCGTCAGGCGGGCGAGCAAGGCCCCAGCGCGTGGGCGAGCCCCTCAGGGCGCCGGGCGAGGGCCCCACACGTCAGGCGGGCGTTCAGACCCCAGCGTGTGGGCGAGCCCCGCGGCGTATCGAGCGGGCCCCACGCGTCAGGCGGGCGAGCAAGGCCCCAGCGCGTGGGCGAGCCCCTCAGGGCGCCGGGCGAGGGCCCCACACGTCAGGCGGGCGTTCAGACCCCAGCGTGTGGGCGAGCCCCGCGGCGTATCGAGCGGGCCCCACGCGTCAGGCGGGCGAGCAAGGCCCCAGCGCGTGGGCGAGCCCCTCAGGGCGCCGGGCGAGGGCCCCACACGTCAGGCGGGCGTTCAGACCCCAGCGTGTGGGCGAGCCCCGCGGCGTATCGAGCGGGCCCCACGCGTCAGGCGGGCGAGCAAGGCCCCAGCGCGTGGGCGAGCCCCTCAGGGCGCCGGGCGAGGGCCCCACACGTCAGGCGGGCGTTCAGACCCCAGCGTGTGGGCGAGCCCCGCGGCGTATCGAGCGGGCCCCACGCGTCAGGCGGGCGAGCAAGGCCCCAGCGCGTGGGCGAGCCCCTCAGGGCGCCGGGCGAGGGCCCCACACGTCAGGCGGGCGTTCAGACCCCAGCGTGTGGGCGAGCCCCGCGGCGTATCGAGCGGGCCCCACGCGTCAGGCGGGCGAGCAAGGCCCCAGCGCGTGGGCGAGCCCCTCAGGGCGCCGGGCGAGGGCCCCACACGTCAGGCGGGCGTTCAGACCCCAGCGTGTGGGCGAGCCCCGCGGCGTATCGAGCGGGCCCCACGCGTCAGGCGGGCGAGCAAGGCCCCAGCGCGTGGGCGAGCCCCTCAGGGCGCCGGGCGAGGGCCCCACACGTCAGGCGGGCGTTCAGACCCCAGCGTGTGGGCGAGCCCCGCGGCGTATCGAGCGGGCCCCACGCGTCAGGCGGGCGAGCAAGGCCCCAGCGCGTGGGCGAGCCCCTCAGGGCGCCGGGCGAGGGCCCCACACGTCAGGCGGGCGTTCAGACCCCAGCGTGTGGGCGAGCCCCGCGGCGTATCGAGCGGGCCCCACGCGTCAGGCGGGCGAGCAAGGCCCCAGCGCGTGGGCGAGCCCCTCAGGGCGCCGGGCGAGGGCCCCACACGTCAGGCGGGCGTTCAGACCCCAGCGTGTGGGCGAGCCCCGCGGCGTATCGAGCGGGCCCCACGCGTCAGGCGGGCGAGCAAGGCCCCAGCGCGTGGGCGAGCCCCTCAGATATCTATGGTATGTGAAACAGTACCATCAATCAATACATGTGCCGATCAATCATTACTGCTCCTCATAATGATTCTGGATCAGGGAT
The DNA here is from genome assembly GCA_005191435.1 of Raddia distichophylla. Classification (NCBI taxonomy): domain Eukaryota; kingdom Viridiplantae; phylum Streptophyta; class Magnoliopsida; order Poales; family Poaceae; genus Raddia; species Raddia distichophylla. Next base: position 1,052,872 of record SPJY01001434.1, read on the forward strand.
CAGTTTAGAATAATGTCATACAAACAATGTGTCTCACAACCAAGTCGTACTTGATGAACAAAGTTATGACCATTATTCATGGAACCTGATAAGCTAGTTATCGAAAAGTACATGAACAAAGACGTATTACACAATCATCTCATGATTGATCTAGGGCATATTCCCTTCAAGGTTCCCTCTGGTGTTTGCTTGAACTCAAAGCCAAGAAAAAAGTTGAGCACCCCCATCATCCTTATCTCAAATTCTGTGCTCATCATCTCTGAGAACTCAGAAACAAGAGCAGAAGAGGAACTAGCAAAGATAATGTCATCGACATACACTTGCACCAGAAGGAAATCAGGGCCAACCTTATGGGTAAACAAGGCCATTAGGAACCCATTACTCACCATGTAGAACTTAAACCTCTCATATTAGGTCCTAGGTGCTTGTTTTAACCCATATAGAGCCTTATCAATCTTATATACATGATTAGGGTACCTTAAATCCTCAAACATAAGAGTTTGCTTCACATACACTTTCTGCTCAATGTAGCCATTCAGGAAGGCACTACGGACATCCATTTCATACAATTTAAACCCATTGGATGCCATAAATGCTACTAAGATCCTGATGGAATCATATCTAGCCACAGGAGCATAAGTCTCATCGAAGTATATCCCCTCGATCTGAGTGTAACCTTGAGCAATCAATCTAGCCTTGTTTCTAACCACTGCCCCATCCTCACTTTGCTTGTTTTTGAACACCCGTTTAGTTCCTATTACATTATGTACTTTAGGGCGTTCAATAAGGTGCCACACTTTGTTTCTCTCAAAGTTGTCTAGCTCTTCCTGCATCATATTCACCCAATCAGGATTAGAAAGTGTATGTGTGACGTCATTCGGTTGAAAGGAAGCAACAAAAAAAGCAGATAAGCAAAGGTGAGAAAGCTCAGACTTCGATCGGGTTAGCATCCTCTCGCTCAAACCATCGATCATGATGAGGACATCACTGACGAGCTTGCTGTCCCTGACGAGGTTCAAGAAGTTCCTAACCACCGGGCCCAAGTCGCGAGGACGTCGAAGTCGCTGCTGAGTCCAGTTCGGCCATCCAGGACTTGTGCACATTCAAACGGACGCCCAGATCACATACGATGTCCAAATAAGGCAAATAATGACTGTACGGAAGGATTACGAGATAAGCTTTTCAACGGATCTAGCCATGCCTCCAAATTCTATCTGAGACAATGGGAATCATGAAAACAAGTTGATAGACTGAAATTTTTCGGTGCCGCGTCGCCGTATTTTTGGGCCCAAGGCCCGTTTAACCCTAGGGTTAGGATTGAGCGTGCGTGGGCACCTGTTTGGGCGCCCCTCCTCTGGCCGCCGCTCTATATTAGTTCCTCGCTGTGCTTCGTCTTAGTTGGGGTTTTTTAGTTGATTTCGTCATGGTTGTGTGAGATATCACCTTGTTCTTCTTGTGTCGGCCAGACCAACAAGATCAAGTTTCTGAACCCCAGTTGATATTAATCTATATTTGCAATTGTGATTGCTTATCTTGTGTTCTTGATCGTTCAGTGGTTGCTTGCAGGAACCGTCCTTCGTGGACAGGTCGATCGTGCCTCTGGTTAGGTCGATAACAATCGTTGTGGTGGTTTAGCGATCGTTGGGTTTTTCTAGTCCTTTGTGGGGTTGGAAGCCGGATCATTTAGGTCTCCGTAACACCTATCGAATTATCTTTGTCGTCTCTCACCAAAAGATCAGGACCCCGCATCCGCGCCCATCAGATCATCTGTGCAGGGTATGGTCTTTTTGGATGTGACGAGGAGCACTAGAAATGGCCTATACCTCGGGAGCAGGAGAGGTAGAATCAAAGCCACCAGGCGAATCAGATTCTATAGGTGATAACCTAGAAGCACAAGGTGAAAGCTGAGTAGAAGCAGAAGATAAGGAATGAGACTGAGAAACAACACTGAAACTGAAGGCGCCGCTCGTGGAGCTAAGTCATGGTCGGGTTCTGAAGAACCGTAATCTTTAATGACTTTCTCCTCAACAAAGATTGGCTCAAAAGACAAGTCTGAATCTAAGATATCTGGCCTTGCCCCTAGCATAGCCTCATCAAAGGTCACATCGCAAGTCTCAACAACTCTTCGCCTCTCACTATCACAGACGCGGCAATTTACCGTAGAAGCTGTATACCCAAAAAAATGCAATGTGAAGATCGAGATTCAAATTCGTCTAAATTTTTAGACTTCACAATAAAACACTTGCATCCAGACACCCTAAAATGTGAAACACTTGGCTTACGCCCATATCTGTAACGACCCTCCCAATTACCACATGCTAATGACATATTTAAACTCAAAACCATTAGGTAATTTTGTGGGCGTCAGCATATACACCCGAAGTATATAATGTCTGCTATGTCACTTCAAGTGCATTCCTCAAATCGGAGTATTGCTGCAGAACAATAATTAAATAGAGTCTCATGCTTTATTATATCATGGTGCCACGCATGGCCAAATGTATCAACGATACAGCATAGTCCCTACTTACTTTAAACCTACATGGCAAGAATACACTGCCCCTTTATTGTAATCAAGACTTAACGTTACACGAGGAGTTCTTAAAGATAGTCTTTCAGAGGGCCCACATCTTCATGGTATGGCTCCATCTCGAACTACCCATCGGTGACAGGGTTGACATGGCAATCGCTCACGTTGCCTTCCAGGTTCACATCTAATCAAGGTTTTAATAGCAAGAATGAATATGGAGTACTCAACAAGCAATAATAGCAACATTAAAATCTCAGTAAACAAAAGGAAATATTTTTTTACAGTGCATACCTACTCCAGTCTTTCCCTTCTACTTGACTAAAAAAATACTATTTTATTTAAGGAAGTTGACCATTTTTATTTGAGAAAAATCTACAGCACTCGCATACGAGGTAGGCTTAGCCTCTGTAGTCTTCATTTCAAAAGACTGACATGAATTCATGATTTTACCCTGCGCAGGTTTGTATCACTTTACCCATAGTCGCCCTGAATAAATCCAGAGCTCAGAGTGTTTATTCTATTTTGGTAGGTTACATCTCTAGCCCGGTTGTAGAACAAGTGATGGCGATTAACTTTAGATGTGCCTTACTTACAACCTCATCCTCCATCACTTATCATCATTTCTGTTTTATTCATTCCTAACACTGGCCAATGAGTGTCATCTCAGCATAATATAGTGCCTTTGGTCGGAAACACCATGGGTCCATTCATCCTGGGTACACTCACCCACCCCCCTAATTATCTACATACCCAATGTGGAGAATGTAACCACCGCATAGATAACCTTCTTTGACTGCTACACGAGACCAAGGTTGATACGATTATTATACGGCTCAGTACCCGAGTGATAGATGGGTATCCTTATATGCGACCATGTGAAGGGCCCCGCCTGACCTCTGCACCTTTCCAAGGCACTCTTCACTCACCATAATAATTCTAACAACTCGATCGCTCCATCGATCGGGTCACTAGCGCTTTCATCTTCCAGGTAATTTATTTTTAAACTAAACTTGGAACTTAGTATGCTAAAAGTGTTTTTGCATATGTAGCAAAAATAATGCTTACAGATAAAATACACTACTTATTATCAAGGGAATGCTTGCCTTCTATCTCGATCCAGTACCCGTACTGTTCTCCGCTTGATCACACTCAATCAGGTGATTTAGATTAAATCCTGAAATATCGTTAATCGGCTTTAGGAAGTAATAAATAAACAAATAAATAAAAGTAAGAGAACAATTTACTGATTTCAACAAGAAATTATTTCTTCATTATGGTCTTAAGTTACTGATTTATTTTTATTTTATTGTTTTTGCTTTGATTTTACTGAGAAATTAAAAGAGAAATGAGGGGAAGCCTTTGGGGCTCACTGTCCGGCCCCATTCGGCCCACCAAGCCCAGGCGAAATCCCCCTTCCGTAAATCCCCTAATCTCTTTCTCTCACTATCACTCTATCTCTGCCTCCTTCCCCCTCTCCATCTCACACAGTAGTGGCAGTGGGGTGCTTACGGTGCAGCCGCGCCTTGATCGACTGCGGCTTGCCCGGCCGGCGACGAGCTCCAGGCTCGCCCTCCTTCCCCCAGTGGTGCTCAGTTTCCTCATCTCTTCCTTCCATTCCCGCGCGAATGCTGGGCGGCGGCGATGGCTTTCGAGGTGGCGACGACGTGGATGCGGGTTGTGCTTGGAATGAGGAGTTTTATAGTGATGATTTGGGTGTTGCTTGGAATGAGGAGTTTTGAGCAGAGTTGGATGGTCGCATGCGGGGCTCGAGGTTGCTCATGCACCGGGGAGCATGCGGTAGCTTCTAAGAGCGTATGCCGGCAACCACTCCGCTGTAGCTCGGAATCCTAGCACTGGGTTAGGGATGATTCTACCTTTTACTTGATACTGATATAGAGAGAGCGACATGCATGGGAATGAGCTTGCTGAACATACTGGTTATGGCTTGTCAATGCTAGGCAGCATGGGACTTAGGGGCTGAATGCATGAATGCTTGTAAATGCATGTGCACACATGCAACTTATCTAGATGGTGCTTTGGTATGCACATTTACCTGCCTTGAAGCCTAGCAGAATTACCTTCTCTTTATCTTGTGGTGAATAGGTTGCTTGCCTTGTTGCTCTCCTCCTCCTTGCTTCTGAATGTTTGCTGCCCTCCCACCTAGCTCCTCTGCGCATGCATCTCTTCCATCAGCTCACTGTGGCCTCCCCTTTGGTTTTTGGGTGGCTGGTTTGAGAGGGATGGTGTTGTCCTTACTAAAGAAGGTAAGTGGGGAGGTGAGAACTAGTGGCCAGGTGCTGAATACCCTTTACTAGTGCTGTAACTTGGTCGGGGAAGGGCTAAAGTGTCCATCTTGCTGCCAGGTGTAGTGGAACGGCTGGAATGTGGTTTCCAGATTTGGAAACTATGGGCTGGGTAATTTTTTTGCTGGGAAGCAATGCTCTTTGGCTGCTGCCTTGGCTTACTGCTACGCAGGCAGCTCTTTGCACGAGCCCTTGCTGCCCTAGCTATCCTATATGGCTGAGGGTGGTGTATTCAATGTGGTTGCTGCTATGTTACACTTCTCTATGCTCCTCCCGTACTGCTAGGCAGCAGTAGGGTAATATAAAATGGTGAAATTGATTTGAATGAGTGTTTGAAATCTCAGGTTTGTATTAATTGCCGAGTGATGGTTATGTAGTCGTGAGGAAGACCAGCTGGCCTGGTGTCCCGGTGAACACATTGCTACTAGAATTCTGACGCCCTACCACCTCATTAATGGTAGTTGAATTTTAGTTGGCTAACTTTACTATTTATGGATTTTTTAATTATTTGCATTGTAATTAATTTTCTCTCTCACAACATCTAGTTCGGCTTGGATAGGCGGGGTAATGAGATGGTAGAACGAAGGCTTGGACAGGCACAAGGTCCCAGAATATTAGGTATGAAAATATCTAAGAAAAATTTGTAATATATTATCTTGTAGCATGTACTGATGATGATTACTGTAAGTAATGATACTTGTAATCGAGACAGTTATTGAATTAAAAATTTTATTACTTGCGGTTTTAATCTTATCATTTGTGTGATAATTGTGGCTTTATATATGCGAATGAGTTCATATATGTATTAATATATAGTTAAATTAATGGTGTGCTTCAATATCGAAGTTCATAGAATGTGCAATGCAACTTGGACCTTAGAAATACGCTGTTTGAAACAAGTTGTAGAAACAGCCTCAGCCCAGAAATACCTATTAGTAGAATATTCATCAAGCATAGTCCTAACCATCTTTATCAAAGTGCGATTTTTTCTCTCCACAATGCCATTTTGTTGGGCGACATGCGGGAAAGAGAATTGATGCGCAACACCAGAGTCAGAACAAAATTTTTCAAATTGTGCATTCTTTAACTCAGTGTCATTGTCTAAATAGATTGAGCGAAGCGTTCCTAGGAACTCAACAGAAAGCTTATGAATTAAGAAACGAAAATGGCCAAATGTTTCGTCCTTGTTCACCAAGAAATAGACCTAAGACTAGTGCTTATATCATCAACAAGCACATACCACTTGCCATCACAGACTGCACATGGACCAACAGTGTCCATGTGAAGCAACTGTCCAGTTGCATCAGTCATCACCTTGGTGACTGGTGGGTGAGCAGCGGCAACCATCTTCCCATGCCGATATGGAGCACAAACTATATCATTGACCATTTTGAGTTTGGGCAAACCACGAATAAGATCCTGGCTGCTAAGTCTGGTCAAGTGGTCAAAACCGATGTGACCCAGTCTCCTATGCTAGAAGGAGGTGTCACGGGACTCTGAAATAATCAAGAAATGAGACGAGCCAACTGAAGATCGAAAATCAACACGAAAAACTTTAGCAAATCTGTGAATCCCGCAAACAAAACTCTTAGAAGAATCAAGAATACAACTTTCATTCTGCTTAAAACGAACCTCAAAACCCTCATCAGTCAGCTGAGAAACCGAATGCAAATAATAGCGAAACTTGCTGACAAGGGCCACATCCTTAAGGACAACCTAGTCTCTAACTTGGATAGAGCCTTGGGCGAGTACACGACCTGATGAGGCATCCCCAAAGATGATTTTCTCACCCTGGGGCACACGGACTAAGGAGGAGAACCAATGAAAGTTTTCTATCTTGTGGCAACAACACCTGGAATCGATGATCCACATGTCCCCCTTCCCAGCCCGATGCGCCTGAGTCAACGAGTGATGAAACGTGTCTCAGCATTGGGAAATACCAGTGCATCTTTTGGCACCCAATACTGAGTCACTTGACCATACCGAACAGACTCTACTCGGACTAGGCCATCCCTTCTAGCAGGGAAACATCCTGACGTTGGATTAGGAGCAGCCTGCCGTTGAGCTGAGGCAGGTGCATCCTGTCCACGCTTCCTACCCTTCTTGCCATTGCTCCACCATGGAGTTGGCACCTCACGTCTTGGACGCTCACCTCTATAACCAACAGGAGGTACGTCCTGAGGACGACGCTGCTCATGCCCCAGACCGGCAACAGGACGAGCAATAGAAGGCTGAGCTACAAGTCCTGGCCGTCTACCCACCAGTCTAGCCTGAGGTGGAACCAACCTAGGTGCAGGCTTCTTTGGAGGGCCATGAATTCTAGGCTGTTTCCTATGCTCCTCACATGCTTCCTTAGCACGGTGGAAGCAGTTCGGCTGAGTGTGTCCTATCCTATCGCAAAAGGTGCAAACAACTTCTCTGCCATTTCCAGGAACATGAGTAGTAGGGGGAACACTCTTCCTAGGTGGACTATGTGGAGCTTTATTCAGAGACTGAACAAATTGTTTGTTTGGGCTTTTTCTAACGATCCCTTCTGACCTAAAAACAGTAGTCTTAGGAACACTGTCCCTAAGAATAACTGTCTGCCCATTCTCATCCCTTCCAAGGACTCTAGTTGGGTGTCTCTTGATGTTCTCTAGCCAATTGTAACCTAGACCTCTACCACTTGATATCTTGCTTTTGTCAAGTATCAAGTTCATCTTTCGTTTGCCCCTCAACAAACTTCTCAAAAGTGCTCATGAGGTACTCTCACTCCTGATATAGTTGAGAACAAAACCTGCAAGAAGAGAAAGAGTCTGAAGAGTCTTGTCTATCAGTTGTACTCTTTTTCAAGGTTTTGCGATACTTCTCACATAAAATTTTAACTTTCCTCTTGAGAACCTGACAGGAAAGACACTCAGCATTTTGGACTTTAGTCAATCTACCCTCAAATCTATCACTCATGTCCTGGTAGATCCTACCCATCACCCCATCAAATTCAAGGCATCGATCACACACAGAGGCATCAAGAACAACATCATTAAGGTCAAAAATCTTAGCTTGTAAGTTCAAATTATCAATCTTCAACAATGTGCAATCACGGCATGTAGAATCAAATAAATGGAAGTTACAACTCTCATCTAAGCTGATTGGGTACTTAGATGGAGCATGATCGCTACTGTCCACAACTAAACTGACTATGTCCTTAGATGACTGTGCAGAGGGATCAGGATAAAGCATGGCTTGGTTTATTAAGAAGACAGACTCTAGATCAGAAGTGACAAGTAACAAATTATTTCTTACATCATCTAGTTCTGGTACAAGCATAACATTAACTTTTCTAAGTTCTTCATTCAAAGTAAGCACCCTATCATGAGTTGTCCTTAATTTATTGAAATCAAGCATGGCCATATTAAACTCTAACCACCCATCAGAGTCAACAGGCTCGGGAACAGGCCTATATTTTTCATTCTCTAGTTGGATTGTAACATTCTTAAAATGCAGTTTTTATTAATCCAATTCTATAGTGAGATTCCCACGATCAGAGCAATCAACAGATTTAGCATTTTTAGTTGAACCTCTAGGGTATTTTTCTTGGCCAAGACCCTAGTGTAATGAATTTTAACTAATACTTTCAAGAGTTTAGAATAGGAGGTACCTTGTTAATCATTTACCTCATTGTCGTCGGTGTGGTATATGTCTGAGTCGCCACCGCCGCTGTCGCCGTGTGCCATGAAGCACATGCCATGTAGTCGACGTCGTCATTCTCCGTTGGATCATCCTCACCATAATCCGAGTGTCCATCCTTGTTGTCGGATATGACGGCTTCTTCCAGATTGGCCAGCACCATCTCGACCATGTGGCATCCCTTCATCAGCTGCTTAGGGGGCTTCTTCTTGTCACCTCCATCACAGGACTTGATGTTGCGGTCCTTGTTGACGTAGACGTTTCGTGCCGCCATGACGTAGTCGTTACGCTCCTCTGCTCCTGACATGGGACAGTGATGCTTCATGTGGTTGAGATCACCACTCGACGCAGCTCATGATGCCTATCCTCTGATTAGCCACTTGCCTGTAAGCATGTGAGAACTTACTGGACAAAAATGCAAACTGCTCCTCAGAAATCTTGTCCATCGTATCATTGGACAGCTCACAAAGGACAGAGAAGGAGAAATTGACAACATCAGAAGAACCAAGACCAGAGGGGTTAGCTTGGAAGGTTGTCCATATTTTGTGGTTGTGGTGATGCTCGACACCCGCTCTTACTCCCATCGGCTAAGGCCTTGAATCAGAAATTTTTGAGCTTTTGCATTAAGCTCCACATCGGCTTGATTCACGGCCGTCACCTCTTTGACTAACTCATATGGGTCCATGATCTTCAGCCAAATAATGTAGCCCTGAGCCATCACAAATGTCTCCATGCTAGCCTTCCAATAGGAAAATTGGATCCAGAAAACACGAGGGATTTGGTGTAATACTTATCAGCCATAACTCAAATAGTAACAAGGATCGGTTTGAAAAATCGGTCAAAATTTGCAAAGAAACACCAAACCAAATGCTCTGAAACAAGTTGAAGAACCGAACTAGCCTGATAGGGGGGGATAGACGAAACAAAATTTTTCCAACGTTTCCACCAAAAACCCGAACTGTCGACGGTTGGGATATCGGTCCCAAGTCAACCAAGGTTCTTGAGAAGGGGAGATAGAAGACACTGCCGAGCAAGGCAAACAGCAATCAACGAGCAGGGGTCAAACACAGAGTTTTTATCCTGGTTCGGGCCTCTCCGGGGAGATAGCAACCCTATGTCCAGCGCTACTTTATATGAAAGAGGATTACAAGGAAGAAACTCGGCGAGATGAACAAGTCTCGACGAGATTATGGGTGTACAGGAAGTAATGTGCGATCTTGGCTTCAGATCGTGCGGTCGTGCCCTCTACACGCCGTAGGGTCCTTGTTTATATAGTGTTGAACAACCGACCTACCGAGGGATAATCGCGCCGGGCTGACCATGAGGACGTAACGAACTCATATACATGCTAAATACATCCCGAGGTAGATAAGGTATATCTCCAAGTCTTGGGGATCACGACATCTGCTCCAATCCGGGAAACTACGTCCGGGTCTTCACGTAGCTGTGTAGAACTCTTGCTCGAGTCGGACTCAAACAGGAATCCTAGGCCGTTATGCACCGTGCCAACCAGGAAGCTGTTCAGCAGGATGCATATGGGCCTGAAAGAGCCCTCTAGGGAGCCAAGCCCTAGGAGGCTGTTCGATTATGCCGTCAGGGAGTGGGCCATGGCAATGGGCCGTGATTTTATCCCCAACAGCTAGCCCCCGAGACCCCAGTGGAATATCTCACTAGAGTGGGGTCTTCCTCTGAGACTCCAAGTCATAAAGAGGGTAATTTTGCTGCTACAAAAACGTGCAACAGACGACCGAACAGGTTATTGTTCAGCCGAACAAGACTTGTTCGGGACCTTAGAAACTCGCCCAGTGCCGAGCAACTCTGTTGCGTCTAACAAGGAACCACATCTGTCCGAGCAGAGCACCCAGCCCTCGATACAGAGATCGGAAAATTAACCGTTGGCAGATTCCAACGGTAACTTTCGCTGCGCAGTCGAAACGGGCGTCTGTTTTTACTAGCCGTTGCAGTAAAAAACTAGCTGTTTTGTGGCAAAAAACCTTTGCAGAGCTGCTTGGACCAGGGCTATAAAGAGCACCCAAGCCGCCCGCGGCTCGCCACTTCCGTTCTTGCGCGCCTTTCCTTCCCAAGCCCTATTCCAACCGAGCTAGCATCAAGCAGTCGCAACTCACCTCCAAAGCTACTCGCCAATCCTGGGGATTGCTATGGCCAAGTTCGCGAGCACTAGCATGATCGAGAAGGACCTGAAGACATTAGAGGCTGAGGGACACATTGATACCGGTAGTTGGAGGCTGCCCGGGGAGGAGGAGATGCCGAAGCCACTCGAGGACGAGTTCGTCAACTTCGAGCTCTTCGCCATGTTTGGGTTGAGGTCTCCGGAAAGCGATTTCGTGGAGGCCTTCCTGAACATCAGCGGGCTAGAGGTTTCAAATCTCAACCCCAACTCGTTCCTCCAGATGGCCGTCTTCGCACACCTGTGCGACGGCTATCTGGGCGTTGATCCATCGGTGGGGCTGTTCCTCCATTACTACGCAGTAACGAGGAGCAGCTTCGCCGCCTCCGGGCTCGGGTGTTACTACCTCAAGCTCCGGGCAACCGCCGACGACGCGCTGTACCCTCGTCCACCGCTACTCGACTCGATGGGCGTGTTGACGTCAAATAAACACCAATTCCAAAATTCCGGGCTCGGGTGTTACTACCTCAAGCTCGGGTTTTTATACGTCAACATATTTCGGAATTCTGGCTTTTCGAGGGAAAATCAAGGTTTATACTAACATTTTATTTATTCTAATAAAATTCCAAAAGTTTTGGTGAGTTTTGGGTCCACAGGTGCAAAACAGGACAAACCAGGGCCAGACCGGGCAACAGGCCAGGCCGGCCGACCCACCTAGGTCGGTCGACCCAGCCATGTCACCGATCCAACACTGTATTCTTCCCAGTGGCATAAAAACACAAAATGAGGCCATCTAGACCATCCACTGCAGTCGGTTTGATCGAATGGACACGGTTGCTTCACCAATGAGCATAGGATTCCCTTGGATTCCTTTCTTGTGCATGTCCATTTGATGCTCCGGCTTAAGGGGATAATATATCCCATCAAGGGAGCATCCCATGCAAAATCCACGGCCGGGAGACGAAGGAGGTGGGTCGGCCGACCCACTCTTGAGCCCTCTCGGGTTCACCGTTGGAGGAGGGATGGATGACACGTGTCCCTACACGTGGAGCACCCCGGTTGGCTGTGCAACACTATAAATAGACCCCCTCTCCTCACTTGTAACACAACACACAACACTTTCACATTTTCATTCCACTTAGTAGAGTAGCTCTTAGTTAGTAGAAGTTGGGAGTTAGAGTCAAGTCGAGCCGACGCTTGGAGTTTCGGAAGTGTCTTCGGGGATTCAGCTAATAGCTCTTGTACCCTTTCCTAATAGTTTCAATTAGTGAGATCACTTCATTCATTGCTATAGTGTTGAACTTTATTTGAGCTGAGTATATCTGCATAAATGAGTTGTGTAGATTTTCTTTACCGGTAGCTTATATTCGTCTGGAATCAGTTTAGGTTCTAACTCATATACTGTTAGAGCCAGGCATTAAACCTAGATCAACTTCTCTTAGTACAGAGGAAGATTGATTAGGAATAGTCGCAGACATGGTGTCTGTGTTGAGACCCTTGTGGAGGGTACCCCTGTTTGATGATGAATATATGTGACAAGATGGAATTTGAAGTGTTTTGAAGAATGTTAAATGGTGCATTTGTGGAAATTGCCGTGGAATTGGAACCAGACAATTGTGCTGAGCTTGGGCTAGGTAATAGTTTTTATCGGATGTGGTCCGGTGGAATTTAAGCTGACACGTGGTGTGTTAGGGCTTCCTAATTGTGATGTCATGAAGGGATTATTGTGTTGGTAATTTTGTGATGGACTAACCTTGCAGGTAAGGTAAGGTGTGTTGGTTTCGTGTGTGTTCACCTCAGTGATGCAGGTATCGGCGGGTACGTGGCTGACGCTTCGCGGGGACAGCTGGAGGCTGGTGCGTCCGGAGGCGTGCAGGCGACCGGGTTCGATGACCTGGCGGTCACATGAGGTGGTGCACTCGAGAAGCTTAGCCATGGCGAGGAATCCGAGGCAGCTGGAGGCTGCGGCGTCGGTAACCTGGTGGCGAAGCTGGTTCTGACCGGTGGGCCCAGGCGTGGGCTGGCGACCGAAGATGCTGCGAAGATATTTCCCGGAGGAATATGTGGAGAATATTCTCTCTCGGGAATGTGTCTTGTAGTGTGTGTGTTGTACACCACTCATCCTCAAATGAAGGGTGGAGATGGGCTCTAGGTGTAGGGCATCTCACCCTTGGGCTATAAATAGAGGGGGAGGGGAGCACCTCCTCCTCATTCCCTTAGAGCTGAAATTTCAGAAATATAGAGGGTGAGTTGGGTGTGTAAGGGTGGCACTTAGAGTGCTTGTGACCACATGGAGTGTGGTTTGTAATCCCCCAACTCCTATGCAATGAAATCTCTCATCTTCATGATCATCTTGTGTTGATTTGCTCCAAGTTCTTCTTTCTTTTGTTTCCCCTTTTTGGAGTTC
>SPJY01001434.1:1071948-1131533 GCA_005191435.1 Raddia distichophylla
GCAAAGATCCGGCATAGTCCGAGATATTCGAAACCCTTTTGAAAACCGCCGAAAAACAGAAAATAAACCTAACTCCTCCTAATCTATACGTGACCTCTTCTCTCGCCCGGTCACGCAATTGAAAGCTTGGAGCAGCTCAGAAAATTTATCGACGCTTCAAATTAGGGTTTATAAAATTCGCCGAGTCTTCGCTAGGGTTCCGAGAAAACCGGAAAACCCCCTAGCACTTAATAATTATTTAATTTGACATCAATGCCACTAATAAAAATTAGGGCTCAACGATGCTCACAGATACTTTAGTTGATGATATGGGCCACGTACACCAAACGTTGGCCCATCACACTAGGTACCACGAGGACATTACCCGTGACCTGAGAGCCAATACCACCGCAACACAAGCCACGAACGATGCCCTTGCAGCATGGTTTCAGCACATTGGTTTTGACCCTCTGGCTCAATAGGTGTGTCCTGCTCTCTGTCACTGCCTGCTGTGGCCACTCTGCCTACTGTCTTACCGTGCCTTGCTAATACTCTGCCAGATTAATTCCTAGTAATTCTTTCCTGATCTTCCTTGCAAAAAAAAAAATTCCCAAATTACCTTGCCCCATTTGTGAATAACTTTAGCTTTGTTCTTAGTTAATAGTATGCCCTTAAAAAATAAAAAAATGTAACATTCAAAAAACTATAAAAATTTGCATAATCTAGAAAATGCCAAAAATATTTCCCTTTGAATAAAATGTATAAATGTTGATTTTACCTAGAAAGGATATGATGCACATTGCTCTATTATTGTGATATAAATGCTGAGTATACAACTTAGTACTCTCATTTTAAGTTTGACAATTATTGGTATGAGTAGTCATCCTGCTTAATCTTGCTCGTCGAGTGTTGACACTATTGAACCAATTCTAAGTTGTTGAGAGATATGATATAATAGAGATAAGGACCTAGTTACTTATGCCCCTACTAAGGCCTAGTCTCGGAATTTATTTTAAAACGAGAAAATTATTTTGAAGTTCCTCATTAGACTTCTTCATCCTACCAGAGCCAAAAATGCTAAATAAATTCAAAACCTTCATTCAGCCACTTTCGTTGTGTTGAGTTTTGTCAAAAGTAAATCCTTCGGAATTAGTGCTCTTCAAAGCTGGTCATTTCCTTCACGTACCCTTTGATTGCTAGCCTTTGTATCTAGTAATGCTAAATTCCACATTGGGATACGAGCATACATTTCGCCAGATATTCCTCCCTACAAAATAAGCCAAGTTCTTTTTCGTGAGCCCACCATATATCTGCCTATTTGGTCTATCAAAAAGACTTCCAAAATAATAAAAGATTAATTCCTCACAATTATAGAAAATTGAGGCAATCAAACAAAAAGGAAAGAGGAAGAGATAACCATCATCTCCTCCTATCATTATTTGAAAAAAAGCCTCTCAAAATTTTAGAATGAGGAATGATATCAAATCAAATAAAGAAGTCAAATAGACCTTTCCATAAACACAAGATCCGATGGAGCGGACTCATTAGTACCCTTCATCACTTGTACTTGTGTTTCTTCATTCATTTGGCGTGAGTTCATTCTCTCCCTCATCCCTGGACGTTATTATTCCAATGACCAGAATGCGAAGTAGTACCAAATTCTCTTGGATCTATTTTGACTTTACAAAATTATACAACCTAAGTAGGCTACATTTCCATACCTATGAGCTCCACATAAACCTTCGAATAGGTGGAAAGAAGGCCATCAATAAAAAGGCCTGGGTGAGGATTAAATACCACCGAGAGATCTGAGAGTGATATTGAGGAACAAACATTTTAGAAAAGAAAAAAATCCGAGACATAGCTTGAAAAGGGCTGAGTTGACAAAGTTCTATCAAAGTTATTCCATCTTTCAACCTCTAAAAGAAAAGGGAAAATTTTGAAAACCTCGTGAGTTTAATAAAAGTTGGGGTACACTTGTACGAGTTTTTGTCAACAAATAATGTGGTACAACTTTGTATGCTTAGTATTTATTGAATAATGATATTTATCCAATCCTGATGCATCGGGTTCTCATTTGAGCTCTTTGCTCGAGGACGAGCAAAAGTTCAAGTTGGGGGGTGTTTTGACATCAAATAAACACCAATTTTATACGTCAACATATTCCGGAATTCCTGCTTTTCGAGGGAAAATCAAGGTTTATACTAACATTTTATTTATTCTAATAAAGTTCCACAAGTTTTGGTGAGTTTTGGGTCTACAGGTGCAAAATAGGACAAACCAGGGCCAGACCAGGCAACAGGCCAGGCCGACCGACCCAGCCATGTCACCGATCCAGCCCTGTCTTCTCCCCGGTGGCATAAAAACACAAAATAAGGCCATCTAGACCATCCACTGCCGTCGGTTTGATCGAATGGACATGGTTGCTTCACAAATGAGCATAGGATTCCCTTGGATTCCTTTCTTGCGCAACTCCATTTGAAGCACCGGCTCAAGGGGATAATCTACACCATCAAGGGAGCATCCCATGCAAAATCCATGGCCGGGAGACGAAGGAGGTGGGTCGGCCGACCCACCTAGGCTGGCCAACCCACTCTTGAGCTCCCTCGGGTTCCCCTTTGGAGGAGGGATGGATAACACGTGTCCCTACACGTGGAGCACCCCGGTTGGCTGCGCAATACTATAAATAGACCCCCTCTCCTCACTTGTAACACAACACACAACACTTTCACATTTTCATTCCACTTAGTACAGTAGCTCTTAGTTAGTAGAAGTTGGGAGTTAGAGTCAAGTCAAGCCGACGCTCGGAGTTCCGGAAGTGTCTTCGGGATTTCGGGTAATAGCTCTTGTACCCTTTCCTAATTGTTTCAATTAGTGAGATCAATTCATTCATTGCTATAGTGTTGAACTTTATTTGAGCTGAGTATATCTGCATAAATGAGTTGTGTAGATTTGCTTTACCGGTAGCTTATATTCGTCTGGAATCAGTTTAGGTTCTCACTCATATACTATTAGAGCCAGGTTCAATACTGTTAGAGCCAGGCATTGAACCTAGATCAACTTCTTTTAGTACTGAAGAAGATTGCTTTGGAATAGTCGAAGATGTGGTGTCTGAGACTAGGACTAACTCGGTTTATACCTGGGCCCACATATATGTGGTAGGTGGTAGGTGGTGACAGCCCTATCCATCCGTAGATACTAAGTATCTCGTGCGTAACCCACAGCGTCCGGCTTTGGACCAGTAGAGCCAAATCGGAATGATCATAACCATTCGGGATTCCAATTCAGGATAGCAGGTGGTAGTGAGTGTCCGAGCTCCGACGACAAATAGCAAGTGGACCACTAGTTGATTACCCTAAGCTCTCTCAAGTAAACTGAATCACATGACTTTGTGAACTTATTAAAACTTGTCTCATTGTCCTCCCAACTGTCTATCTAGCTAGTGTAGCTTTCTCTTTAATTGTGTGAATATTTATCGTGTGTGTGTGTGTGTCCCGGTCTTTTCATTTATCCTAACCCCCGTTACCTACACTGGCTAGTATTTTAAGTAATTAAGACATAGCAGATTATCTCTTTAAACCCTCGTTCCCTGTGGATTCGATAACTCTAGGAATACTCCTAGTGAAAACGGCAAGCGATATCCGTTCGCTTGCGGATTAATTTCTTTGGGCGTAAGAAACGCCAACAAGGCGCGTGGTGGATGTGGTGGTTCTACACCAAGAGGAGCGGCGACGGCAAGCTCGTCTTCACCGGACAAGCTCCGTCGAAGGGGACACAGATGCCGCAGCCGAAGCCGACCGACGAGGAGTGGTATCTTACCCGGAAGATCGCTTCTCTTGTGGGCCTCGGGCTCACGGGCAGAGAGATTATCCGAGACTTCCTGGCGAACAGGATCTGTCCGCTGCAGAAGAGGTCCTACCCCTTCTACAAGATAGAAGACTAGGAGGACATCTCCAGAGAGAGCACGGGTAAGTTCTTCAAACGCTCAACCTTTTTTGGTGATTCATCCGAACAGGAACTAATCATATCTTCTGTTCGGGCAGTGAAACCGACAGACGCATGGGTGGCCGAGCAGGTCGACGCCATGCTGAAGGTCGCTAGGAAGGACACTGAGGTGACCGGTGTGGTGGCCTAGACATGCCCAAGGAATGTGCTCGTCCACTCACCCGAGGTAACCTTCGCAGAAACCCCATCTAAGTTGCTAGACTTACACGATTAAGGCATGCTCACATTCGCCTCCAAATACGCAAGACGAGCAGCTGATCATTGGTGGGATTGTCGATGAGCTCTCAGTATCCGATAAGGAGGGAGCGTAGAAGGGCAAGGCCAAGGTGGCCGAGAAACCCAAAGTGGCCGCTGAGCCGACGGGAGCTCGCCGCGCGGTAGCGGCCGCCAAGCACGCGCGAGCAAGCCAAGCACGCGCGCGACCAGCCAAGAGGGGAAGGCCCAAGCCCATCCCTCCTCACCGAGCAAAGCGACGAGGAGGTACGGAACCTGACCCACTGGCTGAGGCGCTATACACAGGCTCACCCGGGCCATATGGAATGGCTGCAACAAATCGCCGAGCAGAGGAGGCTTGAGGAGGAGGTCGCGCGCAAGGAGGCGCTCCTTGCGCTGCGCAAAAAGAGTGCTCAGCTCAACAGAGAGCTGAGTTTGTCGCCGCGAGCGCCCGGAGGCCAAGGCGAACAAGAAGCCAAGGATCCGCCGAGCAGGAGGCGTAAGCTCCGTCACGGAGCAAAGAAGAAGGTCAAGCTTCCCGCGACGGGCACGGCAGGTATGTAATGGAGAGATTCTCCCCTTTACATTCTACCGAACCGAACAAGTCTTAACACACTTTTTCATCAGCTGCCGAAGAGGTGATCGCCACCGATGACGTAGACGCGGTGATCGAGCAGTCCTTACTGCCCAAGCACCTACACGGTGCTTTGCGGACAACAAGACTGGCCGCCCTCAAGGACAAGCTGGCAGCGTGGGCCGCACTTCCGTCGGGCTCCAGCGACCAGATCGATGCTCTGAAGGGCGCGATCGAGCGGCTCGAAGCCGAAAAAGCGGGGCGCGACGCCACGAAGAGCGGGGCCATGGTGTTGCCTCTGCCTACTGCCCAGGGCGGGACCAAGCAGGCTGTCCTGCCGGGCACTTCGTCGCAGGGGCAGCTCATCCCTATGGCGACGGAAACCTCCGGCGAGCAGGGCGTGAGACCTGCCACCGGGGAGCAGGGAGATGGCCGCGAGCAAGGAGCGAAAGTCGCCCTGTCCGCAGCCCCACCGACATCTCCGGGCAGAGGGGCACCAGTCTTGCCCGAGCTTACTCGGGCGAAGGAAGAAGAGGAGGTACAGGAGCTCGGAGGCGACGAAAACGCCACCGCCCGCCCTCCTAGGACTGAAAGTGCTAGGGAGAGGTGGCGAACCTCCCGGCGGGCACGCTCCGGCAGGAAGAAGGCGCGGCACGGAGAGCATCGTGCTGCGGCTGTTCCGAGCAGTCGGGGCTTCGCAACCCAAGGCCTTGGGGAGCGCCTTCGCCACAACTTGAAGAACAGGCCCCAAACCAAAAATTGTCCGCTTAAGTTACCAGCAACTCAATGTGATAGATTTATACTTCTCTCATTCAGGTCATGCGGTCGACCATGGAAGACCTCGAAGATGGCGTCGTCATCGAGCGCGGCGCCATCTTAGGAGCCTTCCAGCAGCAGCATCGGGCAAAGGAGCTCGAGGGAGAGCTCCTCGCCACGGCCAAAAGCCGACGCCGTCTCAAGGCGAAGGTGAAGAAGCTCAAAGACCAACTGACCGAAGAGAGGCAGTCCTCAGCGGCCCTCCAGGAGAAGGTGTTGAGCCTGTGGATCTGACAGGAAGATGCCGAGGAGCTTCACGGGCTAGCCGTGAGGGCGAGCACAGCGGAAAGAAGGGTCGAGGAGCTGGCCGAGCAGCTCAAGACCGTCGAGCAGCACCGAAGTCAGAACGAAGTTCTGACCGAGCAGCTGTGGGCCAAGACCGAAGAAGTCGAAGCCCTTCGTGCAGAGGCCAAGGAGAAGGCCAAGCACAAGTTGATCAGTAAGGAGGAAGCCGAGCGCGTCCGAGCTGAAGCCAAAGAAGAGATCAGAGACCAAGGGGAAGCCCTGCGCCTCAAGCTAGAGATTGAGGAGCTCAAGGAGCAGCTTGCTTCTAAGTAGTAGCAGTAGGGCAGCACCCGAAAGGGTCTTTTGAACCTGTAAAATTTGTTAGTGTAAATGAACTCTTACCTTTTCCCTGTAAAAAATAGCAGTAAAAAGATAAGAACGAACAGGAAACTAGAAGCAAGGCAAAACAGCGCTAGAGAGTTTTCAGAAAAAAAAGGTAGGATGCCAGCCTAACTCCCAGCCCCTGTTGTGCATCTGTTCGAAAACCTGAGTTTGCAAAGTCGAACAGGTATACAAGCAGAAGAGTGACACCCTAGCCCCCGGTACGGACAATGCTTGAAGACCTAAGTTTGAGAATTCAAGCACTTACGTAGAGAGATAGAGCGACACCCGCATCTTGATCGACTCGCTCCATCAACTGCTTGTTAACGTAAGATAGGCGATTCCAAAGGTAACCGGACAAGAAAAGTGCATCTGCCGCGGGGGGCTTACAAGAGCAGGCTTTGCCAAGTGGTTGTGCTGAACACAGTAAGTGCCTCTGCCACAGGGGGCTTACGAGAGCAGACTTAGCCGCAAGGCGGAAAGCCGTGTTACGCAACTCTGAGTTTAGGAACTTGCTGAAACTAGATGCGGGCAGGGAAAACCAAAAGATCGAGGAGCCAAAAGTTCGCAAGACCGGGCAGCAATTAAGTGTTACCAAAGAGAAAATAGTCTGAGAAGACAAGGTGTGAAAGGGCCGCAGGGGCTGCGAACATTTACTATTTATTGGATTGAACTTTACATGGCAGCCCGTGAAACTTCGACAAACAAGGCGCAAAGTTTGAGAAAAAAGCGCAGAGCTAGAGATACAAACGAAAGACCTACACAAAGAACTTATGAAGCTGGTCGATGTTCCAAGTGCTGGTCAGCTCTCTCCCGTCCTTCATTGCCTGGCGAACAGCCCCCGGGCGAGCAGCAAAAATGACCGTGAACGGGCCCTTCCATCGGGGAGTTAACTTGTTGGCATTGGACATGTTCTGGACACGGCGCAGAATGAGGTCGCCCACCTTCAAGGCCCTTGGTCGGATTGATTTGGCAGTGTGACAGCGAAGATCTTGCTGGTAGCGCGCCATTCTGACTTATGTCTGGTCGCGTGCGCCTTCGAGGAGATCGAGTTCGAGCAAGCGCTCTTGCTCTGTGTCAGCCATGTTGACCGAGCTCGTGCTAGGCGAGCCGAGTACCACTTCGCCGGGCCGGATGGCTTCCACACTGTAGACCAGTTGGAATGGAGTTTCCCCGGTTGTCTGGCTGGCTGTGGTGCGAACGGCCCCGAGGACGGAAGGAACCTCGTCGACCCAGGCTACATTGTGATCGCGGAGAGCTGCGAACACTCGCCGTTTGATACCCTAGACTATCTGTCCGTTAGCTCGCTCGACAGCTCCATTGCTCTGTGGATGTGCCACAGAGGCGAAGCAGACCTTGGTACCCAGCTGTTCGCAACATTTCTGGAACAGCTCGCTTCTGAACTGGGGATCGTTATCGGTGATCAGCTTGTGGGGAATCCCGAAGCGCGTGATCACATTGTTTTTGAAGGCGACACAGGCTCGGCCTCAGTCCACTTTGTAAAGGTATTGATGGCGGCGAGCAAGTGCCTGCAGCCCTTGAACCCCTTGGGGAACAAGCCGAGCAGATCCAGACCCCATGTGGAGAAAGGCCATGATGTGGGGATCGTTTGGAGCTCTTAGGCAGGCTTATGGGCCTTCCGGGCATGAAATTGGCATGCCTTGCACTTAGTTACCACATCCCAGGCATCCTGTAACGCTGTGGGCCAGTAAAAACCCATGGGAAACGCTTTGCCGACCAGAGTCCTGAAGGAGGCGTGGTTGCCGCAAACACCCTCAGTATGTCCTTGAGAAGGAACACACCCTCCTGCTGCGAGATGCACTTGGAGAGTATACTAGAGGAGCTTGCTGGTAAAGGATGCCGTCCACAAGCTTGTATGGACTAACACGCCTTGTAAGCCAGGAACGCTCGGCTTTGTCGCCGGGCCGGTTCCCATCTGCAAGGTACCAGACAAATGGCGTTGTCCAGTCCGCAACCTGCTCGTTGATGGAGATAGCACCACCTATCATTGTTGCCTCATCCGGAGACGTGATAGAGGGCTTATAAAGTTGCTCGACGAGCACCCCAGCTGGGGCAGGTTCGCGTGAGGATCCAAACATGGACAGCTAGTCGGCCAAGAAGTTGTCCTTCCTGGGCACGAAGAGCACCTCGAAGAATCGAAAGTGCCGCTCCAACTTCCTCACTTCAACGAGGTATCGCACCATTGAGTCATCGCAGCACTGATACTCCTTGTCTACCTGATTGATGACCAGTTATGAATCTCCCTTCAAAGTTAGCCGTTGGACGCCGAGCGACTTGCACGCTCTTAGTCCTGCGAGGAGGGCCTCGTACTCTGCAGCGTTGTTAGTTGCCGCGAAGTGTAGATGGATAGAATATTGGAGTTGCTCTCCTTTAGGGGACACGAGGACAAAACGAGCCCCTGAGTTTCCAGTGCGTGAACCGTCGAAAAACATGGTCCAGGGTGTTTCTTTAGGTTGCTCAGGAGCTTCCTAGGATTTGGACGGGCAGATCCATTCAGTGACAAAGTCAGCCAAGACCAGGGACTTAATAACAGTTCGGGCAGCAAACAGAATGTCAAACTCTGCTAGTTCCATTGCCCACTTAGCTATACGTCCACCAGCTTCCTTGTTCCGTAGGATTTCGCCCAGAGGGAACTTGGTCGAGACCATTATTTGGTGCGTCTAAAAATAATGCTGAAGCTTCCTGGAGGACATGAGCAAGGCGTAGAGTAACTTTGGACCTCAGGGTAACGCTCTTTTGATCCATGAAGTACCTCGCTCACGTAATAAATTGACCGCTGGATGCCTTCCCTCTCCACCGTCAAGACCGCAGTGGCGTGCAGCCAAGGTACAGCAAAAGCTGTTCGCCATGTCGCGGGGTAGTCAAGATAGGTTGGTTGGACAGGTATTGCTTTAGATCCTGAAAAGATCTGTCAGCCTCCTTTGTCCACTCGAAGCCATTGTGCTTGTGCAGGGCCTTGAAGAAGGGCAACCCGCGTTCGCCTTGACGGAAAGTAAACCCGCTTAAAGCAGCCATCCGTCCAGTGAGGCTCTGGACTTTCTTAACGCTAGTCGGAGCCTTCATGAATTCAATGGCCTCCATTTTTTCAGGGTTAGCAGAAATTCCTTGCGAACCTATGACATAGCCGAGCAACATTTTGGATCGAACACCAAAGGTACACTTCTCTGGATTCAATTTAATTTTGTGCCTGGTAAGATTATGAAATGTCTCGACCAGGTATTTTACATGATCGGAGCATACTTACTCTTTACAACTATGTCGTCAACATAGACCTCCAGGTTCCTTTCACGCTTTTCTTGGAAAGTCTTCTCCATTAAGCGTTGGAAGGTGGCACTAGCATTGCGCAGTCTGAAAAGACATGGTCGTATAGCAGAAAATGCCGAAGGGGGTGATGAAGGCAATCATCTCTTCATCATCGGGGGAGATGCTTATTTGGTGATAACCGGAGTAAGCATCTAAAAAACTAAAGAACTGGGCATCCGCATTCGCGTCGGCCAGCTGGTCTATGCGAGGCAGCAGGAAATTATCCTTAGGACAAGCTGCGTTCAAGTCCGTGTGGTCGACACACATCCTCCACTTGCCGCCTTTCTTCTTTTCGATCACAGGCTTGGCTAGCCACTCGGTGTGATCAACCTCGCGAATGAATCCAGCAGCGAGCAGCTTTCCAAGCTGATCCTTGATGATCCCCTGCTTGAAATCCGAAAAGCGACGAAGCTTCTGGCGAACGAGCTTTTTGTCTGGCCGAATTACCAGTTTGTGCTCAATAACCTCCCTTGGGACCCCGGGCATGTCAGACGGCTCTTAGGAAAACACGTCTACATTAGCTCGGAGGAAGGCAATGAGCTCGACTTCCTATTTGGGGTCTAGATCGGCTCCCAAATGAACTATCTTGGAAGTATCGTCAAGGGACAGCGGAACTTCCTTCGTCTCTCCCCCTAGCTGCAGAGAAACCTTGGGACGGGCAAACTTGGTCTGCGCCACTTCGGGACCACGCGCGGGAAGTTGGTCGACCAAGGCAAGGGACTGCTCAACGCAATCTAGAGCAGCCTTGTAGTTGCCCTTGACCGTGATCGCGCCGCTAGGGCTCGGAATCTTCACGCAGTGGTATGCATGGTGGGACACAGCCATGAACTTTTCGAGAGATGGCCGGCCCAAGATCGCGTTGTAGGCAGATGGAAAGTCGACCACATTAAACGTGATCAATTCTGTCCGACAGCTGCTTGGGCCGCCGAAGGTAACGGGCAGAACAATCTGCCCCAGCGGCGGAACAGCTTCTCCCGGTACGATCCCATAGAAGGGCATCGCGACTTCTTTGGGCTTGGAACGAGGAATCTACATCTCGTCCAAGACTTTTTTAGAAAGTAAGTCCAGCGCGCTCCCGCCATCGATCAGGACACGTCCGACTCTGGCGTTGCGGATGGTCAGAGCGACCACCAGCGGGAGTCGCTGAGGCTTGGTCATCCCAGTGGGGCAATCCTCCTTAGAGAAGGAGATAGAGACCTCAGTCCACTTCATCGATTCGGGCTGTGGTTTTCCCTTCTCGACGTTGTGGACCTTCCGAGCAGCTTCCTTGAGGCTGCGCCGAGAGGGATAAGCCGACGAGCCGCCAAAGATAACGGCTATATGGTTCACGGGCTCTGGATAGTCATCCTCATCGTCCCGATCACCACCATCGGCTTGGCGTTTGGCCTTGCCGGCATCACCTTTTTTGGGCAGGGTGGGCATGGGGCCCTTGCCTTTGTAGAAATCCTCGAGCTTTACAGCACAGGTCCTGCAAATGGCGGATATCGTGCCCATAGTTCTGATGGAACTAGCAATATCGGTCACCGGGACCGTCCTTGCCTTGATCGCCTCCTTGGGCAGGCTTCTTGCCCTTATTGGCAGGCTTCTTCTGCCCGTCCTTGGGAGGAGGTGCGCGATCTATACCCGCTACGGTATTGTTCGACGCACCTTTGTTCTTTTTCTTCTGGGACTTCTTGTCGTCAGAATTGTTGTTATTCTTCTTCTTCTTGTCTACACCAGGCCAAGCGGGAAGCTTGCCCTTGTCGAACGCCTTTTTATACTGAACACGCTCTGCTGCGTTGGCATAGCGATCAGCCGCCTTGAAAAGATCATTGGCGTTCCAGGTCTCATTGATCTCGAGATCCTAGTTCCGCCGCTCGTCGCGGACACCGTTTTTAAGGTGCGGAAAACGGATTCGTCTGAGATGTTCGGGATCGTGTTGTGGATCTTGATGAAACGCTTCACAAAGTTGCGGAGGGTCTCCCTGTTCATCTGGATCATCTGGTGCATGTCATCCTCCTTGCCCAGACGCACGTAACAGCTCTAGAAATTTGCAATCAGAGCGTTACAAAGTTGGTCCCAAGAGCGGATGGAACCTTCTTGCCGATTGAACAGCCACGTCCGAGCAGCACCCTTAAGGACAGTCGAAAGGTAATTAGCCATGACTAGCTCGTCACCCCCGGCTGCCATTATGGCGGTAGCGTAGATGGAAAGGAACTCCTCTGGGTTTTGGGTCCCATTGTACCTCTCCATGTGGCCAAGTTTGAACTTGGAAGGCCACCAGACAGCGCAGAGCTCATCAGAGAAAGCTTTGCAGCCCAAAGCGTATGCCCGACCACCTTCTCCCGCAAATCCTAGTCTTGAAAAGACGTTAGTCCTGTTGCGTGGAAGGACTCTAGTTGAACGGGAAGATTCAGCCTGGTGGTATTCCCTCCGAGACAATCCTCCGTGCTCCTTCCTCGTGGTAGCCACAATGTGCTCGTCCCGAGGGGATCGTCCGCGATCGCTGCGCGCCCGCTTGCCCCTGTGGTCATGGCGACCACGAGGACTTGGTGAGCGTTGTCGACCACGGGTATCTTACTCGTAGCGAGTCGTCCTTTGATGGTGACAAGGGTCACGCGATCGATCGGAGCGCTCACTGTCCGAGTTCCTCCGGGCAGGTTGACTGCGTTGCTCGGAGGAAGTGTTAACTTCACCTATGGACTTAAGGCCTTCGGCCAGTCGCTCTAGGTGAGAAGCAACGGCATTGCCCATGAGGGCGAGGTTTGCCTGGTTGGTGGATCTGACCACCGTTGCCAAGGGTTGAAGTCGTTCCCGACTCTGCTCAATTGGTCCTAAGATCCCTGAGGCATCCGCGTTTTGCCTGACCGGGGTCTGGTTACATGGGGATTGGCCCCGAGCAGGTAGAACTTTTGCCGAGGGACTTGGCGTAGGTGCGCGAGGCGGGTCGCTTTGTTGTCGCTTGCGCTGATCGCGAATCTGCGCCAAGGTTTGATTAATTGAGGAGTCCAGACTGCGACAAACAACTTCTTGTTCGCGAGCAGCCAACGTAGCCCCATCTTGCTGCCGCGCAGAACTGATCTGCTCGATTTCTTCGGCCGCCGCGCACGAGCCTCGGAGGTCTCTGCGCCGGCCATGTTGATGCTGCGACGGCCGTGCATGGGCACACTAGACGGTGTCATCACTGTGTCACCATATAAGGAATCGACCGACATGGCCTTGGAATCCAAGAGATCTAAACCAGCGTAAAGATCATCGGTTCCGTAATCATCATCAATGACGGGAGCAAGATCCAAGACCATCTCCGGAACATAGCCGGAGAGTTCTGTCTCAGATCTGGAAGGTGATCGAGATCGAACGGATCGATCCGATCTGACAGGAGACGTGACATCCTGCCCTTTGAAGTCATAGCCCTCAGGAAGAGTTTCCTGGTCGCTGAACGAGTTTGACATGCTCGAACAGGCTTGATCTACTAGTTTCCCACGGACGGCGCCAACTGTTGACGGTTGGGATATCTGTCCCAAGTCAACCAAGGTTCTTGAGAAGGGGAGATAGAAGACACTGCCGAGCAAGGCAAACAGCAATCAATGAGCAGGGGTCAAACACAAAGTTTTTATCGTGGTTTGGGCCTCTCTAGGGAGATAACAACCCTACGTCTAGTGCTTCTTTATATAAAGGAGGATTACAAGGAAGAAACTCGGCAAGATGAACAAGTCTCGACGAGATTATGGGTGTACAGGAAGTAATGTGCGATCTTGGCTTCAGATCGTGCGTCGTGCCCTCTACACGCCGTAGGGGCCTTGTTTATATAGTATTGAACAATCGACCTAACGAGGGATAATCAGGCTGGGCTAACCATGAGGATGTAACGAACTCATATACATGCCAAATACATCCCGAGTTAGATAAGGTATATCTCCAAGTCTTGGGGATCACGACGTCTGCTCCAATCCGGGAAACTACGTCCGGGTCTTCACGTAGCCGTGCAGAACTCTTGCTCGAGTCGGACTCAAACAGGAATCCTAGGCCATTATGCACTGTGCCAACCAGGAAGCTGTTCTGCAAGATGCACAAGGGCCTGAAAGAGCCCTCTAGGGAGCCAAGCCCTAGGAGGCTGTTCGATTAGGCCGTCAGGGAATGGGCCATGGCAATGGGCCGTGATTTTATCCCCGACAGACAACTTGACAACTATATGTACCCTTCACCTGGGTGTATGAGAGTCATGAAATATTGGCATTTTGGAATCACAATCCTGATTTTCAAGTGTTCAAACAAAGAAAAATCAATTCAAACCTTACTTTTGAGAAAGATATCAAGCCAAAACACCAAAGTTACTTTTCCAAAATTAAAAAGCAGATTCCTAGAAAATTGTTTTTCAAGAAGAGAGTAGTTTCTCCTGTTGGAAGGCACTAGAAATTTTCAAAAATTTTCTGCATCTTTTCTGCATCCATGTGGGTGAGTCGTGATAGTCTCCTCCTAATTTCAACATCAAACTATACAAAATATGAAAAATTGTGCACCAAGAACTGTTAGGAACTCGAGACTGCAAGTTTGGGGTTTAGTATTCACGTCATAGTTCCCAAATGGGGAACCAGTTGACTTCAAATTTTTACCATAGATGGGTATGTGAGTCACACATCTTGTACAATTGGAATCATCCCAAAATGAGTTTGCTAGATTTTTCTAGAAATCTTTTACTGACTGCGGTGCGGAGGGATGTTTCTGGACAGATTTGCAACAAATCAAGAACATAATCTCTAGCCTCTCATATGGTTGCAAAGAGTGTGGCAAATCATATTAGCAACCTAAAGGCATCGTGGACCACCAAGAACCACCAAGAAATCATCAAGATTCATCTTCAAACAATAGCTGTAAAAAGGAAAATAAGAGCAAGAATAACTAAAATCACCTTGTGGCCACAAAGCACTCTAAGTGCCACCAAAAAACCACCCAACTAACCCTCTTTGTTCTAAAATTTTCAGCTCTAAGGAGAAGAGGTAGAGGTGCACCCCTCCCCCTCTATTTATATCCCAAGGGTGAGATGCCTTAAACCATAAAGCCCATCTCCACCCTTCCTTTGAGAATGAGTGGTGTATAACTTACACACTACAAGAAACAATCCTGAGAGGGAATATTCTTCACATATTCCCTCTGGAAATTTCTTTGCAGCTTCCTCGGTCGCCAGCCCACGCCTAGGCCCACCGGTCCAATCAGCTTGCCACTAGTTTACCAACGCCGCAGCAGCCAGCTGCCTCGGATTCCTTGCCATGGCTAAGCTTGTTGAGTACACCCACCATATGTGACCGCTAAGTTATCGAACCCGGTAGACTGCACGACTCCGAACGCACCAGCCTCCAGCTGTCCCCGCGAAGCGTCAGCCACGTGCCTGCCGATACCTGCATCACTGAGGTGAACATACACGAAATCAACACAACTTACCTCTCTTGCAAGGTTAGTTCATCACCAAATTACCAACATCATAATCCATTCGTGACAGCACAATTAGGAAGCCCTAACACACCACGTGTCAGCTTAAAAAATTCCACCGGACCACGTCCGCTCAAAACATTTACCTAGTCTAAGCTCACAGGACTCTAAAGCAATCTAACAATGAGAAGAGCCAACTGAAGATCGGAAGTCAACACGAAAAACTCTCCCAAATATGTGAATCCCACAAACAAAACTTCCAGAAGAATCAAGAATGCAACTTTCATTCTGCTTAAAACGAACCTCAAAACCCTCTTTAGTCAGCTCAGAAACCGAAAGCAAATTATAACGAAACTTGCTGACAAGGGCCACATCTTTAGGTACAACCTGGTCACTAACCTGAATAGACCCATGAGCAAGCACACGACCTGACTAAGCATCCCCAAAAGTGTTTTTCTCACCCTGGGGCTCACGGACAAAGGAGAAGAACCACTGAGAGTTTCCGGTCATGTTGCAACAACACCCGAAATCAATGATCCACATGTCCCCCTTCCCAGCCTGACGCGCCTGAGTCAACGAGTGAAGAAACGTGGCTCAACATTGGGAAATACCAGTGCATCAATTAGCACCCAAAACTGAGTCACACGACCATACCGAACAGACTTCTAGCAAGGACACGTCTTGACGCTAGATTAGGAGCAACCTGCCGTTGAGCTGAGACGGGTGCATCCTGTCCGCGCTTCTTACCTTTCTTGCCATTCCTCCCGCATGGAGTTGTCACCTCATGCCGCGGACTCTCACCTCTGTAACCTACAAGAGGGACATCCTGAGGACGATGCTGCTCGTGCCCCAGACCGGCAACAGGATGAGCAACAGAAGGCTGTGCTCCAAGTCCTGGCCGTCTAACCACCGGTCTAGCCTGAGGAGGAACGAACCTAGGTGCAGGTTTCTTAGGAGGTCCTTGAATTCTAGCCTGTTTTCTACGCTCCTCACGTGCTTCCTTAGCGCGACGGAAGCAGTTCTGCTCAGTGTGTCCTATCCTATCGCAGAAGGTGCAAACTACTCCTCTGCCATTTCCAGGGGGCAGGAGTGGTGAGAGGAACGCTCTTCGTAGGTAGATTTTGTGGTGCTTTCTTCTGAGATTGAAAATACTGTGTGGTAGGACTTTCTCTAACGATCCCTGAGGACCTGAAAACAGTAGTCTCTGGAACACTGTCTCTAAGAACAACTGTCTGCCCGTTCTCATCCCTTCCAAGCACTCAAGGTGGGTGTCTCTTGATGTGCTCTAGCCAATTGTAACTAGGGTTGGCAATCTGGCTCGAAGCTTGCGAGGTGCTCGTAGCTCGCTCGGTTTTGTCTCGGCTCGGGCTCGGCTCGTAGGCCAATGAGCCCGAGCTCGAGCTTTTTTTGCAGCTCGGTCAAAAAACGAGGCGAGCCGAGCCTAGGGCTGGCTCGCTCGTGGCTCGTGGATTCATAGATTTCTAAGTATATGTTCAGCCCATATCACTAATAATTGCCCTACTTGCTTGTATACAGTTAGATATACCACCAAACTAACCCAACAAAGGTACTTAAAGGCTCAAATTAAACGCTTTCCTTAACATATCCCCAAAACCCCCCATTTTTCAAACTTCAAAAATTAGTTATCAACAAATTAATCAGGCTCGCGAGCCCTCACGAGCCGGACCGAGCCTCAAACGAGCCCGAGCCGAGCTTTTTCTTAAACTCGTGTGGTGAAAGAGCCGAGCCCAAGCCGAGCCTGGAAGTGAGCGAGCCGCCTTGGCTCGCTCAAGCTCGGCTCGTTGCCACCCCCTAATTGTAACCTAGACGCTTGATATCTTTCTTTTGTCAAGTATCAATTTCAGCTTCCGTTTGCCCCCAACAAACTTCTCAAGAGTGCTCATGAGGTACTCGCACTCCTGATGGAGTTGGGGACAAAACCCGCATGAAGAGGAAGAGTTCAAAGAGTTCTAGCTATCAATTGTACCAAGGCTTTGCTACAATTCTCACCTAGGATCTTAACTTCCCTCTTGAGAGGCTGATAGGAAAGACACTCAGCATTTTGGGCTTGGGTCAACCTACCCTCAAACTATCACTCATGTCCTGGTAGATCCTACCCATCTCGCCATCAAGCTCAAGACATCGATCATACACAGAGGCATGAAGAACAGTATCATTAAGCTCCTAAATTTTAGTTTGCTAGTTCAAATTCTCAAACTTCAACAGTGTGCAATCACGACATGTATAATCAATAGAGTGGAAGTTACAACTCTCGTCTGAGCTGACTGGGTTCTTAAGTGGAGTATGATCGCTATAGCCCGCAACTGGACTGACTGGGTCCTTAGATGAGTGTGCAGAGGGATCAGGATAAAGCATGCTAGGGTTCATTAAGCAGACAGACTCTAGATCAGAACTAATAAGGAACAAATTCTTCCTAGTATCTTCTAGTTCTGCTACAAGCTTAACATTAACTTCTTTATGTTGTTCATTCAAATCAAGCACCCTATCATGAGTTGTCCTTAATTCATTGAAATTAGTCATGACAGTATCAAACTCTAACCACTCATCAGAGTCAACAGGCTCGGCAACAATCAGACATTTTTCATTCTCTAGTTGGATAGTGACATTTTTAAAATGTGTTTTCAGTTCATCCCGTTCTAGAGTGAGCTTCACACAATCAGAGCAAGCAGCAGGTTTAACATTTTTTAGTTGAACTTCAAGGGCATTTTTCTTGGCCAAGACCCTAGTGTACTTGTCATGAATTTTAACTAATGCTTCTAGGAGTTTAGAATAGGAGGGACCTTAATCATCAGTTACCTCATCATCATCGGTGTGGTAGATTTTGAGTCGCCGCCGCCGCTATCGTCGTGTGCCATGAAGCACATGCCAGTGTAGTCGACGTCGTCGTTCTTCGTCAGTTCATCCTCACCATCATCCAAGTGTCCATCCTCCCTCACCATCATCCAAGTGTCCATCCTCCTTGTCGGAGATGACGGCTTCTTCCAGAGCGGCCAGCACCTTCTCGACCATACGGCGTCCCTTCATTAGCTGCTTATGTGTCTTCTTCTTGTCACCTCCACGGGCCTTGATGTTGTGGTTCTTGTTGATGTAGGCGTTCTGTGCTAGCGCGACGTAGTCATTCCGCTCATCTCCTCCAGACTTTGGACAATCACGCTTCATGTGGTTGAGACCACCACAACCGAAGCACCTCATGATGCCTCTCCTCCGATCGGCCACTCGCCTGTAAGCTTGTGAGAAATTCCTGGCCAACAAGGCAAGCTGCTCCTAAGGAATCTTGTCCATCTGATCACAGTGGGCAGAGAAGGAGAAACCGTCAACATCAGCAGAACCACGACCAGAGGGGTCAGCTATCAAGGCAGTGGATGAGGAACTGGGCTCTTTCGGGAGATGCTCAAGTTCGTGCGTCTTGAGACTAGCATAGAGCGCTTCCAAGGTCAGCGTCGAGAGATCGGCTGCCTGTCGGATTGCAGTCACCTTCACATCCCAAACCTTAAGATCCAAAGCAGAGAGAAAGTGCCTGGCGATCTCCGAATCGGTATATTTGACTTCAACCGAATGGAGATCGGAAGAATCTTGGTGAAGCGGGTGAAACATAATTCAAGCGTTTCACCCGGCTTCTGAATAAATCAATTGTACTCTCTTTTGTGTTGGTCTTGTCTCACCACCTTAACCTGAGCCCTCCCCCCATGGTAAGCTTGGAGGGTCATCCAGATTTTGTGGGCTGTGATGATGTCCGACACCCGCTCGTACTCCCCTCGGCTAAGGCCTTGAATCAGAAAATTTCGTGCTTTTGCATTAAGTTCCACATCGGCTTGATTCGCGGCCGTTTCCTCCTTGGGAAACTCATATGGGTCCTTGACCTTATGCCAAACATTGTAGCCCTAAGCCATCACATATGTCTCCATCCTAGCCTTCCAATAGGAAAAATCGGCTCTGGAGAACACGGGGGATTTGGTGGAATACTTGTCTGCCATACCTCAAATAGGAATATGGATCGGCTTAAAAAATCGTTCAAGATTTGCAAATAATAACCAAACCAAATGCTCTGATACCAGTTGAAGACCTGAGCTAGGCGGCTAGAGGGGGTGAATAGATGCCACAAATTTTCGACGCTATTGTTTTCACCAAAACCCGAACAACTTGACAATTATGTGTAGCCATGGCATGTATGATTAAGAGTCATGGAACATGTGGGAGTTTTTGCATTCACAATCCTGGTTGTCAAGTGTCCAAAAGAGAGGAATCAATTCAAAGCTTGCTTTACAAAAGAAGACCAAGCCAGATGATCAAAGTGACTTTCAGAAAAGCAAAAGTAGATTTGTTCTCACATGGAGGAGATTGATGGTGGCTTTCTGGCGCTCTTAAATTTTTTGGAATTGTTGTCCCTATTACATAATTAGTCATGAGCAACTCAGCCGAAAATATCCTCAAAACTCTCTGTAAAAAAAATATGAAAATTGAAACAACACAAGTTGCTTTCTAGAAAGCAAAAGCAGATTCTTCAAAATTTGTTTCAATTTGGAGCAGAGAGATGATGGCTGTCTGTTACACCAAAAATTATGAGACTTTCTGTCCCTATGTAACCATTAGTCGTGAAGCACTCCACCAAAAATCTCCTCAAGAATCCTTGCAAAGAAAATATGAAAAATCAAACACCACGAGCTGTAAAGAACTTCGAGCAGAAAGTTTGGGGCCCGGTTTTCACTTCATAGCTCCCAAATGGAGAAACCAGTGGACTTCAAATTTTTACCACTGATTGGTATATGAGTCACGAATCTTTTCCAATCGGAATCATCTAGAAATGATTTTTGTAGATTGTTTAAAAATTTTTTACTGACTGTTGCGCGGATGAAAGTTTCTCGACAGATTATCAACAAGTCAAGAACTTGATCTCTTGCCTCTCATATGGTTGCAAAGTGTGTATCAAATCATAATAGCAACCTCAAGGTATCATAGACCACAATAACCAGCAATAAATTATCAAGTTCTTCTCAAACCAAGAGCTCGAAAAAGGAAAATGAAAACAAGAAGAAGTAGAAGCAAATCAACACAAAATATTCATGGAGAAGAATTCATTGTATAGAAGTTGGGTGATTACAAACCACAATCCATATGTTTACAAGCACTCTAAGTGCCACCCAAAACACACCCAATTTAACCCCTCTATTTCTGAAATTTTCAGCTCTAGGGGGATGAGGAGGAGGTGCTCCCCTCTCCCTCTATTTATAGCCCAAGGGTGAGATGCCCTAATCCCTAGAGCCCATATCCACCCTTCATTTAAAGATGAGTGGTGTACAACACACACTACAAGACACACTCCCAAGAGGGAATATTCTTCACATATTCCTTCGGAAAATATCTTCGCAACTTGCTCGGTCGCCAGCCCAAGCTTGGGCCCACCGATCAGATCAACTTCGCCACCAGGTTACTGACGCCCAGCCGCCAGCTGCCTCGGATTTCATGGCATGGCTAAGCTTCTCGAGTACATAACCTTATGTGACCGCCAGGCCATCCAACCCGGTCACCTGCACGCCTCTGGACGCACCAGCCTCCAGCTGTCCATGCGAAGCGTCAGCTACGTACCCGCCGATACCTGCATCACTGAGGTGAACACACACAAAACCAACACACCTTACCTCACCTGCAAGGTAAGTTCATTACAAAATTTCCAACATCATAATCCCTTCGTGACAACACAATTAGCAAGCGCTAACACACCACGTGTCATCTTAACAAAGTCCACCGGACCACGTCCGATCAAACCATTACCTAGCCCAAGCTTAACACAATGGTACGGTTCCAATTCCACGGCAATTCCACAAATGCACCATTTAAAATTCTTCAAAACACTTCAAATTCTATCTTGTCACATATATTTATCATCAAATCAGGGTACCCTCCACATGGGACTCGACACTCCCCTTGATGAATATATTGACAAACCATCGAAAAATATTTTGAAGTTTTCGGATTTGTCGAACAAGGCATGTTGGAAATGCCAAATCACGCTTGCAGCAAAAGATAGGAACACACCTGTTCAAAATCTCCAAGTCATGAAAGTCAAAACTTCCCAAGAAATTATCCTCCTTTTTTCAAGAAATGAATGTTGATGCTTTTTTCAATTCTCACCTTTTGGCAATATAGACATCAAGAAATTTGAGGTCACAAACATAAAGCATGATGCAAATGCAAATGCAAGACTTAGGGAGCTTTGAAAATTATCCATTTGAACGTGAAGCCCAAGGTAAAGATGTTCGCAACAATGTAATTTTAATTCTGTGCTCACAAGTTCAAGAGATGCTAGAAAGTTCATCTTTCATATTGAAAGATGTGGCTTAGGAAATCACAATCAAATATTGTGGCATGACAAGGCATAAAGACGGCTTCAATAGAACACCACATGCAACCTTTTGAATCCATGTAGCTTCAAATCGACAACTAAACTAACTAGCATTTTAATTTTAATTTTTATTTTTTTCAAACACTTTTGAATGCATCCATAGGTTTAAAGCAAGCAATTGCTAGCAAGGCACATCCCAAGGATCACTGGAAACGACCTCCTAGGTCAATCTCAACCTGTGTGTGTTTTTGCATTTTTGATTGAATTGAGGCGGGAGAGCCTCTAGCATCATACAAATGGCCGACGGTGCCCAGCATTACACTGAAGGAATCACACGTCTTGGCTATCTGATTTCCTTCCAAGTTCATGTCTCTTGTGTGCAATGACAAGCCATCTCGTGAAGGATAACCGGTGAAAACTTTCCAAAACTTCAAATTGCATATATTTTTGTTTTTTAATTTATAGGAGCAAGATTTGGCCAACAAAAGATTTCACCAAGTTGCTAGTATGACTGAAAGAAGACTGCAGACGCCTCATCAAGCAACAATATTCAGGAAGTGAGAATCTCATGCCACATCAAAGTTTTTGAAAAAACCAAAAGCAATATCATTGTTGGACTAGACACCAATTGGACAAGCTAGCACAAGCTGAAATGTGAATAGTCCCGACATCTTGCAAAGCCTAAATTCAAAATCATAATATGCAAAGCTCCAAAAACAAAAAGAAGTATATATGCTAATGCAAAGTTTTTCGAAAACTTCCCCTCAACTAGTGAGTCAACAGTTTCATTCCAAAAGAATGTGCATTAAAAACAGCAACAATGAATAAGGAGCCAAAAAACCAAGGAAATACAATTGGGCAAATCACAAAGAATTAGGCAAGAACAGAAATCACTCAAGCTCAGACTCGCTCTTATCTGCCGCCTGTGACTTGCAAGTAAAGACTACTCTACACCTCGGTTACTAGAAATACGACACTGACCCTATCTACCTAGAGACCTATAAGACTATGTGGGATCAAACTAGTCAGAGGAGAGAAGGAAGTCTATTACGTATGATAGCAACCTAAGCACAAGATAAGATGTCCGTGGCAAAGCACGCTAGAAGTCGAAGTGAAAAGTGTGCTGACAACCTAATACAGACTAACCAAGCCCAAATGCACCCCAGATGCAATGCAGGGAAAGAGAAAAGAATATATTACATATAGTACAAGTAGCCCAAGCTCCCCCTGACTATAAACTAGCCAAGCTCACAAACCCGAGCTCTTCCCTGAGAGCCTCAAACCTAGCCTTATCCAATGGTTTGCTGAAAATATCCTCCGATCAGCCACATGCCTGTAAGCATGTGATCAAGAACTTACTGGCCAAAATGCAAACTGCTCCTCAGAAATCTTGTCCACCGGATCATTGGATAGCTCAAAGAGGGCAAAGAATGAAAAATCGATAACATCAGGAGAATCAAGACCAGAGGGGTCAGCTTGGAAGGTTGTCCAGATTTTGGGGGTGTGGTGATGTCCGACGCCCGCTCGTACTCCCATCGACAAAGGCCTTGAATATAAAAATTTCAAGCTTTTGTATTAACCTCCACATTGGCCTGATTCACGGCCGTCACCTCTTTGGTTAACTCATATGGGTCCATGATCTTAAGCCAAATATTGTAGCCCAGAGCCATCACAAATGTCTCCATGCTAGCCTTGAAATAGGAAAAATCGGATTTGGAAAACATGGGGGGTTTGGTGTAATACTTGTCCGCCATAGCTCAAATAGTAAAAAGGATCGGTTTCAAAAATCGGTCAAAATTTGCAAAGAAGCACCAAACCAAATGCTCTGATACCAATTGAAGAACCGAGCTAGGCGGATAGGGGGGGGGGGAGGTGAATAGACGCCACAAAATTTTTTCGACGTTTCACCAAAAACACGAACAACTTGACAACTATGTGTACCTTTCACCTAGGTATATAAGAGTCATGAAATATTGTGATTTTGGAATCACAATCCTGGTTGTCAAGTGTTCAAACAAAGAACGATTCAAACCTTACAGTTGAGAAAGACATCAAACCAAAACACCAAAGTCACTTTTCCAAAATTAAAAAGCAGATTCCCAGAAAATTATTTTGCAAGAAGAGAGTAGTTTCAACTGTTGGAAGGCACTAGAAATTTTTAAATTTTTTCTACACCCATGTAAGTGAGTCATTATGGTCTCCTCCTAATTTCAACATCAAACTCCTTCTATAGAAAATATGAAAAATTGTGCACCATGAACTATCATGAACTCGAGACTGCAAGTTTGGGGTTTGGTATTCACGTCATAGTTCCCAAATGGAGAAACCAGATGAATTCAAATTGTTACGACAGATGGGTATGTGAGTCGCACATCTTGTACAATTCGAATCATCTCAAAATGATTTTGCTAGATTTTTGGACAGATTTGCAACAAATCAAGAACTTGATCTCTAGCCTCTCATATGGTTGCAAAGAGTGTGGAAAATCATATTAGCAACCTAAAGGCATCATAGACCACCAAGAACAAGTAAGAAATCATCAAGATTCATCTTCAAACAATAGCTCTAAAAAGGAAAATAAGAGCAAGAATAGCTAAAAGCAAATCAATACAAGATGTTCATGTAGAATTAGGATTTTGTTGCATATAAGTTGGAGGATTACAAGCTACACTCCTTGTGGCCACAAGCACTCTAAGTGCCACCCAAAAACACACCCAACTCACCCTCTTTGTTTCTAAAATTTTCAGCTCTAAGGAGAAGAGGAAGAGGTGTTCCCGTCCCCCTCTATTTATAGCCCAAGGGTGAGATGCCCTAACCATAAAGTCCATCTCCACCCTTCATTTGAGGATAAGTAGTGTATAACTTACACACTACAAGACACACTCTCGAGAGGGAATATTCTTCACATATTCCCTCGGGAAATATCTTTGCAGCTTCCTCGTTCGCCAGCCCATGCCTAGGCCCATCGGTCCAGCTGCCTCGGATTCCTTGCCATGGCTAAGCTTCTCGAGTACACCACCTCATGTGACCGCCAAGTCATCAAACCCGGTAGCCTACACTACTCTGGACGGACTAGCCTGCAGCTGTCCGCACGAAGCGTCAGCCACGTACCCGCTGATACCTGCTTCACTGAGGTGAACACACACGAAACCAACACAACTTACTTCATCACCAAATTACCAACATAATTATCCATTCGCGACAGCACAATTAGGAAGCCCTAACACACCACATGTTAGCTAAACAAATTCCACCAGACCACGTCCGCTCAAAACTTTTACCTAGCCCAAGCTCAGCACAATGGTCCGGTTCCGATTCCACAGCAATTTCCACAAATGCACCATTAAAAATTCTTCCAAACAGTTCAAATTCCATCTTGCAACATATATTTGTCATCAAATCTGGGTACCCTCTACATGGGTCTGAACAAAGACAATCCGAAAGAATTCTAAGAATTATATTTACCATTTGAAATTCTCAACTTTACGATTCAACATTTAAACAAATGATGTAAAAAATTGAAAACAAAATATAAATGTTGTGGTCTCAAATATGCTGTTTGTATTTAACACATCAAATTATGTATCAAATAATTTAACAAATGAAATATCAAATTTAACAATTTTATAATTTAAAATTCATTTAAATATGGAATTTAAAATATATTTATAAATTTACGGTGTTGCAAATAAATATTTTTGGCACCACAAAAATACTATAATGGAGTTTTTTATTTGCTTTTATTTTCTTTTTTGAAGTTTTTACAATTCTGACATTTGAAATGTCGAACCGTAGTGTTGGCAAATTGATACGTAGTAGGATACATGTAAACCCTCAATTTTAATTTACCTTGAGAGTCGGAATCCCATGCACTAGTATCTGGATCGGTACACTAGTGTGAAAGATCACATAGCCGATACAAGCATACATCGATTAATTCGAATCCCTGAATATTACATACCAAGTTACGCCCTTAGGCGGATTTAGTAAGGCTAACAATACCAGCCCTATATTACAAAACATTGTTCAGAGTTTGCAACTATCCCAAAATATGTAACCAAAAGAATATCCTATCGGCTAGGTGTCGGACAAGCGACTGGAGCATCCCCTACGACTCATTCGGCCCACCAAGGTCTTGTCCGTTATCTTCGTGGCACTCGTAAGGATCCACCTCGATGCCATCGTCTAAAAAATATGTAAGTAGGCGAGGTCAGCGTCATCCAAACGCTGGCTAGTTAACACTTCACTTAATGCACTTAGTATATAGAAGGCTTATTGGGGGAAGGGGTTATTTTATTTCCGTAAAGCCAGATTTTAAATGTTTTTGAAATTATCCTATCTAGCTACGGTCACCTACTAGCCAAGAGCGTTCACGCTCCGACATCTACGGCTCCAAGCGACCCTATGACCCATACGCCGAGGTCGACGAGGTTCGGACGCGGCGGCGTGAAGGTGGCGGCGGAGCCGAGGGCTCACCGGAGCAGCCTCGCTAAACTATGGGTCTACAGCCTACGAGCATGGATGGCGAGCAAGAGGGGGTCACGGGCGTGCGTATCACGTGTTGCGTCGAACATGAACGGGCTCGCAGGTGGCTGGCGGCGAAGCACCAGACGGCGGCCGGAACAGGTGCTCCGTGGGCACGTCAACATCGGACAGCTTCCCTGAAACTGATTGAGGGGAATCTTAGGTAGGGGATGAGAAGGCTCGGGGCGAGAAGAATCGACCGATAGCTCATGGAATCGACGGTAATGTCTTTGGCGCCGGCACGTGTAAAATTGGGGAAGTGGGGAAGCGGAGCCAGAGGGGGCCTCGTGCTCCATTTTAGGGCACGGGGCGAAGGCCTAGCCCGAAGGTACTCTCAGCGGCACAGGGAATCGAGTGGGGGCAGCGACAGGATACACGCGGTGTGGGCAGGGCTGAAGCGGCGCGGTGCGGTGTGATACGACGGCCAGCGGCGCGCTGATGATGACGCGAACGGCGGGTGCAGAGGCAGGCGCGGCGCGTGGCGAGGCAGAGCAGGCGCAGGACAGAGCAGAACGGCGGCAGGGCCACCGGCAGGGTAAGAGAGAGAGAGAGAGAGAGAGAGAGGGGGGGGGGTTTGGCCAACATGTCAGTGCGAAATTCCAGCAAAATTTGAATTCAAACAAATTTTGAATTTGACCAAAATTGGGATGTTACAATATATGTATGACCTCAATTTTTTTTTTTGTTTGTTCTTTATTTTAATAAATTTTTTCTAGTGATCGATACGTGTTTTAAGCTTATCATGATTTTACAATGCTATGTTTACGACAATTTGATGGCAAACATCAATTCCGCGGCCCAATACACTTGTGTGGTAGCACATACTGGCACCACTTTATAGTACCGTGGCACCAAATTGTTCTATAGTATGGAATTCAGTATTGTACCGCTTATCGTGAAACACTTTCACCGTGCCACTGCCACATATATTAGCCAGTCAAATCATCTATATTTTCTCGAATACACTTTTCTAAAAACATGTCTAGTCTAGCATACAGCGAGCAACAGCTCATGTACAATTGATTCATGTCTGGTATTCTCTTTCAATTGATACATGGTAAATTCTAGGAATCCCGTTTCTTCGTTTATCCAACTGAGCATTAACTTGTAAATAAGCACAGAGCAGCCACTTTAACCATCAGATCAGACGTCCACGTCCACGTCCAACACGAGAGGGGTGTCCCCTTTGTCGACGGTGAACGTCTTGACCATCTTCCCCGTCCCTGTCGTGAGCTGCACCACGTACGTGCCGTGGAAGCCCCTGAAATTGAAATGCCCGTCGCCGTCGAGGTTCCCGCGCGCCTGCGTCGTCCACTCCCGCCGCAGGTCGACGAACCTCTGGCCGGCGGCGTTGACTACACCGCTGGCGTCGACGAGGCTAGCGTCCCGCCGCCACATTTGGCCCTCCATGAACCCCCAGAGCACGACGCCCTCGACGGCCGGGTGCGCGTACGCCTCTCGGAGCACCACCTCGAGGTCGTCGGCGCGGAGGCCGACGTCGGGTTCGCACACGTCGAGCTCGGTGATCCAGACGGGGAGCCCCGTGGCGGCGGCGAGCTTGTCGAGCGCGCCGCCGATGACCTCGCCGACGGGGTGGGTGACGTGGCCCTGCAGCCCGATGCCGCCCACCACTGCGCCCCGCCGCCGCAGTGCCGCCACTAGCTCGGCGTACTTCTCCGGCGTGGCGCTCGGGTCGTTGCCGCACTCGACGTTGTAGTCGTTGACGAAGAGCGCGGAGGCGGGGTCCAGCCGCGCCGCCTCCCGGAACATGAAGGCGGCGGCGTCGTCCCCGAGGTGGTCCCGGTAGAAGCGCCCGTGCAGCATCTCGTTGTTGACGTCGTAGTGCGATAAGCGGCCGGCGTAGCGGCCGAGGAGGCCCTTGAGGCGGCCGTAGACGGCGGACATGAGCTCATCGCCGGCGAGGCGCTTGACCCACGGCTGCACGTCTCCGGCGACGGCCCAGAAGATGCAGTGGCCGCGGACGCGCTTGCCGTGGCGGTCGCAGAAGTCGAGCAGCGCGTCAGCGTCGGCGTAGTTGAGCTGACCTTGCTGCGCCTCCGTCCAGGACCACTTGAGCTCGTTCTCGAAGACGGCCCAGTCGAAGTGGGTGGTGAAGAAGTCGACGAAGGCCGGGTTCCGGATGACAGCGCTGTTGATGCTGGTACCGAACGGGAAGGCGTTGTCCATCTGCGCCACGCGCACCGACGCGCCGCCCACGCTCCCCGCCCCGCCCCCGCCGAACCGGAGTACCACGTCGCGCTTGCGCACCTGCGTACGTGTGCATGCATATAATTTTTTTCAACCGCTTAAAAGAATTCGGCGCATTTGAATTCAACCTGTAAAACAGACGTCATTATCGGATACACCAGCACGCAAATCTCTGCACCTCTTGAACGACGCCTAATACCGTACGTACGTAATACGTGCTGGTGATCACCCCGTAATAACTTCGTATAGCATACATTATACGAAGTTATACGAAAACATCAATTCCGCGGCCCAATACACTTGTGTGTTCCAAGATTCTGTAGGAACTGGGGTGTACCTTTTTGTTAGATCGGCACCTTGTTTCCTATTGTGGAGTTTTGGATGGTGGAGTTGAGGTGGGGAAAGTTCAGTTTTCGCATCCAAATGAATATATAGGCTTTCTTTTCTCGTTACCGATTACTTTTATTCCTGGCAACGTATATTATATGGCGCTAATGATGTGGATCATTACAGAATAAATCGGCAAAATCGGTATTCTGCACTAATTTCGGAATTACTATGTAGCTGGGTTCGCAAAATGTGGCGGTTAACAGCACCATCGGTTCGCCGGACTTTGCGGAGGGTCGGTTTTGCAAACCGGTGTATCAAACTGTTTAAAATTTGAAATGAAAATGGGTATAACATTTATAAAAAAGTATTAATTATTCTAAACATTTTGACTTAAAAACTTTTTTTTTAAAAATATTTTTTTATTATTTCATGTGATTTTATGTTTCAAGAAAATAAAAAATCGTGGCTAGCCGTCTTATGCCACGGCATACTGTCAAAAACTACGGCTGCGGCTAACCGCGTAAAATTGTTGGCTAACCGGCTCAAAATTTGGTAAATTTGGAAAACCCATTTGATCATCAAGCTACCACAAGGGTTTCAACCGGTTAAGTGTGCTCCGTGGGCGAACAGTTAGCAAAACCTCAGATACTAATCGTTTGAAATTCATGCAAATAAAATTTAAAGTGGAATTATATAAAATTTCTAAAGATACTATTAATTATTCTAAGCACTTTGATTAAACAGAATTTTTAAATTTAACTTTTTTATTATCATTTTATGTGTTTTTGTGTTAAAAAAATATAAAACCATCAAAAGCCGTGTCTAACCGTCTAAAACCGTGGTTAACCGTAAAAAATCACCAATTAACCATCA
This sequence comes from Raddia distichophylla, assembly GCA_005191435.1. Lineage (NCBI taxonomy): Eukaryota > Viridiplantae > Streptophyta > Magnoliopsida > Poales > Poaceae > Raddia > Raddia distichophylla. The sequence continues at coordinate 1,101,168 of SPJY01001434.1, forward strand.
AAAACCGCAACTAACCGCAAACAAAATCAGAGCGTAATTTGAATTTATGGCCAAAGCAGGCTTAAAACCACGGCTAACTACGATTAACTGTGGTTAACCACCTCCGCGCAGGTCACGGCTCAGAGCATAATCCCTGGCCGCGATAGACCGCGATTAACCGGCTCCGCACAATGGCTAGCTTGGAGGGACCAATCCGTTTTTGGAACCCTGCTATGTGACTCATTTTCATCGTTAAAAACTTCAAAAGAAATAAAAGATAAAAATAGACGATCGAAGAACCGAGCTAGGGGACAGAGGGAGTGAATAGACGCCACAAATTTTTTTTAACGTTTCCAGCAAAAACCTGAACAACCTGACAACTAATGTGTACCCTTCACTTGGGTGTATGAAAGCCATGAAATATTGAGATTTTGGAATCACAATACTGTTTGTCAAGTGTTCAAACAAAGAAAAATCAATTCAAACCTTACTTTTCAGAAAGAGATTAAGACAAAACACCAGTCACTTTCATAAAAGTAAAAAACAGATTCTTAGAAAACTATCTTGCAAGATGAGAGTGGTTGTTGCTGTTGGAAGGTACTAGAAATTTTCAAACTTTTTTCTACACCCATGTGGGTGTCGTAATGGTCTCCTCCAAATTTCAGCATCAAACTGCATCTACATAAAATAAGAAAAATTGTGCACAAAAAAGGTTAGGAACTCGGTACTACAAGTTTGGGACTCGGTATTCACCTCATAGGTCCGAAATGGGGAAATCAATGGACTTCACATTTTTACCATGGATGGGTGTGTCACGCATCGTTTTCAACTTGAATCATCTCAAAATGATTTTTCTATATTTTTCTAAAAAGCTTTAATTGACTGCTGCACGGAGGGAAGTTTGTGGACAGATTTGCAACAAATTAAGAACTTGATCTCTAGCCTCTCATATGGTAGCAAAATGTGTGGAAAATCATATTAGCTGCCTCGGATTCCTTGCATGGCTAAGCTTCTCGAGTATATCACCTCATGTGACCGCCAATTCATCGAACCCGGTCGTCTACACGCCTCTTAACGCACAAGCCTCCAGCTGTCCCCGCGACGCGTCAGCCACATACCGGCTGATACCTTCATCACTGAGGTGAAGACACACAAAACAAACACGTCTTACCTCTCCTGCAAGGTTAGTCCATCACAAAATTATAAACATCATAATACATTTTTGACAGCACAAGCAAGCCCTAACACACCACGTGTCAGCTTAACAAATTTCATCGGATCAAGTCCGTTTAAAACTATTACCTAGCCCAAGCTCAGCACAATGATACGGTTCCAATTCCACGGCAATTTTCACAAATGCGCCATTAAATATTCTTCAAAACACTTCAAATTCCATCTTGTCACATATATTCGTCAGCAAACCGGGTTACCCTGCATATGGGTCCCCTTAATGAATATATTGACAAACCCTCAAAAAATATTTTTAATTTTTTTGGATTTATCGAACAATACATGTTGGAAATGCCGAATAACACTTGGAGGAAAAGATAAGAACACATGTGTTCAAAGTCTTCAAATCGTGAAAGTCAAAGCTTTACAAAAAATTCTCTCCCTTTTTAAGAATTGCATGTTTATGTAATTTTCAATTATCCCTTTTTTGCCAATACAGACATAAAAAATTTGAGGGAACAAGCGCAAGGCATGACGCAAATACAAATACAAGTCATATGGAGCTTTGAAAATTAACCATTTCAACGTGAAGCACATGGCAAAATGCTCGAAACAATGCAATTTTAGTTTGGCGCTCACAAGTTAAAGAAATGCTAGTAAATCGATTTTTATATTGGAAGATGTGGCTAGAAAATCACAATCCAAATTTCGTGGCCTATCATGGCATCAAGGCAGCTTCGATAGAACACAACATGCAACCTTTTGAAAACAAAGTAGCTTCAAATCGACAGCTCAACTAACTAGCATTTTCTTTAAAAAAATTCTTTCAAACACTTTTGAATGCCTCCATAGGTTTAAAGAGAGCAATTGCTAGTAAAGCACATCCTAAGGGTCACTAGAAATAGCCTCCTAGGTCACTCTGCTCCTGTGTCTGTTTTTGTAATTTTGATTGAATTTAGGTGGGATAGCCTCTAGCCTTAATGGCGACAATGCCCATCATTACACTGAAGGAATTACACGACTTGGTTATCCGATTCCCTTTTAAGTTCATGCCTTTTGTGTGTAATGGCAAGCTATCTCGTGAAGGATAACCGATGAAAACTCGCAAAAATTAAAATTGCATATATTTGGTTTTTCAATTTACACAAGCAAGATTAAGCCAACGAAAGATTTCATCAAGTTGCAAAGATGACTGAAAAAAGAATACAAGCGCCTCATCAAGTAACAACATTGAAAAGTGAAAATCTTTGCCCCATTAAAGGTTTGGACAAACCAAAAGTAATGTCATTTTTGAACTAGGCACCAATGAACGAGCTAGCACAATCTGAAACGTGAATAGTCTCGGCATCTTGCAAAAGCTAAATTCAAAAGAGTAATAAACAAAGCTACAAAGCAAAAATAAGTCTATATGCTAGTGCAAAATTTCCCGAAACTACCCCTCAACAAGTGAGACAACATTTTGCCCAAAAATAATGCGCAAGACGATCAGAAAAAAGTCAAAAAACCAAGAAAATGCAACTGGGTTAACCATAAAGAATTAGGCAAGAACAGATATCACTCAAGGTAAAACTCGCTATCATCTGCCGCCTGCAACTTACAAGAAAAGACAACTCTACAACTAGGATACTAGAGAAAAGGCACATACCCTATCTACCCAGAGACCTATAAGACTGTGTGAGATCAAACTAGCCAGAGGAGAGAAGAAAGGCTATTATGCATGTTAGCAATCTAAGCACAAAATGAGAGGTTCATGCCAGAACACGCCAGAAGTCTAAGTGAAGAGTATTGACTGCCTACACAATATAACTAAGCTCAAATGCAACCCAAACACAATGCAGAAAAAACGATAAATTATATTACATATTGTACAAATAGCCCGATCTCCCCTTGACTATTAGCTAGCCAAGCTCACAACCCCAAGCTCTCCCCTGAGAGTCTCAAAACTAGCTTTGTCCAGTGACTTGGTAAAGATATCAGCCAACTAATGGTCGGTCTCAACGAATTGCAAGACTATATCACCCTTCTCCATATGGTTTCTAAGAAAGTGATATATCAGGTCAATGTGCTTTGTCCTAAAATACTACACTGGGTTTTTGGCAATGTTGATAATAGAAGTATTGTCACAGAGAAGTGACACACTTACTTGAACCAACCTAAAGTCCTTTATGTTAGAGCAGAAAGGTAGAGCAGAGCCAAACAACCTGACTGCAACATGCAGCAGCGGCAATATACTCAGCCTCAACAGTGGACTGCGCAACATTCAACTACTTCCTACAAGATCAAGAAACAAGAGAAGTGTCAAGAAATTGGCAAGTGTCTAAAGTGCTCTTTCTATCTATCCTACAGCCAGCAAAATCTGCATCTGATAAGGATCTAAGAGATAGACAAGAGGCAGCAAAGAACCAGAGAAAAAGTCTGTAGTCGCACGGAGATAGCGGAAGATCCGCTTCACTGCCTGAAGGTGAGACACTCTAAGTGAGACCTGAAAGCGGGCATAAAGATACACAACGAACTGCATGTCCGGCTGGGAGGAGATGAGGTAGAGCAGGGAACCTATCATGCTACGATACCCCTTCTGGTCGACTGGCTCACAATTCTCATCGGGTCCTAAGGCCATAGTGGTCGCCATCGGAGTAAAGACCGGCTTGTTACCAGACATGGCAAACCGACTCAACAGGTCTTTTGTGTACCTGCGCTGACAGTTCTCTATGGTGTTTGCTTGAACTCAAAGCCATGAAAAAAGCTGAGCATCCCCATCATGCTCATCTTAAATTCTGTGGTCATCACCTCTGAGAACACAGAAACAAGAGTAGAAGAGGAACTAGCAAGGATAATGTCATCGACATACATTTGCACTAGAAGGAAATCAGAGCCAACCCTACAGGTAAACAGGGAATTCTGAGAAGTATATTTACCATTTCAAATTCTCAACTTTACAATTCAACATTTGAACAAATCATGTAAAAAAAATTGAAAACAAAATATAAATGTTGAGGTCTCAAATATGCTGTTTGTATTTAACACATCAAATTATGTATCAAATAATTTAACAAATGAAATATCAAATTTAAGGATTTTATAATTTAAAATTCATTTAAATATGGAATTTAAAATATATTTATAAATTTACGGTGTTGCAAATAAATATTTTTGGCACCACAAAAATACTATAATGGAGTTTTTTATTTGATTTTATTTTCTTGTGAAGTTTTTACAATTCTGACATTTGAAATGTCGAACCGTAGTGTTGACAATTTGATACTCCCTCCGTTCCAAATTATAGATCGTTTGACTTTTTTGACACGTACTTTGACCACTCGTCTTATTCAAAAAATTAGTGAAAATATGAAAAAACTCAAGTCATTATTAAAGTACCTCTCATGATAGACTAAATCATAGCAAAAATAAATTATAATTATAAAATTTTTTGAATAAGACGAATGGTCAAAGTACGTGTCAAAAAAGTCAAACGATCTATAATTTGGAACGGATACGTAGTAGGATACATGTATTACCTCAATTTTTTTGTTTGTTTTTTATTTTCATAAATTTTTTCTAGTGATCGATTCTGCAGCTTATGACAATTTGATGGCAAACATCAATTCTGCAGCCCACCACTACATTAGTGTGGTAGCACTGCCATCACTTTATAGTACCGTGGCACCAAATCGTTCTTCTATAATATGGAATTCAGTATTGTACCGCTTACGTGAAACTCACACTTTCACCGTGCCACTGCCACATATATTAGCCAGTCAAATCATCTATATTTTCTCGAATACACTTTTTTAAAAACATGTCTAGTCTAGAATACAGCGAGCAATAGCTCATGTACAATTGATTCGTGTCTGGTATCCTCTTTCAACCTTTTTTACCGTAGTAGAAATGCCAAATTACACATGGTAAATTCTAGGAACAATTTCTTATTGTTGTCCCGTTTCTTCGTTTATCCAACTGAGCATTAACATGTAAATAAGCACAGAGCAGCCACCGTAACCATCAGATCAGACATCCACGTCCACGTCCAACACGAGAGGAGTGTCCCCTTTGTCGACGGTGAATGTCTTGACCATCTTCCCCGTCGCCGTCGTGAGCTGCACCACGTACGTGCCGTGGAAGCCCCTGCGTCGTCCACTCCCGCCGCAGGTCGACGAACCTCTGGCCGGCGGCGTTGACTACACCGCTGGCGTCGACGAGGCTAGCGTCCCGCCGCCACATTTGGCCCTCCATGAACCCCCAGAGCACGACGCCCTCGACGGCCGGGTGCGCGTACGCCTCTCGGAGCACCACCTCGAGGTCGTCGGCGCGGAGGCCGACGTCGGGTTCGCACACGTCGAGCTCGGTGATCCAGACGGGGAGCCCCGTGGCGGCGGCCAGCTTGTCGAGCGCGCCGCCGATGACCTCGCCGACGGGGTGGGTGACGTGGCCCTGCAGCCCGATGCCGCCCACCACTGCGCCCCGCCGCCGCAGTGCCGCCACTAGCTCGGCGTACTTCTCCGGCGTGGCGCTCGGGTCGTTGCCGCACTCGACGTTGTAGTCGTTGACGAAGAGCGCGGAGGCGGGGTCCAGCCGCGCCGCCTCCCGGAACATGAAGGCGGCGGCGTCGTCCCCGAGGTGGTCCCGGTAGAAGCGCCCGTGCAGCATCTCGTTGTTGACGTCGTAGTGCGATAAGCGGCCGGCGTAGCGGCCGAGGAGGCCCTTGAGGCGGCCGTAGACGGCGGACATGAGCTCATCGCCGGCGAGGCGCTTGACCCACGGCTGCACGTCTCCGGCGACGGCCCAGAAGATGCAGTGGCCGCGGACGCGCTTGCCGTGGCGGTCGCAGAAGTCGAGCAGCGCGTCAGCGTCGGCGTAGTTGAGCTGACCTTGCTGCGCCTCCGTCCAGGACCACTTGAGCTCGTTCTCGAAGACGGCCCAGTCGAAGTGGGTGGTGAAGAAGTCGACGAAGGCCGGGTTCCGGATGACAGCGCTGTTGATGCTGGTACCGAACGGGAAGGCGTTGTCCATCTGCGCCACGCGCACCGACGCGCCGCCCACGCTCCCCGTCCCGCCACCGCCAAACCGGAGTACCACGTCGCGCTTGCGCACCTGCGTACGTGTGCATGCATACAATTTTTTTCAACCGCTTAAAAGAATTCGACCCATTTGAATTTGTATAAAATTTTCGATTGCACCCAAATTTCGGAGGCTTTCTATACCAACACATCAGTCCCGATTAATTACAAATCGGGATTGGAATAACCAACCAGGACCAATAGACTCCCCAGGACCGCCCCATATGTGGCCACGTGTATTTGACGCGCACAACTTAGTCCCGGTTTGTTGTTACAACCAGGACGGACAGAAGCTGCACAGCTACAGTGCCACGTGTGTTCGTGGCTAGTATATTGAGGAGAGATTAGCCCCGATTTCTATAAATTGGACTGATGTCCAGCAAGCGTCAGTGTCCAATGACTATCCCGGTTTGAAAACCGAGACTGAAGCCCGTTCCGAACCGGGACCGAATACACGTTCGCTAGTAGTGTCTCAACCGAAAGTTTTATCAACAAAAAAAACCACCGCAACGAAAAAAAATGTTTTTCACTTGTAGCTCTATTGTGATATGTGAACGTAGCTTTTTTAAAAGCGGTTTTTGCTCTCTGTATATATGTTGCCTTCTTGTAGTTCCAGGTGGACCTTGTAAATTTCTTTTAGTTTTGTTTTCGTATGCGTGAATATGACTTTGTACCCGTTGGGTTGAAAAACGCGACCAACGAGAAATGAACGCAATTTACCTGTAAAACAGACGTCATTATCGGATACACCAGCACGCAAATCTCTGCACCTCTTGAACGACGCCTAATACCGTACGTAATACGTGCTGGTGATCACCCCTATATATATACGTGGCTACATGCTTCAAACTTCAAACGGTAGATGCCTACCTCGATGGCGAACACACCAGTGTCTTTCAGCGGGGAAGCGTGTGCCCCTGTCAACGACCACGAGCTAGATCGACCATGGGGATCTTGACAACAATCCAATCCGACGATAAGTTTGGATGAATAGTTCTCTACTTAAACAAACTACCAAGTTACGGATAGCAATTTCGACACGGTAAAGCACTGTAAATATCCAGTTGTCCTTGATCCATTCATCAGCCAACTTGTTAACAAGTCGACGTACGTAGTACCTAGAACCAGTGAAAAGAACTCTTTTTTTTTTGAGAGCGTGAGAAAAGGTGAAATTACTCCATCCAGTTTTATAATACTTGTTGTTTTAGCTTTTTCATAAATCAAAGTTTTAAAACTTTATCCATAAAAAACATTTAAACTATTTTATATTATGTACATAAAATTCATACATATACTTTCATAATATAATTTTTTTTTATAGATTTTGTAGATAAATTTCATTAATAATCGATGACCAAAGTTGAATTTCGAAAATCATATCAATGTACAAAATGATAAGTATCAAAGAGCTGAAGGAAATACTTGTTGTGTCTTCGATGTTGGGCTTGCTCCTACCCAGGTCACTGTCTGCGCACAGCGTGGCGCTAAGCTCTTCAGATTTAAAAAGAAAAGAAAACTGGCGCGCGCCAAGAGGGCTCCGTCTCGTGTCACTTCGGGCCACATCGGGAATGAGCGTGGCGCGTCCAAATGCGGTGCTTGATTATTAATCGGGTCACGCTACTTCCTACTTGTCAAAGCCAAGCCAGTAATGACGACCGATGCATGTATGGGATATACAAATTATTATCGTCAAGTAGGCGGTAATTAATTAAGTGGCTGCTAATATGTATCAGATCGATATATGATCTATCTGATGGGGCCATTTTGAAAGGAGAAAAAAAAATGAGAGCGATGAAGTGACGGCACTACGTCAAAAACTTTTATATATATCAGTTCAATATTACGAATTGACACGTATGATGTTATCCAAACCGTTTTATTTATGTCAGTTAAATAGATCATTTTTGTGGGACGTGACTTTGTGAAAGAATATCACCTTATCGGTTTTCTCCTTGAGCTGCCGGAACCGTGCGGCGCGGTCGGCGGTGGCGATCTTGAGATCCATCACCTTGATGCCCACACCGGCGGGCGCACCGTTGCACGTACACGTCCACGGTGTGCGGCCTCGCGTCGAGTCGGAAGGAGCCTTGGTCCGCCCAGCCGCCTGCCGGGGCGTCGGAGCAGGCCACGTTGCCAGCCGCGACCCAGCCGCTGCCGCCGTCGAGGCAGATGCTGTCGCGCCCGCGTGACTGCCGGTGCCGGCGACGCAGTAGGTGACGCGGGGGCGGATGAGCACGCCCGGGATGGCCTGGCGCAGGCCGTCGTGCTCATGGGCGCAGCCGGCCACGAGGCCGGAAGCTTGGCCGGGTCCTGCTCGTCGGACGTCCAGCCGGTGAGCGCGCCGGACGAAGCCCAGCCGGCGAGCGCGCGCTCCAAGAGTACCTCCTGATCAACATGCACGCACCAACATACAAACATGCATGATATGCATATGCGTGATGCTAACCAAGAGAGGCAGGTCAAGAGGATCTAGCCAGCAACATGCACCATGCGGGCATGCCTATATGCTTCTCCCTAGGTACTACGTATACATGCATGCATTTTCTTACCTGGTGGCAGGCCTTGTCTCGTCGGAGCAAGCGAGAGATCACCGGGGAAGAGCTGGACGGAGTAGGCGGTAATTAAGTGGCTGCTAATATGTATCAGATCGATTTATGATCTATCTGATGGGGCCATCTTGAAAGGAGAAAAAATTGAGAGTGATGAAGTGACGACACTACGTCAAAAACTTTTATATATATCAGTTCAATGTTACGAATTGACACGTATGATGTTATCCAAACCGTTTTATTTATGTCAGTTTAAAAACCGATATAAATAGATCAGTTTTGTGGGACGTGACTTTGTGAAAGATCACCTTATCGGTTTTCTCCTTGAGCTGCCGGAACCGTGCGGCGCGGTCGGCGGTGGCGATCTTGAGATCCATCACCTTGATGTCCACACCGGCGGGGGCACCGTGCACGTACACGTCCACGGTGCGCGGCCTCGCGTCGAGCCGGAAGGAGCCCTGGATCTGCGCCCAGCTGCCCGCCGCGGAGTCGGAGCAGGCCACGTTGCCTGCCGCGACCCAGCGGCTGCCGCCGTCGAGGCAGAGGCTGACGCGCACCTCGTGAGTGCCGGTGCCGGCGAGGGCGGCCCAGCCGGCGACGCGGTAGGTGACGCGGGGGCGGATGAGCACGCCCGGGATGGCCTGGCGCAGGCCGTCGTGCTCGTGGGCGCGGCCGGCCGCGACGGTGTACCGGCCGCTCGGCGCGTAGTCGATGCTCCGCGCGGCCGGGAGCTTGGCCGGGTCCTGCTCGTTGTGCACGGACAACGCCGTGAGCGCGCCGGACGGAGCCCAGCCGGCGAGCGCGCGCTCCAAGAGGACGTCCTGATCGAGATGCACGCACCAATTTACAAACATGCATGACATGCATATGCATAGATGTGATGCTAACCAAGAGAGGCAGGTCAAGAGGAGCTAGCCAGCAACATGCACCATGCGTGCATGCCTATATGCTTCTCCCTAGGTACTCCTACTACGTACATGCATGCATATACTTACCTGGTGGCAGGCCATGTCTCGTCGGAGCAAGCGAGAGATCACCGGGGAAGAGCTGGACGGAGAAGGCTAGCTGGGTGCAGGACTGCTGTGCTTGCTACCACAGCTAGGGTGTACTGGCCGATGCTGCTGCTTTCTGCTGCTGTATTATTTAAGCAGCTAGCTAGCTAGCTCGAGGCAGAACGGGTCATTGTCATGCATGCTCATACGATCATCATACCAGTGCAATGGTTGCAATGAACACGTACCGAAGGAGCAACAGCGGAGCAGGATCGATATGCATGCATGATGTTTGATCGGAGAGTTCGGGAGGCGAGTGACGTGCCAACGCCCCAAGCATCGGCCGGTCAAGCAAGCTGCAGGCTGATCTCTGGCTTGACTCGTTCCGGAAGGGCGAGACAGCCATGCATGCATCGGTTGCTTGCTGCCAGCGTTCTCTCCATCCAGATAAGCTAACCTGTTTGATTTTTCACCTTGTTGTTTAATTTTCAGGTTCGGCTTCGGCATATATAGACTAGAGATAAGAATCTAAATATTATCCGTAACACACGTCGATATCGTCGCCGGCCGGCTTTTGTTAATTTGTTATGCCACGGCGGTTGGGCCGGTTTCATCGTAGAGTTCGGGAGGCGAGTGACAAGCATCGCTAGCTGTGAGAGACTGAGAGGTCACAGGTGGACCAACGCCCCAAGCATCGGTCAAGCTAGCTGCAGGCTGATCCGTGCTTCTCTTTCTCTGGCTTGACTCGTTCCGGAAGGGAGAGATTGCCATGCATGCATCGGTTGCTTGCTGCCAGCGTTCTCTCCATCCAGATAAGCCAACCTGTTTGATTTTGCACCTTGTTTAATTTTCAGGTTCGGCTTCGGCTTATATAGACTAGAGATAAGAATCTAAATCTTATCCGTAACACACGTCGATAATCGTCGCCGGCCGGCTTTTGTTAAGGGAGACACTATTAGATAGGCGCCTGCAATTTCAGCATTTGTGCAGGCACATACCGCGTACATGCATGCACACCTTGCGCAAAAAAATTCCCACTAACGCAAAATATTTTTTTCCAATAAATTGAAATGTGGAAAAACAGTAGAAATTTAATGGATTTTTTCTGCGTCTGCACAATTTCGCAAATTATACAAGCAAAAAATCTCTCGACGTGAAAAACAGAAAACAAAATAAAATTTATAATAAACAGAAAACAAAAGAAATCTATAATAAACAGAAAACAAAATAAATCTATAATAGATCAGACCTCGCGCAAAAAATTGCACTATCGCAAAACATTTTTTCCAGTAAATAAAAATATGGAAAAACAATAGAAATTTAGTGGAATTTTTACTAATTGAGTGCCAACTATTGGATTAATCCAGACGCACCCCACGATCCAACGGCCGACCGTGGCACCTGCACGTTTGGCCGGCGCGCAGACGCCTGCAAAATAGCCGCCGTTTTGTTAATTTGTTATTGGACCGGTTCACGTACCTAATTAACGAGTTTTCATAAAACTGCGGTGGTTCCCGTGCGGCCACGCGCGACTGCATCTATTTTCCTTCTTCACTCTTCAGTCGACAAATCGTCTACGAGCGGGTATATATGTACTAGTGGGGTTGGCGGGCCTATGGCCCGCCGACACCGAGTTTACACTGAAATATAGTAAACAACAAAACGTACAGAATCTTTGCAGGTATGAATACAATCTATGAAAACAGTAAAGTCTGTAAAGCTAGCTTATTCAACCAAAGAACGAAGGCATGAAGTCAATATGACTGAGTTTAGTAAACAGACCGCGGCGCCTGCGCGTTTGGCCGGCGCGTAGGCGCCTGCGAAATAGCGCCGCCGTTTTATTAATTTGTTATGTGACCGGTTCACGTACCTAATTAACGAGATTTTATAAAACTGCCGTGGTTCCTGTGTGGCCACGAGCGACTGCATCTATTTTCCTTCTTTAGTCTACGTGCGAAATATAGAGGGAGGTGCTCCCCTCCCCCTCTATTTATAGCCCACGGATGAGATGCCCTAAACTCTAGAGTCCATCTCCACCCTTCATTTGAGGATGAGTGGTGTACAACTTACACACTTCCGAGAGGGAATATTCTCTACATATTCCTTTGGAAAATATCTTCGTAGCTTCCTCGGTCGCTAGCCCAAGCCTGGGCCCACCAGTCAGATCAACTTCGCCACCAGGTTACCGACGCCGCATCCTCTAGCTGCCTCAGATTACTTGGCATGGCTAAGCTTCTCGTGTACACCACCTCATGTGGTCGCCAGGTCATCGAACCCGGTCGCCTGCACACCTCCGGACGCACCAGCCTCCAGCTGCCGCAGGTTGAACTCTGTCATGAGGACCATTCCCAAACATCTCCATTAAAAATTCTTCATCGCCAATCCCTCCGCTCGCCATTGTAACAAATATGGTCACTGAAAATACAAGTGCATCCTCACATAAGGGCATCACAATCATGTTGAAGGATATGAATCATGAAAAAAGGATGCATGTGAAGCTAAATTGCTTGCAAGTTTGAACTAACTTGTGAAGCTAAATCTTAGATCATCCTCAAAAACATAAGGGCATGAGAATCCTCAAAAACTATTATTGGAAACTACTGTATAGATGCTTGCAAGTTTTAACTAACTTGTGAAACTAGATTGCAAGAAGCACACAAAAAAGGATGCATGCAAAGCATCAATATTCGAGTCACATAAGAAAAATTGTATAGTAGTATGTACAATTAAACATCAATTTACAATGGGAGTGGAATCGGTAGCGGCGACACGGGCGGCTGCGGCGTCGGAGGGGGTTGTAGGGGGCGGCGACGTCGGAGGGGTTGTAGTGGGCGGCAACACGGGCGGCGGCGACGTCACGGGCGCGTCGTCGGAGGGGCTGTAGGCGGTGGCGACACGAACGGTGGCGTCGGAGGGGTTGTAGGCGGCGGCAAATCCGGTGGCGGCGGTGTCGACCTAGGGTTAATTTGGCGTGGTTTACGGTGTGTGTTTTGGAGAATTGGGGGAAATGGACATATAGAGTACATGAATCCCGGTTAAATCCAAGAACCGGAATTACTATGACCATATATCAGTCCCTCTTAAAACATCCAACCGGGATTAAAGATGTACTAACGTGCGGGCCTAGGTAATTGCTTTGCATCTGGATGCCTTCAATCCCGGTTGGAGGTTAAAACTGGGAGTGAAAGTTGTGTTTTCAAAAATTTTGGGTCCTGTAGGGGACAGAAGCGTGGCTCGATCCGCGGCTGCACAGTGAGCCCGCCCTTTTGCCGCGCGCTACTAACCAGTTGGGCGCAATACGCTTGTCGATGTATAAGGGGGCGCATTGTTTTTATGGACAGCAAATTTCTATTAACAAAATTTTCTGAAAATGAGGTGTCTTCTATTATTGTAAATATTGTTCATAAGTAGTATATATTCACTACAATGTACGAAAAGTTATGAAATATTTTAACATTCCAGTAAATCGTATAAATTCCAGTAAGCAGTACAAATTCCAGTAAATAGTATAAAATTCCAGTTAATTTTGTTTAATAGTATAAATTCCAGTAAATTCCATTAAAATTACCGTAAATACTTCATAAATAGTAGGATACATGTTTGGACTTAAAAAAAAAGAAAATTAGCATGAAATTAAGAAAATTTAAAACTACTAAATAATGTCTAATCGACGCCGCCCTCGCCGTCACCTCTATCCTCATCGTCGTCGTCCTCCCCTCCCTCGCTGTCACCCTCATCGCCATTGCTGTCCGCTTCGTCTTTACCATCGAGTTCGGGGTCAGAGTCCTCAGCGCCCTCCAGATCGTCGTAGAGATCATCGTCATCGGACCACCATGGCTCCTCGTCCTCTTTCGAGCTGGTACGCTTTGAGAGGTGCCACCCAGGGGAGTGGCAAAACTCAGAGCCTCCATTGCTTCGGTGGTGACGACGCAGGCGGCGACGAATCAGAGCTAGAAGACATGGCAGCCGGAGGTAAGCGAGGGAAATTACTGTGTCTATGATGTGGATTCCGTCCAAATTTATAGGGGGGCCTGACTGATATTTGGCATTCCATTTTCTCTCTTGTGGATCGAAAATGTTGCTGCACTCGCGTCGGCTCGCCTCCCCGATTCAAGCTCATCGGGGAGGCGAACAGTCGGCGAAAGGAGCGAGGCTCAGCTAATCCGGAGGAAGGAAAAATAACTGACGTGTGGGGCAGCGAAGCCTTTCAATCCCGGTTTAAAACTCACACCGAGATTGATGGCAGGAACTGTCCTATGGGGCCAGACAACTACTGGTCAAAAAAGCATAGGGAAGCCCATCAATCCCGGTTTAATACACCAACCGTAACTAAAGAAAACAGTTACTCCCGATTGAAACCTCCAACTGGGATTAAAGGTTTACTGACGTGCGGGCCCAACATAACTGCTTTGCGTCGGGAGGACTTCAGTCCCGGTTGAAGGTTTAAACCGGGAATGATGGTTGTATTTTTCCAAATATTTGGGGCCTGCAGGGGCAGAAGCGAGGCTCGAACCGTGGCCGTACAGTGAGCCCACGCTATTGCCACACGCTGCTAACCAGTTGGACGCAATACGCTTGTCGATGTGTAGGGGCGTGCAATATTTTTATGGATACAAATATCTATTAACAAACAGACCAAAAATGAGGTGTCTGCTAATAAATAGTTTATGACATCGTCAAATTGTAAAACATTGTACATAAGTAGTATATATTCTCTTTAGCCTACGAAAAATTATGAATTAATTTTTGAAAGGTTTTAAAATTCCAGTAAATTATGAATCTATTAACAAACAGTCCGAAAATGAGGTGTATAAGGGAGCGCAATGTTTTTATGGATAGCAAATTTCTATTAACAAAAAATCCGAAAATGAGGTGTCTGCTAATAAATTTTTTGACATCGCAAAATTGTAAAACATTGTACATAAATAGTATATATTCCCTTTTATTAAAAAATATTTTAAAAATGCAGTTAATGTTATCTTTTTATTGAAAAAATAATTTAGTTTTGTTTATAAATAGACGAAAGGTTATATTCATCAATATGCCTCAACCGATCTGCATTGCCCTTTAAACATTGGCGTCTGAGCGCATCCAAGTACTTGTCATATGTGATTTTCAGAAAAATTATGATAAATAGTACATATATGCAACTACTTTGTTTTTACAAGTGATTCTTCGTTGTGGTCATGGCGTATGTAGGGGGCTTCGTCATCCCATTGAGGATAATAATGTCTACATCCACGAGAAAGGCAGCAGCTCGTTGAACTGATTATACTCTTCTTCATCTGTGACGCCCTCAATTTCGACAATCCTTCTTTTACCAGGTAGAACAACATGGTGCCTTGGCTTATCACTACTACAAGTATTGTGTTCCTGCCTTTTGGTACTCCGTCCCTTTTTCATTTTCGGTTTGCTATCCATGTCGATCACATAGAAAATCTGTGTGACATCATTGATGAGCATGAATGGTTCGTCCCTGTAGGCCACTTGCATAAGGTCCACGGTTGTTATCCCGTACTCGTCAATCTGCATAGCTGTCAGTTTGACCCATTGACCCATTGGTCTGTACTCGAGCTTCCAGATTTCCTCTATAAAATCATAATAGGTGTCCTTGCTTCCATTACTGTCCAATGCATCAATTCAAATACCGCTATTTTGGTTCGTGCTCTTGCTATCCTAGGATGTGGTGTAAAATGTGTATCTATTTATATCATACCCTTACCATGATACGATTGTCATTGATGGTCCCCGAGCTAAAAGTTGCAATTATTCGTGAACTCCCTCCTTGCCCAACAGTTGCTTTTGTTGCCAACCGTCGAAACTCTCTACTTGCTTGTTTGCGTTCCACTTTTCTGACCTCACTAGGTATTCGTCTCGTACAATCTTCTCATGATCATCGACTTATGGAGCCACTAAAACTGCTTGTTTCCAAACTGTGAAATGTGCTTGTCTAAATGACAATATATCTTTGCAAGAGGATTCTTTTCTCCCTAGAGTGTCTTTTTTCTGTAGCCTCCCCTCATAGCATGATACAGGCACGCCAATCGGATTCAAATCATTAATGTAGTTGATGCAAAACTCAATCACCTCTTCTGTACCAACACTCTGGGTAATGCATCCTTCTAGGCGAGACCGGTTACGAACATATTTTTTTAGGACACCCATGTACCTCTCGAATGGGAACATGCTGTGCAAGAACATGGGTCCGAGAATTTTTAACTGTTTCACCATGTGAACCATGAGATGGACCATCATATCAAAGAAGGACAGGGGGAAGATCATCTCAAGGTTGACCAAAATAGCGACAATATCATCCTATAGATTAGATAACTTATCTGGATCTATGACATTTTATGATATCACATTGAAGAACGAGTACATCTTGACGATTGTCCCTCGTAGCATGTCAGGCAGAACACCTCTCAACATCACTGGCAGCAAATGGGTAATCAACACGTAACAATCATGCGATTTCACGTTTATGATTTTATTCTCTTTTCTGTTTATAAGTCTTCTTATGTTTGACGAGTATCCAAAAGGGATCTTAATCATGTTCTTTTTCTCTTCTTTGCTTGGAGTGTAGCTCGCAGGATGGAGGTAATGCCCTTTTTCTCTTTTTTGCGGATGTAATTCCTGCCTGAGTCCTAATAGTTGTAGGTCCTTCCGTGTTTGAAAAGTATCTTTTGATTTGCCGTACATATCCAGTAATCCTATCAGGTTCACGTAGACATTTGTAACAGCCCGGCTGTCATTTCCGATTAAGCATGCATATTACTGTTGAGTTCATTTGGTTTTTCTATGATTTTTCAAAACTTTTCATTGATATGCATCCATCCATCGGGCTATATGGTGGGAACATAGGAATTTAAACTAAAACCATTAGAATACCAGTCACCGAGCTACCAGAATGATGAGGTAGATATTGACCGGGCTTGGGCGGGCAACTATATATAGCCCGCTGGGCACGTTACTTGGCTGGCCGAGCTGGAAAACACCCCACCGAGCTAGCCCGAGTGATCCATTAACCAAGCCGAGCTTCCCTGACCAGGCCTGAGTGGCGGGCAAGCAGGTTAGCGAGCAGGACACGTGGCTGCACGACGAGCAGTCGAGCAACCACTCCCGACTGAACCTTACCGGGCAACGCCCAGCCCGGGGGACTTTAACCAAGTAAAAAGAAGCTTGAGTAGAGCTAGAAGGGCTATCTCTCATATTAAAAGCTGCTGCAGTAGCCCGGATCCAATTAGTTCCTTTATTCCTTCTGTCCCAGACAAAGACCCGGTGACTTTGCTCTCATTGGATGAAATGGGCGGTGCATCCGATAGCTCTCCCACTCGGCGTAGTGAAGCTGTGGAACCACACCAGGTGGCGCGCGCCAGCGCAGGATGAAGCCAAGTGGTAGAGCCGTTTGGACAGCAGCAGCGTCTCTCCTTTTCTCACCTAGTTTTACACCCGTAGTCTCTCATTTACATGTGGGACTTGGCCCCGCTTGTCACCCACACCTAGCAGCTCTATTTAAGGCCATAACCAGCCATCTTCCTCTCCTCTACACCTCCATTTCTGACTCCTCTTCCTGCTGCTCGAGCTGAGAAGAACAGCAGCAGTTCATCCCTTCTCCACCCTCAAATCCACCCAAATTCTTGGTGAGAGCTTGCGCATGTCAAGATCCAAGCTCTCCATCATCTGAGCTCCCTACACCTTCGACGGCATTCGCATGCACGAAGGATTCGGTGAGTTCTATTCCATTTTCGTCACCACCCAAGTTCCGAGCTTACAGCAGCAAAAACTCACTTAGTTCTTCCCCTTGCTGCCATCCCTTGTGTTCCCAAGCCTAAGGGAGATTCTTGGAAGGTTCTTCATCATCTGGAGGAGTGAAGGAGCAGTGGGAGAAGCATCAACGAGGAGGGAAAGGCAGCTGCAAGAAGGAGACGACATCAACAAGAAGAAGGAAGCCGCTGTCGAGCTTCTTCCTATTAGATCTCTCCATCCGCTCAACGTCTCTTCCTAAGCGAGGCATCCCTTGCTTGGTAAGAATCTTAGAAAATCTCTTTTCCATTTCTTGCATCATGTAGGCCCCGTTCATAAGTTCATATTTGAGCTAAACCGAGGCTAAGTACAGCAGTCTCAAACCTATTCAGTTTCAGTCCGTATCTAGAAATAGCCACTCAGTAAATAATTTCTATAAAATCAACCGTAACCCGGATCGAGAAGTGTTCTACATGAAAGTTGTTCGCTAGGAAACTCTCTACAACTTTCATGTTGACCCCGGGCTTAGCCGAGCTTGTTCTCCACCTCAAAAATAGCCGCACTAAGAGATGTACCTGCTAAGTGACTTACCCGTGCTAAACGTATTAGAGCCCGACCAAGACCTAGCCTTAGCGAGCTAAGATAAGCCACATCCGACCTATTGTCACCCTTGTTTGACAAGAGGACAACCTCCCCTAACAAGTAGGCTCAGTTCCGAGCTACCTTGAGCATTTGCGAGCTTCCTATTCCTAGCTCGGGCTACCCATAGCACCCTGACTTTAAATAGTCATATCTCACTCATCCAAGCTCGGATTTGAGTGATTCTTTTTGCAAAACCTGCATTAACTCATGAACTTTCTGAGATATTATATTGTTCCATTCTTCTCTATGTTTTGGTATTTTATTTGGATTTTATTTGATGTGCTTGTTACCGAAACGGTAGGAAATGACGTTCCGGAGGAGCCCGGACTTGAGCCAACTGCTCTTCCTTTCGACGACCAGCAACAAGGCACTTATTACTCCTCTCATTTGACTCAATCATATTGAACTCTATTTACTTGCATTGTTTTACTTATGTTCAATACTGGATGCATGCTAGTTTTACTATGTTATTTTACGGGTAGAAATAGCTATGTCCTATTAGTGGCCAGTTCAATATGTATAGGTTTTAACATCTCCTTTCTTTGATAGCCTAAGTGGGTACTAGTAATTATGGTTGTGTCACGTATGCTTAGCAATGCTTAGAGTCCGCTAGGTACCATGGATTACTCGGTTATGATATGTTCTCAGTTCGGATGGATTGATCTATGGCCTATGGTGATGACTTGGTATGTTGGATTGATGATGGGCCTGAACAGGTGATAGGGATAAGACAGGAGGAGCTCCTGGTCATGTAGCCCCGCTTTGACAATTAAGGACCGCGCTTTGGTCCCGTCTCTCAATTTACTATACGTACGACCACACGTGTCATCATGGAACACTTAGCTAACTCCTTGCGCATGCATGAACCATGAGGTATTATACGATGCAATTGTATGCTTTTCATATGGGTGGGGCGACAGGGTGGCTCATCCATGGTGCGTCCCTGTGCTTGGGTGTGATGGGTCTTAGACAAATCCATTGCAACTGTTAACCCCGACTCCTGCAATCGCGGATTGGGGCAGTCGGCAAGTTAACTGGGTGATCCCATGAGCATGCATGTGCTTTGAGAGGCTTCGGCATGGCTTGCTGTGTCGTGTGGGTAAAGTCGTACACCTCTTCAGAGTTATGAACTGTTCGAACAGCCGCGTCCCAGGGTTAGGGATGAATACTTGAGTTGACCCACCGCTGCTAGTACTGGGGTTATGGGTTGGTTATGGTGGTGGCTGAGTTGTGTTTTCCGAGCACAGGGTTGCTCGTGGTGTTGGCCGAGTGGTTTATTCTTGATGGAATTGATGATGAGGATGCACATGATGATATAGTTACATATATTACTGTTGGTCAATAGTTTTCTAACTTGTTTATGCAAATGATGTTTACAATCTATTTATATTTACGTCTTGCAAATGCTCTTTATGCTGAAATTGTCATGCTAGCCAATCTCTTGATATTTATATTGCATGGACGAGTCTATAAGTACCTCCTAGTGTTGAGTACCATCTATACTCAATCCACAGTTGCTATTATTTCAGGTGATAGTGATCCCGGGCTTGAGTACTACTATCGAGCGGGGAATCAACGCTAGCGAGCACGAAGCCGGTTTCTGACTTCCAGTCGGTTGCCCTTGGGTCATGAGGCACACCTAGCTGGTCTTTGTTGTTTATTTATTGAGATTCCGCTGCCACTTTTGATCAAACAATATTAGTACTTCCACTGTGAGAAAAACTTTGATCTGTATGTTAAACTTATCGTATGGACAACCGTCCATACCCTTTTGTAATATTAAGTCGTGACCATTTGCTTATGTGTTGTGTTATCGATCCAAATGAGGATATGTGTGTAACGGTAGCTGATCTTGGGAGCCGTTACTGAAGCACATATCTGGTACCCGAGCTCACCCTCGTTTCAATTGAGATAGCCCACTCTTGTCGTTGTAGCCCGGGCTGAGAGCTAACCTACTTGGTATGCCTACGGGCTACTCGTATGTTGGTTTTCAGCCATTAGGACAGCACGAGAGCCTTATCTCCATTGCGCCGAGTGTGAAAGTGGGGGTACCGACAGCATTCTTCGTTATATGCATGAAGTCCAATGAGTGACGAACCTCTAAGTCTTTCCAGTAAGGCAAATCCCAAAAAATTGATTGCTTTTTCTAACTAGCCTTCTTCTTAGCTTCTTCAGGAGGGAGTAGTGGGACAGGTTTGCTACCATGACCCTTTTCAAATACAACTTTCAGATCCTTCACCATAGAAAATAAATCTGCTCCATTGTGATGCTTAGGTTTCTTGTGGTTCTCTTCTGTCCCACGAAAATTAACCAGGTTACTCCGTAACGGGTGCTTCAGGTTGAGGAACCTACGGTGGCCCATGTATACAACCTTCCGAGAGTTTGTCAGGTACTTGTCTTCCGTATCGTCCAAGCACTCGATGCAGGCTTTATATCCCTTGATAGATAGGCCCGACAGATTACCAAGTGCTGGCCAGTCATTGATGGTTACGAATAGCAATGCATGTAGGGTGAAGTACTCTCTTTTGTACTCATCCCATACATGTACACCATCGTTCCACAATGTTAGCATATCTTCAACCAACGGTTCTAAGTACACATCGATGTCGTTCCTGGGTTGCTTGGGGCCTTGTATTAGCAATGGCATCACAATATACTTCCACTTCTAACACAGTCAAGGAGGAAGATTGTAGATAAATAGAGTCACTGTCCAGATACTGTAATTGGTGCTCAACTCGCCGTAGGGGTTCATCCCATCTGTACTCAACGCAAACCGTATGTTCCTCGCACCACTTGAAAACTCTGGGTATTTCATATCAAGTTTTCGCCACTTTGACCCATCTGTGGGGTGTTTTACCTTTCCATCAACGTTACGAGCATCGTTGTGCCAACGCATCATCTTCGCATGCTCTTTGTTCCCAAACAAACGCTTCAACCGATAAATTATAGGAAAGTACCATACCACCTTAGCGGGTCTCTTCATCTTACGTCCCCCTCTACCTCACCTGCATCATCACGCTTGGTCTTATACCGCGATGTTTTGCACACCAGACAGGCTTCCAAATTCATATACTCATTGCGATAGAGGATGCAATCATTACGACATGCATGTATCATCTGTACCTCCAAGCCCAAAGGACAGAGAGCTTGCTTGGCTTCGTACGTAGTTTCAGGCAACGTGTTACCCTCTAGAAGCAACTTCTTCGTGAGGCCTAACAACTCGTTGAATCCTTTATCAGACAATCCATTTGCCGCCTTCCATTGCATTAATTCTAGTGTGGTACGCAACTTTCTGTGCCCCTGTCCGCAGTTTGGATACAACAGTGTTTCATAGTCCTCCCACAGGCGCTGAAACTTTTTGTAATGCCTTTCATCAACGTATTCTCCCTCTCCATCAAGTAGCATCTGGTCTAGATCATCGTAGTCAAACTCCCCCTGCATATGTTCGAAAGAACTGTGTTGGCCAGCGTCCGAGACATTTTGGTCCACCTGTTCTTCTTCAGCCCGTGTAATCTCTACTTCGGGTATAGTTTTTTATAGTTTGGCCACTCCTTTTGATTCTTGCAATCAATACATGGGCAACATATATAGCGCAAGGTAATATCTGTTTCTACATGACGAATAAAAGTTTGCAAACCCTCCACGAACTGCGAGGAACATCGGTCCACGTACATCCATCGCCGATCCATCTGCATTATACATATTGATAGCATTGAGTGCGATAGTAGCTTGTGTATCAAATGCATATATTGATACCATACAAACAAACATGATTTAATAGTACACATACAAACAAGATTCAATACTTCACATACAAACATGATTTAATAGTACACATTAAAATATATCAATGAACACACAAAGTCTGCAGTAGGTACAATTATACATAAATTGTTCGGACAACAAAAATTCATAAATGCATCAAACTTAAATTAGTAAGTACACCACAGAGTGCGATCTCGATGTCCCAATCACACTCTACGAGAAAGTGACTTCGCCTCGTCGCCCTCGCTCTCGCCCTTGCCCTGGCCCTTCACAATACCACCATTCCCTCCGCCGCTGTCGTCGCCCTCGCCCTCGCCCTCGCCCTCGCCCTCCTCAATACCACCATTCCCGCCGCCACCGTCGCCGTCGCCCTCCTCATCACCACCATTCCCTCCGCTATCGCCGTCGCGACATGCCACATCATTGCTAGCCATATATTTTTTGTCTTCTTTTGCGCTATTTTTGTGTTGATTCGTCCCCCACAACAAACAACGGTAGAGGGGCATAGACACTTAAAAAAAGCACATTTTGGACCTAGGAGGAGGGAGCGTGGTTGCGATGTTAGTGGCCCCGTCGCCAGTCCAACATGACAATCTAAATCTCCCAGATGAAAATTTAAAGCTAAAAACACAAACAAAGGTCGGCATTCGCTGTTGCGTCGGTAGCAATGGCGGCGGTCGTTGCGGCGATGGTGGCGGTGGGACCAAAACGAGGATGTGATGCTGGTGGATAAATATACCTCAGCGGTGTGGCCGGGGAGACGCTGTCGAATCAGCGGGCGCGCAGTGACAACGAGAGCGGCTACCGCCTCCTCCCTCAGCTCCTTCCCACTCAGCGCGACGAAGAGGCGTCGATCCGGTCTCCCCACTCCTCAGCGGTGCGGCCGGGGAGGTGGTGACGACACGGCCGGCGCAGCGACACGAGCGTGGCTCCGATCCTCTTTCAGCCTCACTCAGCGCGGCGAAGAGAGATTTGGCTCCGGTCCACACTCCTCAGCAGCTCCTTGCTCAGCGCGGCGACGTTAATGTGGCTCTGGTCTCCGCTCCTTCCTCAGCGCGTGTGGCGAGCGAGGTCCCTCAGCTTTCAGTGCGGCGACGAGAAGACGACGGTGGACGCGGTAGGGCGGCTTGTGACCGGAGAAATTAATGCACCAATTATCGAAGCCCAATATCAGTCCCGGTTGGTAACACCAACCTGGCCTTTTGTGACTGGAGAAATGCGTGCTAATTATCAGAGCCTAGTATCAATCCCGGTTGGTAACACCAACTGGGACTGATACTCCCCTGCTGCCATCTGTTGCACGAGGTGACCTATCGGTGCCGGTTGGTGGTACCAACCGGCCCTGAAAAGTGCCCTGCGGCCTCATTGCTGTTGAACCGGGACTGAAGTTAATCTCAGTCCTGATTTGTAGTTAACCTGGACTGATGTGCCGGTATAGAAGGCCCGTTCCGTAGTAGTACGCGCCGCCTCCCGGAACATGAAGGCGCTGGCGTCATCGTCCCTGAGGTGGTCCCGGTAGAAGCGCCCGTGCAGCATCTCATTGTTGACATCGTAGTACGGGAAGCGGCCGGCGTAGTGGCCGAGGAGGCCCTTGAGGCGGCCGTAGACGGCGGACATGAGCTCGTCGCCGGCAAGGCGCTTGACCCACGGCTGCACGTCGCCGGCGACGGCCCAGAAGATGCAGTGGCCATGGACGCGCTTGCCGTGGCGGTCGCAGAAATCGAGCAGCGCGTCAGCGTAGTTGAGCTGACTTTGCTGCGCCTCCGTCCAGGACCACTTGAGCTCATTCTCGAAGACGGCCCAGTCGAAGTTCGTGGCAAAGAAGTCGACGAAGGCCGGGTTCCGGATGACGGCGCCGTTGATGCAGGTACCGAACGGGAAGTCATTGTCCATTTGCGCCACGCGCACCGACGCGCCGCGCACACTCCCCGCCCCGCCCTCGCCGAACCGGAGTAACACGTCGCGCTTGCGCACCTGCGTACGTGTGCGTGCATACAATTTTTTTCATCCGCTTAAAAGAATTCGACGCATTTGAATGTATAAAATTTTTGATTGCATCCAAATTTCGGAGGCTTTGCGTGATACAAATCTGCGAAAAATCTCACTACTAGAGAACGGACCTTCTATCCCGGCACACCAGTCCCGGTTAACTACAAAGCAGGATTGAAGCAACCAACCGGAACCAATTGACTCCCCTAGGCCGCCCCATATGTGGCCACATGTATTTGAGGCGCACAGCTTAATCCCGGTTTGTTGTTACAACCGGGATGGACAGAAGCTGCACAGCTGCGGTGCCACGTGTGTTCGTGGCCGGCATATCGAGGAGAGATTAGTCTCGATTTCTGTAAACTAGACTGATGCCCACCGGGCGTCAGTCTCCAAGGGCTGTCCTGGTTCGAAAACCGAGACTGGAGCCTGTTCCAAACCGGAACTGAATACACGTTCTCTAGTAGTGTCTCAATTGAAAGTTTTATCAAGAAAAAAACCACTACAACCAAAAAAAAAATGTTTTTCACTTGTAGCTCTAGGTCTCCAACTCATGTGATATGTGAACGTAACTTTTTAAAAGCGGTTTTTCCTCTCTGTATGTTTCCTTTTTGTAACTCCACGTGGACCTTGTAAATTTCTTTTAGTTTGGTTTTCGTATGCGTGAATGTGACTTTGTACCCGTTGGGTTGAAAAACGCGACCAACGAGAAATGAACGCAATTTACCTGTAAAATAGACGTCATTATCGGATACACCAGCACTCAAATCTTTGTGCCTCTTAACGACGCCTAATACCGTACGTAATACGTGCCGGTGATCACCCCTATTTACGTGGCTACATGCTTCGAACTTCAAACGGTAGATGCCTACCTTGATGGCGAACACACGAGTGTCTTTCAGGGCTCATTTGGGAGCGCCAATCCCTGCCGGGATCCCGGCCAGATCCCGGGGCTGGAGAGCCACGGGGGAGTTTCCACGGGGTCAGCTCAAAACCCATTTGGAAACCCATCCACGCGATTTTTTCCCACACAATTCCTCTCCTTTCCTTGGGGAAACAGCCCACCTCTCGGAACGTCGGGAACTTCTCCCCGGCGTGGTGGCGACGCGCTCTGAACGAGCTCTTGAGCCGGGTCGCATCAACGGCAGCGCTCCAAGGAGGAGGAGGAGGCGGCGCCGACGACAACGCAACGCCGGCAACGACGACGGCGCGCTCCGGCGGCGCTCTGAGGAGGAGGAGGCGGCGGCGAGGCTCCAAGGAGGAGATGGAGGCGGCGTCGACGGTGGCGCTCTGAGGAGGAGGAGGAGGCGGCGACGCTCCGAGGAGGAGGAGATGGAGGCGGCGTCGACGGTGATTGGGCTCCGTATGGCGGCGGCGCGGCTGTGCTTCTCTCCAAGAAGGAGGCGACAACGACGTGGCTGGCTTTGCTCTGAGGAGGAGGCTACCGCGGCGTGTCTGGTCTGCGACGGCTGTGTTTCGAGGAGGAGGCGACGGCGGCGCGGATGGGCATCGGCCGGCGGCAGCTCACCGAATCGGATTGAGGGGGGGGAGGGAGGAGAGAGAGAGAGTAGTTCTCTGGGTGTGGATGGGAGAGGAGAGTTCTCGCGGCGGCGTTAGAGAGAGGGAGTGGGTGAGAGGGAGTTGGGACCCAGGGAAACGAAAGGACAGAGAAAAACCCGTCGGGGTTATCTTTTCCGGGGAAAAGGCCGGGCGTGTAGCCAAATGAGCCCTCAGCGTGGAAGCGTGTACCCCTGTCAACGACCACGAGCTTGATCGACCATGGGGATCTTGAAAACAATCCAATTGGACGATAAGTTTGGATGAATAGTTCTCTACTTAAACAAACTACCAAGTTACGGATAGCAATTTCGACACGGTAAAGCACTGTAAATATCCAGTTGTCCATGATCCATCCACCGGCCAACTTGTTAACAAGACGTACATAGTACCTAGAACCAGTGAAAAGAAGTCTTTTTTTTTAGAGCTTGAGAAAATGTGAAATTACTCCTCCTGTTTTATAATACTTGTTGTTTTAGCTTTGTCATAAATCAAAGTTTTACAACTTTATCCATAAAAATTTAAACTATTTTATATTATGTACATAAAAATCATACATATACTTTCATTATATCATTTTTTATAGATTTTGTAGATAAATTTCATTAATAATCGATGACCAAAGTTGAATTTCGAGAATCGTATCAATGTACAAAATGACAAGTATCATATAGCTGAAGGAAATACTTGTTCTGTCTTCGCTGTTGGGATTGCTCCTACCTAGGTCACTGTTTGCGCACAGCACGGCGCTAAGTGCGTGAGATTTAAAAAGAAAAGAAAAACTGGCGTGCGGCAACAGGGCTCCGTCTCGTGTCACTTCGCGCCACATCGGGAACGAGCTGGCGCGTCCAAATGCGGTGCTTCATTTGTTATAACCCTAGGAGGTTTATGGGCCGGAAGCCCACATCAAACCCCAGGGGTATTATGGGCAAAACCGAATTTAGGCTAGGCTATATATGAACCCCATGTACACAAGAGAGATAAAATCAATAAAGATTATTGCGCCTGGCATTTGTCTCTCTACATCTGTGTCTCCTGTCTATTGTGATTGTGTTGGCGTGTATGCGATGACCGATTTACAACACGTTATCAGCATGAATTGCTCTTCGATCCCGCAACCGCAGCCAATCGGAGATTTGGAGTAGTACTGTCGAGTAGTTCTTCAAATCAAGTATGGTCAGTAAATCAATTTTTTCTTGATGCTAATCATACACATGCAGATGGGTTATGCATGATTATGCATATACAAAATCAGAACAGTAGATCGATTAGCCATCGATGTGGCCCTGGTACGTCGTTCTACTCACGGTTTAGTAGATGAATGTGTTTATGCGATGTGCTAATCACAAGATTGCATCTACTATTGTCATGATGCTTACATGTATATGTGAGGCTATGATGATCCTGTTGATCTACGGCACCACGCCAGTTCTTTGTACACCGTGTGCCGCCATCTTGGCTGTACGTGGCCCGGCTGCGCTACCCTGAGTCATGGCCTGCCGTCGCCTCTCGCCATTGCGCCTCACGCGCCGCCGAGCGCCCCCGCAACGCGCAACGCGCGCTGCGCCGCCTGTGCCCACCGACCGCCGTGCCCGCGCGGCCGCGCCCGTGCGCCGGCCCTCATGCCGGCCGTGCCGCGCATCGGCCGCGTCGGCCGCTCCCCGTGCCGGCCTGCGGCCCCGTCGGCCATGTCGGTCGCGCCTGCTTGCCTGCACGCATCGTCGGCCGCCGTGCGCCTTGCCGATTGGCCGCCGCGCACGCGTCGCGCCTGTGCGCCTGCTCAGCCCGGACGGTGCGCCGGCCCTCGCACCGGCCGTGCCACGCCCCGGCCGCGCCCCGCACAGGCCGGGCCATGCCGCCCACCACCTGGCCGCGCTCGCAGCGCCCGGCCGTGCCCCACCGCGCCTGGCTACGCCCGCCGCCTGCACCGCGCCGCCCTGGCCGCGCCGCGCTTGGCTGCGCCCGCCGCCGCGCTGGCGGCGCCCCGCACCGTGCCGCCCGGCGGCAGCGCCGCCACCTGGTTGGTGGCTAGGGGCCACAAGGGGGATGGGCCAATTGGGCCATCCCCTTTTGAGCCAATTTTCTTCTGAAATCCCGCAGATTTTATTTTATTTTCCTTGTGAATTAAATCCTGTTGATTTAATATTTATTTATTTAATTGCCCTCTTAATTAAATATTAATTCATTGTTTTTACATTAGTATGTAATTAAAGCCTGTAGTCTTTTAATTATGCAAATTAATAGTGAATTATTCGCCTTTTTGCAATTTGTCCTGTTTAGACCTGTTGTCTTATTTAATATTACAAATTGGTGAATTTTACCCTCGCCACTGTGCACCGGTCACGTCTCGCGCCGTACGCGGCTGTGCCCCAACGGCACTGCGCTGGCCCCATGCCCCGGCACCGTTGCACGCGCTGCGCCCCGAAGGCGTCGCCCCGTTACGCCACGCCCCCTTGCCGGCCACCTCACTGTGCCGCCGTGTAGTGGGCCGCAGCCTCGAAGGCTGTCCGTTGCGCCGCCACGCCGCGGGCTGCCGCCCCTTCGGCGGTCGTGCCCCCCGCGCCATTCCGTGTCGGTCTTGCGCCGCGCCGCCCCCACCCCCCCTCGTGCGCTGCTACGCTGCAGGCCACCGCCCCGTCGGCGGTAGTGCCCTCTGCACCGCTCCGCGCAATATTGCCCTGCTTCGCACCGTTGTCTTGCCGCGCTTGCAGTCGCAGCTGCGCCTGTAGTGTGTCACTCCCGGACCATGGTCGCGCCCCGAAGGCTCGGTCGTCATCGTGCTCTGCGCCCTGCGTTGCAACGATAGTCGCGCACGTAGCGTGGCTGTGCCACTGCCGGCCTTGTGCCGCACGGCTCTGCCGTT
Source organism: Raddia distichophylla (assembly GCA_005191435.1). Lineage (NCBI taxonomy): Eukaryota > Viridiplantae > Streptophyta > Magnoliopsida > Poales > Poaceae > Raddia > Raddia distichophylla. Next base: position 1,129,468 of record SPJY01001434.1, read on the forward strand.
ACCCCGCGTCGTGATGCCTGCCTTGGTGCTGTCGTCCCGTAGACACGGTCACGCCACTGTCGAGTTCGTCTCTGCCGCCCCGTAGGCGTCGCTGTCCTCGTCAGTACTATTTTAGATGGACCTGGTGATCCATCCTGAGATGATACCTGGAAAGTGTTTCCCCAAAGGACACAATATTTTGCATGAGTGGTTCTCGTTGCGTATTCCCCTTATAGTACTTACAATTCCAGGTAACTACCGAAATCCTCTCTTTCAGATTTGGATTCTAGTATTTGAGTTTCCAAATTATGCAAAATCTTAGACCTAGCCCACCATTGGAAGCTGCGTATTAATGGGTTTATTTTCTAGCAAAGAATTGTTATTGTTTTCTGCATTGTTATAATATGGCCAGTAGACCAGAAATAATTAGCAAAAATTTATAAAATTGCTAGAAACTTTGTGGGCACCATTATGCTCTTTATGGTTTGTTTTCTGGGCATTGTATGTTTGGAGTTTAATTTATTAACCCGCAGTCCCTAAATTATTGCCAACTTCTGACATTGCTTGAAAATTCATGGAAAATTTAATGACTCCTGTAGAGTTTGGGTTTTGCTCATGCCGAGTAGTTTACATCTTTTGCTTGATTATTTCGCATTAGATGTTTATTTTTCTTATGCCATAATAATGGTCTGAGTTGTTCTATTTCTAGCTTCTCTTCTGTAATGAGTAAATGTTAAATAGAACATGATGCCTGAAGCATATGCCTTACCTGTCGTAAGCAATCTTGCGTGGAATAAACTCAGATTAATGTATGCCAAAACTAGATATATAGTTATACTTGCCTTGGTGAAGAGCGTCTCTACTCAACACCGTGTCAAGTGCATAGAGGTCCTGAAGACATGAATTATGAAAAAATGTCCTGCAGATATGAATAGTTGTAATATGTCCTGGAGACAAATGTTTGTTCTTATTTGCACTAGAGAAAATTTTCTACCCATATGTCTATCCCCAAAGAATTAATTTAGCCTGGACCAGCAGTCTACGGTCTCCTCCGGTGTGGTGTTACCAACCGGTTGTTTAAGGTGATTTAAGCACATGCCTGTTGCACATGCTATCACTCGTATGTTTTTGGTTAACGTGAAAAGGGGGAGATAATTGGGCTTTGTATATGTAAAGGCAAGATTATGCACCAGAAGTGCAGATTAGATTATGCACCAGAAGTGCGAACGGATAGGTTGGTGATTGTACATTGTGTTAAATTTGGGACATATTTGGCTCCGACGGACGTGAACGATCCGACGTGAGCATGCAAATTATGACCAGTAGTCATATTATTTTTGCAATTGCATTATGACTGGAAGTCACATTAGTTTGCCTGAAGCAGAATAATCCCAAATATTGTTACTAGCGCCTGAAGTTGCTACAACATACCTGAAGCCATGTGTCTTTAGAATATAATCACACCTCCGTAATGTTATTGTCACATGAAGGTGACTATTATTTGGCGTACATATAGTATTTATTGTGTTCCTGTAGAACAAAAGTTTCCATGCAAATTATTGATATTGTCGCATTTATATTAAACCTGATGTTTAATTAGATATATGGTATGAGTAATTGGGCAATAGTAAAGAAGCTAGACTTTGCAACCCCATCTTGTTGGATGGTTAGTGGCCCCGCACGGGTGCGCCGCCCCAGTAGGGCGTGCGGCAACGTAGCACGGGCATGCCACCTAGCGCGGGCAGATGATAGCCCAGAGCAAGCGCGTGGCAAATAAATATAAGTCTAAGCTCACTGCATATATTGTTAACCCCCAATGGTAACGCGTGGAATCAAGATATTTCCCAAATATTATCACCACCAAGCATATACTTGTGAGCTCCCACCTGTAGTTGGAGAATTTGGACCTGTTGTTCCATTAATCTTATGCTCACGAAAGGGGATGGTGTAAGTATGCTGTAGTCTAAATCGGATCTCGGCATTAGGGGGAGAGAAATGCCCATATTTCGTGTTAAATGCCTACGAGATCTTGATTTTACGATTCACGCACTAGTTAATGCTCCTGTTCGCTAGAAGCGAGGAGTGCT